>CM054058.1:75158438-75481738 GCA_028641055.1 Alopecurus myosuroides
TATGCAGGGCAGAAATTCCGGATCTTAAAGGGCGGATTATCCGGCCTTCACACCGGCAATTTCCGGCCCCCTTCTTGGCATCCACGAAAACGACTAAGTGTTTTTCTGCCCGCGCACAGAAGCCAGGGCGGAAATTTGCCCCGGAAATTTCCGGCACAAAAATCCGGCCCTCAAGGACTTAGCAGAAATTGGACCACTACATGTTGCCCGCGCACAGAGATGGGGGCGGAGATTCTGTCCGGAAAATTCCGGGCCCGGACATTTCAATTATCCGCCCCCGGATATTTCAATATTCCGGTCATCAAGTCCTTAGCAATTTTTCCATCATTGCTTGATGCCCGCGCACAGAAGGTGGGGCGGAAATTTGCCCCGGAAATTTCCGGAGCAAATATCCGGCCCCTGGTCCTTAGCAGTTTTTCATCAACTACTTGGTGCCTGCGCACAGAGATGGGGGCGGAGGATTGGGGCGGAAATTTCCGCCCCCGGATATTTCAAATATCCGCCCCCCGGAGAATTCAAATTTCCGGCCAAGTAACACCGGAAATTTCCGGCCTTTACACCGGAATATTCCGGTCCCGCAGGACTGCAACGGTCAGAATTTGGAGGATCCTATAAATAGTTGTCTTCTTCCTCTAGATAGGTAGCTCGTCCATTCCTCTCTCTCCTCCATTGTTGTAGAGCTCAAAACGCCCCGATCTCCCTCCTCCTCCAACCAAACTCGATGCCCTTCAAGGATCTCATGGAGGAGGACTAGATCTACCTTTCCACCAAGCCAAAACGTGTGTACCCACACCACAACTCTTGGGATCTTGTAATCTCTTGGTTGCTTTGACATCCAAGGGAAACCCTAGTGCTTGTAGCTTCCACCTTGTAGCAAGAAGTTTCGATTGTTGAGAGCCTCCATCTCACTTGTGGAGTAGCCTCAACCCCTTGTAAAGGTTTGGTCAACGCCTTCAAGTCGACCTCATAGTGGAAACGAGAATCTCCCTCACCGGAGAAGCTCAAGGAGAACAAGGTGTGCACATCCGTGCTATTGAGGAGCGCCTAGGTGGCTCCCCACCTCTCCAACGTAGACGTACTTCTTTTAAGAAGGAACTACGGGAAACATATCCTTGTCTCCGTGTTTTTCACTTGTTGTTACCTTGTACCGTTCCTTTATTTCCACTGCTACTTGTTCCGCACCACTTAGGGTTTTTCACATAGTTGCACATTTAGGCAATCTAGCATTTACTTTATTAAAGCCCTCAATAAAAGTGAAAAAGAAGTAAAATTTTGTAGGTCACCTATTCACCCCCCCTCTAGTTGACCATCTTGCACTTTCACCTCTCAAAAATTGTTATATTTTATAAAAGACTAAATCACTAAAGTACTAGAGGGCACTTCACATGATATTCTCCAACTAAACAAGAACCACTACATGGAATATAACTAAAGCACTTAAAGAAAAGACATATACTTCGCCACAACCATAAGAAACTCAATTAAGTGAAGGAAGAATAAGAATAATACTCACCCAAAAATAATGAAGAAGAAGAATCCACAAGTACAGTGGCTACTATAGTTGTTGCATCATTTCCTCCCCATCATTATTTGGTTTATACAATAAGAACCTACCCAATATTTCATCAAGACCGGACCCTAAGTGTCCATCACATGATAAACAAGTTAGTGATCTTAGACTTATGTCCCAAACCCATAAATTTATAATTTTTTTAATGGGGTCACTACACTAAGCAGGAAGCTACAAGAGAGCATGAAGATGATCTTCAAGAAGAACAACAATGTGAAGCCTTGGAGTAACCATACCACATATGCAAGTTTATTGACATCTAGTTTGTTATGCCCAACCATAGACCCAAATCGAAAATCTAGTCCATCCCAAGTGAACTCTTGGAACTTCCTGGATAAATATGTCTTCAATAAAGTTTGATCACTAAAAACTCAACCTAGACCGTCCCAAGTGAACTCTTGGAACCCCTTAACAAGTATGGAATCAATAGAGAATGAATCTTTCAAACTCAAACCTTGACATTGTCCTAACCAACTCGGTTAAACACCATCCGTTATGTTTGTTGCTTTGTATGTTTTCTTCACTTGTATGTTTGACTGCTAGGATGCTTGTTTATTTTGTTATTGTGTTTTCAATGTATAGATTATACGTAGAGCAACGATCTTTTGTGAAGAGAGTGTGATTTCTTCAGATAATTCAAAGGCAAATAACACACCATCAACTACATATTATACGCATTATCAGAGTTTTGAGTAGTATGCATGATAGGAAACTTTTCTAAGTATTATGCTATGCTATATCCTAGTAGTGTATAGCCACCCCTTTTTACCTTGTTACTGTGTATCCTTTAAGCTTAGTAGATGCTTAGCATTGCTGTTAAAATGTTCTAATAGTTGTTGTGGAAAATTCTAAGTATAAACCTCAATGAAACACCTGGATGGAAGTGGAAGGACTATTTTATGTTGAGTGGCTCCCTGAGGCGACCGAAAGAGTATACTTGTGGATGGCCACCCAGGAACAAAGAGATTACTAAGTATCTCTAAATCTAGTAGCTTCCCGTGCAGCTTTTTGACATATGGGCTCTTGATCAACTACGTTGTGAGAGTTCAGGCTAGGCTTGACAAGCAGATGTAGCATAATTATAGGTGGAACGGGTCTCGTCGGTGGGTTGTACTTCTTCTTCTGAAACATCTCATCTCAATTTTCTCCTTTCCACGATGCACTCCAGGTGTATATGATGTTTGGGCTAAGTTAAGGCAAAGGGTGAAAGTGCACAACCTCTGCAGAGTCAACAAACTAAGATTTTAGACGTGTCCCCGGTTATGGACAACTTGGAGGAGCTGGACAAGAATGGACGGAAGAATCTCAACATAGTATATGTGGTGCTTGGATCTTAATCCTATGTTGCCACCCTTTTGAAAAGAAAAGATTGTTTTACAAAATAAATAGGAGAAAACTTGCTTTATGGAAACTTAGCCAAAAATCCACTTGGCGAAATACTCATGTAGATATAGTCTTGCCATTTTATATCCACTCTAGTATTACTTGCCAATACATTAAATTACATTGAACCCCTTGTGGCTGCATATTCCATGTTGCAGATGAATTTGAAAACGAGTGAAGATTTCGTTTAGAATCTCGAGTCTACCACCAATATTGTTTGCCCGTGGCACATGAAGAAGATGAGGCTCATTGAAGTACTATGTTTTCCGATGTAATACTAATTTCTGCTAGTCTTCTAAGGCTATGGACGTTGTAATATATTTTTGTTGTAAGAACTGGATCATGCGATGTAATAGATTTTGAAGCTTTTGCATGATATTTCATTTTGAACAGTGGTGCTAGCAATTGATCCAGGGACTAGCCCAGTAACACATGTGTTCTTACATTATTTAAATATGAGAACACTACTAAAAACGTGAATGTAAGACCCCAGAATCTGTCCTATGGGTCGAGGATTTATACTCATTCTATATTATCTGATATTTTTCGTATTGACGGTTCGATGAAAAATCCTGACGGACGCGCTAGGTACTTACATAAGGTTAAACTCGACTTCGATAATACCTATGTGGCACAAGTCGAAGTTCGCAACCATCCCAGGTTCGAGCTAGCAGACTCGAGTTTGAGAAGCCAATGATGTGTCTCTGAGTTCTCTCCTTGGGCCTACCGGCTGCAACTCTATACTAAGTCCCAAGAGAGGTGCTGATGCCTAGCTTCTAGAAGGTCCAGCCAAGGCCCAACCGAGGGACCAACGCCTGGAACAAACATAGAAAGGCCACCGCATTAAACTCACCGACCGCAAACCTGGCCGGACTCGGTACCAAGACCAAGCCTCCTATATAAGGCTGGGAGGATCTCCGATTAGGGCATCACATATTCACCCCACCATAGCACCTTGAGCTTGCGCGAGATACAATCTCCACCGCGCCATTGTCACACGCATTGAAATCCTCCATCATATAATGACGAAGAGCAGGAGCGAGGATTTTACCTCTACGAGAGTCCTGAACTTGGGTAACTCGTGTCTCCTGTTTGCCGTCGAGATTACCGGCGCGCAACTGACGAAGGCATGGATCCTGGACCCTACGAGTAAGGACACCCCCTCTCACACCTTCTGATCAAGGCCCGACAAGAAGCGCCCTTGGAGTACTCTAGAAGGCCCATGTAAAGCCCACCCGCATCAACTTGCGGACTAAGTTAGGGATTGTAACCGACTCAAGCTAGGGTTTGTATCCTCTCCGGTTTGGACTCGAGACCTGGCTATCTATATAAAGCCAGGAGATCCCCAAAGGAGAGGACCAAGTATTACCGCACGACCACAAAAGCCTTGAAATTCGAGATCCACTCTCGATTCGAGCACCTGTAATCGATCTAATCGTCTAATACAGATCAGCAGAAGGCAGGAGTAAGGGTTTTACCTCTTCGAGGGCCCCGAACCTGGGTAAATCTAGCCTCCCTGTCAAGCCGACGATTTCACCAGCGCCTATGACATCTCCTAGTCGAAACCCGATAGGGTCACCTAAGGGATTTGCGGAGCCAGAGCTTCGACAATTGGCGCCGACCGTGGGGAACGCGGGCGCTGGATCACCGGCATCTTCGGCTTCATCGACATCCAACTCCCGTTGGAAACCATCGACTACGGCTCCGAACAATCCTGTACGGATCGGATCCGTCATAGTCACGCCTCACTCGCCGGAATCACGCCCGGTATTCGAGGATCTGGAGAAGAGCGTCACCCTGACGTTCGGAAGCTTTAACTTCATGGCAAACAGAGACGGAATCCTCCACTTCTCGGATGAATCTGAACCCGAATCTGGAGCCGTCAACTCGCGCTTCCTTATGGAGAAAAGCGGCGAGTCCATCCGCTTCAACACGATCGACTACCACGCACTCTCGACAGAGGAACCCTCTCGGGTGCGAAGAACCTCCCGATCTGCGCCTAGGACGCACGGGCCACAACTGGCCCAAGTCTGCATGGCAGGATCGGAACAGCCCTCGGAAACTGAATATAGCGCAACCGAGCGCGATCTAATCGGCGTCTCGCGGGAAGCCTGGAAAAGAGCAAAGGAATCCATGCGAAAGAGTCAGCCACCCGCAGCAGGTGCTACGCAGGAAGACCTAACCGCCTACCACTATCACCTAGTGAGAGCGGCCTCAAACATCAAGGACGCCCGAGCAGATCTAGCCCGTCGCAGGAGAGCGGCGGATGAGTCAAGCCTACGCCGAGCCGAGCTGTCCCTTGCTCCTTCGGTCGGTACCCGACCCGTGGGAAAAAGACCCGCAGCATCAACAAGGGACCACGAATCCATGGCTGGGACCAACAGGTCTACCACATCTTCTTTCATGAGGGTTGACGACGACGGGAACGTCTACCCGCAAACTCCAGCCGCCGCAATTCTAGCCGCGGCCACCTACATGCAGATGAACCAGCCAACGGACAGCGATCCTCGGGTGGAACAATACAAGCACATCCGCAAAGGTCTAGGGCTGGCTGCCGCGAAGCTCGCCTCCCACGATCGCAAGGAACAGCTGGAGAAGGCGCGACAAGAGAAGGACAAAGACAAAGACGCGCCCCGCAGGCATAGGAGCTCCTCTCCGAGAAAGGATAAATCGCCACGTCGTGGCCGAGGAAAAGAAGCTCGGCGCCGCGGCGACAGCCGAAGCAGCAGCGACGACAGCCCGAGAGACAAAGATTCGCGGCACCACAGCAGCCGCTCGAGAAAAAGAAGTAAAGAACCAAGATAAGATAGCGACCGCGACCGGTCCGGGTACGACGCGCGATCCGATCTCGCCCAGAAGAAGGTGGATAAAGCGAGGGCTTCACGGTATCGCGAACGCTCCTCATCCGGGTCTTCGGACGACGAAACCTGCGGAGCACTTTGCTTTGCTCGCAGTATTCGCGAAGCACCTCTACCCAAGAGATTCAAGCTCAGCTCGGAGGTGACAAAATACGATGGCTCACTCGAGCCCTCCCAGTGGTTAAGCGACTACCTCACGGCAGTAAAATGCCAACGTGGTAACAAGAACACGGCCATGCAATACCTCAATTTGCACCTGGCCGGAGCGGCCCGCAGCTGGCTGGAAAGAAGACCACGATCTTGCTATGCATCATGGGACGACCTGCATCGCGATTTCTGCAAAAACTTCCAGTCGACCTACAAAAGGCCAGCTACAATCGAAGAACTACGGGCTTGCAAACAGAAAAGTGGCGAATCCACGCGAGAATACATCCAACGGTGGAACACACTCAGGAACACCGCAGGGACAATCTCTGAAGAAGTGGCGATTGAGGCCTTCGCCAAAGGAGCAAGAAGAACCGCGTTTCGAGAAGAACTCGGCAGAGCTGCGCCCAAAACCATAGGGGAGCTCATGGTCATAGCCGAAAAATGGGCCAACGGAGAAGACGCGGTACGCAATGAAAGAACATCGTCGCCCACACATGACGAAGACCGTCATGGGCGAAGAAAAAGAAGAAAATACTACGACCACGACGATAGAGAAGAACTAGTGGCGGCAGAGTTCACGCGAAGTCGCGACTCCGGTCGTCGTGGAAGTCGCGAATGGAAGCCAAAGGAAGAAGAAAAATCACCCGAGGAAGACCTCGATGGATACTGCTCGCTACATCTGTTCACAGACAAGCGCACGGGCAAGACTAAGGCAACACACCTTCTCAAGGATTGCCGAAAGTTCATCGGAATCTCGGACGCGCTAGCCAAGAAAAGATTCGCTTCCACCCAAAACTATCCACCGCTACCAGGAGGCGGACAACAATTCCAGCTACCACCACCACCGCCTCTACCAGCCAACCCAAACATGGCACTTGCCGCATTGCCAGCACCACAACAGCAAAACACGGGAGCAAATACATACCCGACTCCGCACGGACAACTCCTTGGGATGATACAGAAGGTATGCCCCTCTCGCAGAGCTCAAAAAACTAACTCGAGACAAATATGCATGGCAGTGCAGACGCCACCAACGAAGCCCGAGTACCTGAAGATGGCCGAACAGCCAATCACGTTCTCAAAGGAAGACCACCCGCCACGAGTCTATCGACCAGGACACGCCGCCCTTGTCATTCAAGCTCAAATTGGCAATTATGACCTGGCCCGCGTATTCATGGACGGCGGCAGCGGCATCAACATCATCTACGCGGATACACTCCGTCGAATGAACAAAAACCTGGACGGCCTAACGGAATCAGAAACATCCTTCCACGGGATAGTTCCGGGCAAGGCAGTACGTCCACTCGGAACAATCAACCTCGAAGTTGTACTGGGCTCCCCACGCAACTACAGAAGGGAATTTCTGGACTTTGAAGTCGTCGACTGGCCCTCGCAGTACCACGCCATTCTTGGTCGAACAGCGTTCGCCAGATTCATGGCCGTACCACATTACGCATACTTGAAGCTCAAGTTACCCGGCGAATACGGTGTGATCACCATTGACGGAGACTTCCAGAAATCAGATAAGTGCGACATAGAATTTAATGAGATCGCGAAATCTTTCGGGATGCAAGAAGAACTACAAGAGCTGGCAAAAACCACGGATCACTCCGTCATGCCACTCACGAAGAAAAACGCGCCTGAACTGGAATTCAGCGCCAACAGCGACACTCGCAAGCATCAAGTGCACCCGACGGATTCCGCCAAAACCGCGATGGTTTCCACAACCCTCTCGCCAGCATAGGAAAGCGCGCTCGTCAAACTCCTCCGTGAGTACTGGGAAATTTTCGCCTGGCAACCCTCAGATATGCCAGGTATACCCAGGGAGTTTGCCGAGCACTCACTCGAAGTCTTTCCTAACGCGAAGCCCATCAAACAGACGACTCGACGATTTTCAGAACCCAAGCAAAAGGCGCTGGGAGAAGAAGTAAATAGGCTGCTAGCCGCAAATTTCATTAGGGAGATCAAAATATCCACTTGGTTAGCAAATCCGGTGCTGGTCCCCAAGAAGAACACGGATATCCTTCGGGTGTGCATCGATTACACGTCACTGAACAAACACTGCCCCAAGGACAACTTTCCTCTACCACGAATCGACCAGATCGTGGACTCCACAGCAGGTTGCCAACGTCTCTCTTTCTTGGACGCCTACTCGGGATACAACCAGATCCGAATGAAAAAGGAAGACGAAGAGAAGACGGCATTCATCACACCACACAGTGTATACTGCTATACGACAATGCCCTTCGGGCTGAAGAACGCAGGCGCAACATATCAACGTTGCATGCAGAGATGCCTTGCCAATCTCATCGGCAAGAACGTACAAGTATATGTCGACGACATCGTCATCAAAACTCGAGTAGAGGACACACTCCTCGAAGATATTAAAGAAACATTCGACGCCCTTAATGCATATCGGATCAAGCTCAATCCAACAAAATGCGTTTTCGGCGTCCCTGCAGGAAAACTCCTAGGATACCTGGTATCCGCCAGAGGCATTGAAGCCAATCCGGAGAAAATACAAGCCATCCTCACCATGAAGGAGCCCACCAATCTACGCGGAGTCCAGCAGCTCGCAGGGCGATTGGCCGCCCTAAGCAGGTTCATCGCGCGATTGGGAGAGCAAGCGTTACCCTTCTACAAACTACTGAAGAAGACGGACAAATTCGAGTGGACCCCCGAAGCTAAGCAAGCATTCGCAGACTTGAAACGGTCGTTGCAAAGCAGGCGCATCCTCGCAACACCACAAGAAAGGGAGCCGCTTTTTCTCTATTTAGCCGCTACAAACCAGGTCATCAGCACTGCAATCGTAGTCGAACGACCTGAAGATGGCAAGGCATACGGAGTCCAGCGCCCAATATATTACATCAGCGAAGTGCTCTCGCCGTGCAAGCAGCGATATCCTCATTACCAGAAGCTTGCGTATGGAGTTTTCCTCACAGCCCGAAAACTCAAACACTACTTCCAGGAACACGCCATTACAGTGGTTAACGATGCGTCACTCGGGACAATCATGAACAACCCTATGGCATCCGGAAGAATAGCGAAGTGGAGCATCGAGTTGGGTGCCTGGGATATCACCTACGCAGGACGCAATGCAGTCAAATCTCAGGTTCTCGTGGAATTCATCAGCGAATGGACAGAGCTACAAACACCCGGACCACCCGAGTACACAAGCAATTGGATCATGTATTTTGACGGGTCCAAAAGAAACGAAGGGGCAGGAGCTGGAATCGTTCTTATCTCGCCTCGTGGAGACAAACTGCAATATGTCCTGCGACTAGACTTTCCACCTGACGACCCAGCATCGAACAACGACGCAGAATATGAAGCACTGTTGCACGGAATGAAGATGGCGATTGCTTGTGGAGCTACCCGGTTGATGATTTATGGCGATTCCAACCTCATAGTGCAACAAACAATGAAAGAATGCGACGCCGTTGCTGAAAACATGATCGCGTACCGCGACATGTATAATATACTCGAAGGAAGCTTCAAAGGATGCGAGTTGAAGCATATCGCAAGATCCAGCAACGAAGAGGCGGATAGACTGGCAAACATGGGTTCCACGAATACACCCATACCGCCAGGAATATACTTCGAACGAATGGTCAAGCGATCGGTCAAATTGAAGAAAGCTGCAGAAACACCGGCAGCGCCAGAAACGGAGGTCAGCCCGCAGGTCGCGCTTATCGAGCTTATTCATAATATATCACGACAGGTTTTTCTGGTCGAGCCAGTCTGGACGCAGAAATATCTCGACTACCTGCTCAATAAACAGCTCCCAGCCGATCCGCGCGAGGCTCGACAGCTAATCAGGCGTAGCAAATCCTTTCGGGTAATCAACGGAGAATTGTACAAGCAAAGCATCTCGGGAATCCTTCAGCGGTGCATCGCACCCGAAGACGGCAAAGAGCTACTCCGGGATATACACCAGGGTGATTGCGGACATCATGCTAGCTGGAGAGCAATACTGGGAAAAGCCTTTCGAGCAGGATTCTACTGGCTAACAGCAGCAAACGATGCAAAAAACCTGGTCGACAGATGTGGCGCTTGCCAGCGATTCTCACCCAAACCGCACGCGCCCGCCACAGAGTTGCACATGATACCCATCGCCTGGCCCTTTGCCCAATGGGGGCTTGACATGGTTGGCCCACTGCGCAAATCTACTCCAGGAGGGTACACACATTTGCTGGTCGCAGTCGACAAATTTACCAAATGGATCGAGGCTATGCCAGTGACCTCGGGTAGCGCCCAATGCGCAATCAAGTTCCTCGATTCCATAATATGCAGATTCGGGGTGCCACATGACATCATTACAGACAATGGTACGAACTTCACTGCAAAGGAGACTCAACAGTTCTGCGAAGAGAAAGGAATTAATCTGAAGTTTGCCTCGGTCGCCCATCCGCAAACAAACGGTCAAGTCGAAAGATCCAACGGCTTAGTTTCAGCTGGGATCAAAAAGAGATTGCTCGATCGGCTACATCCCGCTGCAGGTCATTGGGCAGAGGAGTTACCCTCCGTACTTTGGAGCCTCCGCACAACCCCCAATCGATCAACGCAATACACACCATTTTTCATGGTATATGGGGCAGAAGCCGTCCTCCCCGAAGAGGTTCGATTCAGCGCCCCACGAGTTGTAGCGTACAGTGAAGAAACCTCCAACAAAGCACTTGCAGAAGATATGGACGCACTCGACGAAATTCGGGACATTGCACTCGCAAGATCTGCAGTCTACCAACAATCACTGCGCAATTATCACAGTCGCCGCATACGCCACAGATCATTCGTGGTTGGCGATTTAGTGTTGCGGCTAAAACAAAAGGAAGGGCACAAGCTCGAACCACCTTGGGAAGGACCCTTCATCGTACACGAAGTAATCCCAGGAGGAGCCTATCGACTGAAAAATCCAGAGACTGGAGGCATCTATTCCAATCCATGGAATATCGCGCAACTGCGCAAATTCTACCCCTAGGTTTATTTATTTTGCAACAATAAGGCTATACTAGCCAATTTTGTAGCTCGAACACATGACTTCTCAGTCATAGCAATAAATACATGATTCTATCATCATATTTACTCGACAGCTTCCAAGGTTACAGGTACACACCCCATAAAATACACGGGGGCTACACCTAAAACTAAGCATCACAGAAAAGAATTATCGAGTACAAGGTTACACACCTTACTACAGTTTTTACAAACTACAGATAAAACTTACAGGATATTTACATCCGATAAAGTCAGTCGAAACGCTGAGCATTCTTAGCCGCTAAGATCCTATCTACCTCTTCGGATGTCATTCGGATAATCTTCTCGGCTGCAGGACGAACAGCATCATAGTACGGCGCAATATCTTCGATTGCATAATCCGGAAGCCGGGCTACGGAGTTCAAGTCTATTTCAGGATGCCATATTCGGACAAACGAGAGAGCAACAACCGCGCCGCATGTCATCTGATTATGAACGCACGCGCGAACCTCTCCTTCTCGTCCGAATAACCTGAGAAGATAGCTCCAGTCTTCGGGGCCCCTCTCAAGTGGATAAAAAGCAGCATTCACAGCAACCAGGACCTCATGGAAAGAACTCATGAGAACTTTCGCCTGGCGGACTCGAAACTTCAAGGTAGCCATCACAAACCCTCGGCTGCGATCAGACCAGAAATTACTCGCATGAGGCCTTGTGCTGTTAGCTTCTTGATGAATATGGTTCTCTACCCACTGCTTTTCTTCCCTGTCATCTGGTTTCACAACTAAGAAGCAAACGCACTTAGTAAGCTAAGAAACACAGAGGAGGAAAATAGCATGGGGGCTACACTACTCACATAGTAACTCCTTTGCAATCGAAGACAGTTCGCCAATCAGAAATTGCTCGCGCTCAGCCGCCAATTTCTGCTTGGATATCGCCACGTCAGCTACCCCGCGCAGCACTTTCAGCCTACGCTCACCCTCCTGAACCTTATCACGAAGGCCAGCGAGAGTGCCCACGGCAGCCACAAGTGGATTTGCTGGACTACCACGTCCACTCGAAGATTCAGCACCAGACGCAATTGCCTGGAAGAAGTACAAGGAAAGAGGTGAGACGCCCTACTCGAGTTGTTTCCAGTCGCACATCTGACTAATCGCTCGGGGGCTACTCCCATCGGGAGGCAAAGTATAGACGACAAGGATAAATTTTAAATGCAAAGCGCTTCGATTAAAAGACCAGCAAAGGTACGGGAATATATCCCAAAATTCATTACATCCAAGCAACAGAAACAAAAGGAAAACAAAAGTCTACGAAGCCGCGTTGGTGCTGCCACTAGCAGCGGTCGACCCTCCCTTCTTCCGAGCAAACATCTCAGATAATTTCCGAGCAAGAACAGTGGCTTGCTCAGAAAAACGAGATAGCCGTACCTTCTTGCCCGTGGAAGGGTCGACCGGCATGGACGAATAGGCCTCCTCCAGACCTTCAACTCCGTTCGCCAGAGCGAACTGAATCGCAGTCTTTGCGCCAGCTTCCGATTGAGCAACCGCAAAGGCTTCCAGGAGGTCGCCTTCCGAGAAGACCTTCGACAACTCGCTCAGCGCAGGCGCAGGAGTACCACTGGCGACAAGACGGCCATGCACTCGTGCCAACGCTTTGGAAGCATCATCAATCAGGGAAAATATTCCCTCAGAATGCCTCCTGAGCTGCGCGAGAGTGTCGGTCAGCACGTCCACCCGCTGAATCCCAGGAATCTCCAGAGGAACATTCAGAAGATCTACAGACAGAGAAAATAATGCTTAGCAAAAATCAGCAGAATGAAAAGTTCAAAAACCCAAGATACTTACCCGCACAGCGTTTGGCGAGAGGACGAAGGAACGCGACAGTGTCGTTGTCAGCCTTACTGCCGGCCTCCTCCAAGTCCTTCACGGTCTTCCGCGCCTCCGCAAGCTTCGTATGGAGTTCCTCCGATTGCTTGCGGGAAGCTTCCAGCTCTTGTCGGGTAGTCGCCAGTTCAGCTTCCCGAGCAGTTACCTGCTCTGAAAGTTTGGTCTTTTCAGACTATGCGAATTCGGCTCGAGCTGCAAAGGGGATATTAATCAGAAATCAAGAATGGATGATACACGAAAGCCAAGAAGATAATGAAATTTACCTCTAAGAAGGTCGCCTTCAGATTTGAGTCGGTTAACTTCTGATCGAAGCGACTCGCAATCTGTCTCGGCCAGAACGACGCGGCGACCGATCGCCGCAAGGGAATCGACGAGCGACTGCGAAAGCATGAAGATAAAGAGTTAGAAGAAAAGAGGTTTGAGCCTGTACCCGATTATTTACAATCGACTACAGCCTCGGGGGCTACTCCCATCGGGAGCACTGCCGTGCACCCGAAGAAGACAAAATAAAGAAGAAGAGCAGAAAGAGGTTTTGAGCCTGTACCCGATTATTTACAATCGACTACAGCCTCGGGGGCTACTCCCATCGGGAGCACTGTCGTGCACCCGATAAAATTTGTTTGAGAAAGCCAAAGAGATAGAAGTTTACCTGTCCGGAGGCGCGGGAGAGGGGATCCGCCGAGCTGTCCGTCGCCTCCTTCGAGATCGAAGTTCTAGCAGCGGAGCTGGGGACATCCCGCTCCGCAGTCGCAGCATCAGGCGCTGCCCTGGGAGAGTTCTGGACGGTACCCGCAGTAGGGGTCTCACCCGCGTCCTTCGCTTTGTTCCTCTTTTCGGGAGGAACAGTCGCGGCGAATCTACGCGGGCTGATTGCCTGCAGACTGCAGTGAAGAACAAAGAAACGTCAGCACTGACAAACAGAGTTCAATCGAATTAAAATATGGAAAAGAACTTACTCGTCATCCTCGTCGTCTTCATCCAAGTCATCCGCATTCCAGGCGTTTGCGAATGGAGCCAGAGGAGGAAGAGATCGAAGCGGAGTCGCAGAAATTGGAGTTGGGCCAGGTGACGCCTCCAAAGACTTGTCTTTGGAGGTAACTTCGTTTTCGTTCACCCGACGGCGCTTTGGTGGGACGCCACTCGAGTCTTCAACATCATCTGAGGAGTCATGCTCAGAACTCGAGGAAGCGTTGGCCACGCTGGTGTCAACCGCGCCGTCCTGGTGGCTTGACTGAAGACACGAGGCATCTTCACCAACAACGGGCGGGTAGCAATTTGCTACAGCTAGGCTCTACAAAGATAAGAAGACGATAAAGATCTTATCGACTACGAAAATTCTAAAAATGAAAGCAAGTTAAAGACAGGAGACTAACCGCAGCAGGAGGAGGGTTTGAGGCAGAATAAGCCTCGACTGAGCAATCAGGGAATTGCTCCCCGACCTTCAGTCGAGTGATGGCCGCGATCTTCTTCTCGAATTCCACATTCGAAAGTTCTTCACGGCTCACTCGGCTGGGATCTTCTGCGCCTTGGTACTCCCACATAGCGGAAGGCCTCTGCTGCAAAGGCTGGATCCTGCGCTTCAAGAAAAGGCTTGCCAGATGAAGTCCATTGAGCACTACTCCCGAGGCTTGGTCTCGAAGAGCCCCTACTCTTTCGAGTAGAGGTGTGACTGTCTGGATTTCTTCGGCTGACATCTTGTGGTTCCAAGATTTGCGCCTCGCCAGAACTGCGAATGGGTGGAATTCTACAAGCCCGCTCGAGTTGTTGTCGGCGACGTAGAACCACTTCTTCCGCCAGCCTTGGGCGGAGTCGATGAAGTGCATATTGAAGTAGGCATTCTCCTGGCGCGCTTGGATCCCGAAGCCACCCGTGCGAAGTGGCTCACCGGGCTCGGACTCCACCCGCGATCTCTCGCGGAAGATCCGGATCTTGAACAGCGCCTTCCAGAGCGCCCAGTGCGGGCGAATGCCAAGATAGCATTCGCAAAGCGCGATGAAGCACGAGATGTGCTGCACCGCGTTCGGGGGAAGGTCATGGAGCTGTATGCCGTATGCACACAGCAGCCCGATGAAGAAAGGGTGAAGAGGGAAGGAGAGACCCCGAGTCACGTGGTCCACGAAGACCACGCGCTCGTTCGAGTGAGGGTTTGGTACCTCTTCCCTCTTCCCAAGACGGACGCGCTTCTCCGCCTCCGCCGGCAGCAGACCCTCCCGTTGCATCTCCTTGATGCTCTTGGCAGTGGTGTTGGGGGTGCGCCAGTCGCCGGCGCGAGAGGCGAGTGGCGCAGAAGGCTCGCCAGACGCGGAGGTTCCAGCGCCGCGTTTCTTTCCGCCGGCCATTGTTCGCAGCGAGAGCTTGAGCGCAGAGAAGGCAAAGACGAGCGCGAGGTGGAAGACGAAGATTGAGAGCGGGGAAAATTTCACTGCGGCGCTAACACCCTTATTTATATACGGGGTAAAGCAATCTCAGCCGTACGATACGCAACGTGGCACCTATCGCGGCTGCCACGCGTAGGGATGAAACGAAGCGGCGGCGTACGCTGTTTCGTGCCACGATCTTAACAAAAGATCGTGCGCATTTACTGCGCATTTCGCGTAAAAAACGGGAGCGACGTCTCGTTTCCCGGTCAAAAAGCTGACAAGGTGGGCCAATTTTCTGCTGCCACTTCGTCACGTCCCATCGGGAGAAGAGGAGCACGCCTTGACGTCATGGCGTTCGTCATTCCGAAAGGAAATTTTTTCCGAATGGAATTTCAAACGCGAAATTATCTTCGCACGAATATCAATTCCTTCGGATAGAACACAATTTTCCATGAAAAAATTCATGAATCAAAGCCTCTTCGAACAAGAGAAATATGCCTTATACACGAAAACTTTTTCGTACAGGCACAATTTTCCAAAACATGAAAACTCTTTCATACGGAACTAACATTTCCAACACGAAACCTTTTCGTACGGAACTCATACCAATCTAATCGGGTAGAAAGAACCCACCTTATGCGTGATATTTACACATCACAAGAACCTGGATTGTACAGCCGACTAGGCACATCCGGATGCCATATTCTTCGAATATGAAGGTAAGACCCAAAAAGATCTTTCTTTTGGGCCTGGAATCGCACTCGAAAGATGCGTCCTCCGGCATAGTTCCGTGTCAACAACACGAAGAAAAATCCTAGCGGACGCGCCGGGTACCCTCTTAGGTTAAGTTCGACTCGATAAGTCCACAACGGCCCAGTCGTAACGATCACCTCATCGGGTTCGAGTCGGAGGTCTCGAATCTGTGTAGGCCAGGAGTGTTTTTGCCCTAGTCGCAATTAATTGGCCCTGATCTCTCGGAGAGCCAAGCCACTGCGCCACATCCTTCTGCTAATATAGCCGCAAAAACTGGCACCAATGCTACTCGATACTCGAGTATTTTTATTCGCGAAACAGGGAACACACCCTTCGTAGGCAACAACTGTCGAGCTGAACTTCTAAGATGAGATCAAAGAAAAGGTCTGACCGTCTACCCGACTGAAAATAAATCCCAGTCGAGCATACGCTCGGGGGCTACTGACGAAGGCATGGATCCTGGACCCTACGAGTAAGGACACCCCCTCTCACACCTTCTGATCAAGGCCCGACAAGAAGCGCCCTTGGAGTACTCTAGAAGGCCCATGTAAAGCCCACCCGCATCAACTTGCGGACTAAGTTAGGGATTGTAACCGACTCAAGCTAGGGTTTGTATCCTCTCCGGTTTGGACTCGAGACCTGGCTATCTATATAAAGCCAGGAGAGCCCCAAAGGAGAGGACCAAGTATTACCGCACGACCACAAAAGCCTTGAAATTCGAGATCCACTCTCGATTCGAGCACCTGTAATCGATCTAATCGTCTAATACAGATCAGCAGAAGGCAGGAGTAAGGGTTTTACCTCTTCGAGGGCCCCGAACCTGGGTAAATCTAGCCTCCCTGTCAAGCCGACGATTTCACCAGCGCCTATGACATCTCCTAGTCGAAACCCGATAGGGTCACCTGAGGGATTTGCGGAGCCAGAGCTTCGACAGCAACCGTCTCCTCGTCTCTAAACCCTAGTATGTTTTACGAGGAATATGTTGATACGGGACACTGACAAAAGGCCAGGCAACTGACTCCGAGGAAAAAGTTCCCAAAATTCCCCATCATCTTCTCCCTACTTTGTCTTTCTCTCGGTGATTCAGTTCTCTACTTCATTGTTTTCTTCACAATCCGGGCGGCGGTGTTGTCAAGCAACACAAGCCATCGTTTCTGAAAGAAAGCTCCGACTCAGATGGCGCTACTTACCGAGACGCCTGAGGAGGGGGAGGCCATAGAGCTTTCCGTTACAAGGCCATAGAGCTTGACGACGTCGATGAGCTCCGTGTATGTAATGATTCCGCAAACTACTATCGTCCACCCACCATATCCTCAGCCAATCCCGCAAAGTCGCTATTTCGCACGTTGTGGTTATCGCTACAAGGATGCATTCGTTTGAGAAAGGGTCCTCCAAGACGAGATGATTTTTATGATGTAGGAGTATGTGATGCATGTTTTGGATCTCGGTGTAAGTGCTAGTCGTCTTGTTGGGCATTTAGGCCGACGATGCTCTGTTTGATGGAGAGCATTACCCGAGGAGCGGAGAATACAGTCACGACGAGGAGCTGAGTGCCGGTCATGACGGCCAACGAGACACCATGATATATGGATCCGGCCGCTTCACGCTTGACCCAACCCTCGGAGCAGGGCGCGCAAAGCCCTACCTTACTTGAGGATGTACGTACGTCGTGCCATCCGATCGCTCTTGGTGTTTCGCATCGAGGGGAGTAGGAGCTGGAGAGCCGGCCGCTTCGGATGCCATGACTTTTTTTTTTGAAAATTAAAACACTATATTAAGCAAGCAAGCCGCCTTATTAAAAACCTTCCAGTCCTATTAGGTGCCCTGGTAAGGAAAAGAGTGCGTAAAAAGTTACTGCCAGATTAGAGTATCGATACATCGTTCGCGATTACACCTCTGATGCCATCAGGTGGTTCGACATGCCAAACCTCCTGACTAGCATCTCTCATTCTAGCTAATTCATGGGCAGCCATATTTGCCTCCCTAGGACAGTGGCCAAATTTCACACTAGCAAAATTCCGACAGAGGAAGGTACATTCCTCATAGACTGTCGTTGCTGTACCTAAAGAATTCCCCCCGTCTTGCATTGTTGCTATAACCTTCCAAACAGTCTGCTTCCACAATAATTCTATTGCATTCGACATCACCTGCAAGGATGAGACCGTTCCGGAGAGCCACTGTCTCCGCCATAGGTGTGTCTTCCATATTTCTAAGAGATCATCTGCTCGCAGCAATGAAGGAACCGTATTGATCTCGGATGGTTGCACCTGATCCTCCCTCGCCTGAAGCAACATCAAAAGCCGCGTCTACATTGAGCTTAACGAAATTATCCAGTGGTTTTGTCCGTCCCGTCTTTCAATTGGAAGCACCCCCACCTTCTTGATTCTCTTGTAATTTAAAGCAAGAGCCATAATAGATTGCCCCGATCTGACGGCAGGTTGAATTTCCTCCCCATGCGTAACCTTCCTTCTCTCCCACCAGATGTACCACATGGCGACCGCAGCCAGATCGCGAACTCTAACCTCCGATACCAGTGGAGCCTCCGAGGTATTTAACAGCAGAGAAACTAATATTGGTTGACCATTAAAAGCCATTATTTTTGCATCATCCACCATCTGTTTCAGTCCTATAGCCGACCACACTTCCGATGCTCTCCCACACGTGAAGAAAGCGTGAGCTATACTCTCACAATCTAGTTTACATAATGGGCATTGGCTAGAATTTTGAATATGTCGATTAGCGAGAACACCAAGACAAGGAACAACACCCAGTGAGCTCCTCCACACGTGAATTTTGAATATGCCATGACTTTTTTTAAGACACTGAGTTGAGATTTACAATAGATAACATTTCACAACATGGTCGACTTCTGGTGATTCTGTACGGAAGGAACACTGGTGGTGAATTTGGTCAGGTGTAATTTTTCTTAATTTTATTCGAAGGGAAACCTTGGCGCAGTGTTAAATCTGCTACAAAATATTGTTTAAAAGAATGTAAGCATTTTGATTTTCTTAACAAATATGGTATAACTGGGCCCGTCCATATTTTTTGCTCTCACAGGTTTGAAGCGACATTGATATCTGCTCTTCAGAAAGGAATCTAGTCATAAAACATGGACATCACTCCTACATTAGAGAATCATACATGGGATAGAGAAACTAAATCTGTGGAGGCAAAATCCATGTGCAACTATTTCTACTATTAATACCACGACGCAATTCACGGTTATGATAACCCCGTGATTTGATCACCTCCAAGTGGTGATGATGTACTCCTTGGTTCTCGTAGCAATACACATCGACACTACCAAGGTCCAACCTCTCTGAATAATATGGATCCGCGGGTTGGCTCTTTTGCTTGGAGTAGTAGATACGGTTCGCCTGCACCTTGCCTCGCCTACCCGGCGACACATGCACCGCCTTGCAGCACCTTGGCCCAAGGAACACGGCATGGTCACCCAAGCTCGTAACCTCCGTCCACGTATATTTGGGTTCTTCTCTTGTGTCGCTGACGGCGACGAGCTCGAACACCCTGAAGATCTGAGCCCTACTGCCACCTTCAGGCCTGACTTTCGCCGCCACTGCCAGCTTGCCACGCAGCGCGAAAATGTAGGAGTTTAAACATCTCGGGCCATTGGATGGTTATTAGTTTGATGAACGAGATAGTCGCCGTAGAATCATCCATGGTGAGCTTATACAACCGGTGCTGGTGGAACTGACCGGAAAGGCCGTAGAGCTTGTCGTTGCAGAAGGCGATGTCTATGAACACTGCCTCACATCCTCCTACCGTCCACCCCGCTGCCGGGCAGACAAGCCTATATAGCGCTATCCTGCCTCTCGTCGTCAGGGCGGCGAGGATGCAGCCTTCCGAGGTAGGGTCCTCGGAGAAGACGACTTTTCCGATGGAAATTTCGCCGGCGATGTGTCCCTTCACGGGGACCCTGCGGCCGCGGGTAAATAGGTTCATGATCTCGATGCGGCCGCCGCCGGCGGTGGCGATCCAGCCGCCGTCGTGGGATCCGACGACCTGCTTGCCGTACGGGGACCCGGGGAGCCGGGAACGCAGCACCCTGCCGTCCTCGGGGCTGTACGCCCGCGCGTTCTGGTCGTGAAGGCCGTTGCCCATCCAAGGCAGCAGCAGCGGTAGAGCCGGCAGCTTGGGCTGCCACGACGCAGCGGTGCGCCATGACTTGCAGACTAGGGTGAAGCGGGCGCGGTCGTACAACGAGTAGCACCGGATGTAGATCGCGCCGAGGAGGTCGGTGGGGAGGTTGTCGCCGGACATGCTGATTGATCGATTCTCGGAATCAAAATCGATGCGATCTCCTTTGTGTAGGTTTTTTTAGGGTTCCTTTATGTAAGCACAGAGGTATAGTCGTACAGAATATATATATGGGTGCAATCTCAAAAAAAAATATATATGGGTGCTTCCTCGATCCGCCGACAAAACATGTATGGATATGTCAAAACAAAAAAAACATGTATGGATGCACAAACCAACCCGAAGACGTTTGAGGGACGGGGAAACCCCTATCTGTCTTTTTTTTTTTGAGGGACGAGGAAGCCCTATATCTGCTTCCTTGCTCCCTCAACCGGCATAGGTGGAAAAGTTCACAGAGAAAACGCTACTCGTACATGGATTCTAGAGAGGAACCACTGACTTACCATCTAATGCAAGAGATGAGGAACGATATGAGACAGCCAAGTCGTTTGGAATTTTGATGATGGAAAATCAATAGCCTAGTTACTACCAAAAAAAATAGCATACGTGTAGCAACTAAAAAGGCTAGCCAGCAGCAAGGTTTTGGTCACTGAACAAAAAAAAAACTCCCGAGGGAAAAAATAATCGAAATATGCCAGTAATTTCACAGGCGGTAAGCATGTTTAACTTAGGTACTGCGGAAACTCGGTTAACGGCCGGTAACCAGATTTATTGACCGGGAACCAAAACCTTGGCCAGCACTGTACATCTCCTGTAACATGTTTGGGCCACCTATAACAAAATCTTATCAAGAGTTTCATTAAAATACAACTCATTCTACAAAATAAACACTACACCCCTCACCCCTCCAGTGGCGGAGCTTGAACGAAATTGTAGGGGGGGGGGGGGGGGAAATTACCATATGACGTGTAAAATATGGGAGTGACTACTTGTACAAAAAAAATGAATTTGTAACTTTTAGAGAAACATAACTTGAGTTTGTCTATTTTGTCTTACAAAAAACATGCCCGACATCAATTTATTGGTAGAAGTTACTCGAGCAAAAAATTGTACCAAAAAATAACTTAATCACTGAGTTAGTCATCATAGAACACTTAAATTTGAATAATTTCCTCCTTGGTGTGGGCAACCCCATTCCCCAGCTGTGAAAGTCCTTGTTGCTTTAGTAAATGTAGAGGCAGGTGGGTTTCCCCTCTAAGTAGAACACTTTATTAAATCATCAATTTTTAAATAACTTGGCGCCAAAATGCCATAACTAGCACATTCACCTCTGTTGACCTTTAACCATTGACGGTGCCCCATGTAGATCGGCAAACAAATTATTATGTAGTAGAAAATCTGAGACATAATTAGGACTATATCCTCGGGTAGTACAAGAATCAAAACTAGTTGAATTGTGGGACTGTGGTAGGATGAGCTAGGAAATAGGAAGTGATAATAAAATAACTGAAGAGAGGAGAGGGAGATGCGAAGGGAGACAGATATTGCCACTAGTAGGGAAAGGGCTACCAGTGACGAACAAATATCAGCTACCGCTGGCGAACTCTTGTTCGCCAGCGGTACAACGCCAGTGGTAGCAGGTTACCGCTGGCGAACAAGGGTTCGCCAGCGGTAGTGCAGGTTACCGCTGGCGAACAAGGCCTTGTTCGCCAGCGCTATGTTCGCCAGCGGTAGTGCAGCTGTTCGCCAGCGCTACTGGTTCGCCAGCGGTAGTCAGGGTGTTCGCCAGCGGTTCAGTTCGCCAGGGGTAGGTACTGTGTTCGCCAGTGGTAAGTTTCACAGGTTTGTATTTTTTCTTTTTTTTTGTATAACAGTTTATATATTCTGATTCTGTATATATTCCCAGGTCCAAATACATTCAAATTCTATAATTTATAAACTTTCACACATATAAATCACTGATAGCACATCGATAAATCATAGATACATATGCATCCATCCATAACGAATTTAACACATCGATAACGATATTAACACATCTATACATATGCATCCATATCCAATTCTCATAAGTACAAATACAACACATTGATCTCAATAATATGTCGGAAGATTTCGAACCCAAAATATAGCCATCTAATTAGTTCAACGATTACAAAGGTATGACTACTACATATCTATGCAACGTACGCGCGATATAGAGATCAATCGCAAAGAAGACTAGCTAGATATACGGTCCGCCTCCGCTTTAGCTTCCGCCTCCGCTTGCGATCTTTCGCTAGGGCTAGCGCGCCGTCCACTTCTTCATCTCTCTGTAGACCAAGATAAAAGCATTAGACCGGCAAAGGAAATCACAAGTTCTTATTAGGAGCAATTCGTAACGAATCGAATACATACCGTCGATCATTTCTTCCTCGATGTTGTGATCTTCTGTTTCTTCTCCGGCGGGAACGGAAGAGCACCTTCTAACGAGTTGAATGGTCTCTCGTCAGTCTGCTCTAGCACATATTGTCGCAACTCTTTGTTAGATGGTGGGGTACCGTTCCAGTGGAAGCTAGATCCTGAAGTTACTACATCCTTATAGATGATTGTGCAGATCTTGCGCTGGATGCGACCAAAGTTTTGTCTGTACTCAGCATCAGACCATTCCACGATGCTGCGAGACCATTTGTCCACAGCAGACATGTATTGCAGACTATGTTGGTCCTTCACGATCTCCGTCATGTGTTGGATGAGGTACCATGCCTCCATTTGGCCGCCTGGCGCCTGCTTGGGGCAGGGAAACTCTGTTCTGTGTCTGAACACATATTTTCCTTTAATTTGTTTCTTCCTGTCGCAGAATCCTTCCCCCCTGATGTAGCCATCCATAGCATCATTGAGAACAGACTTGATGAGGGTGTAGTTCTTCTCCTTCATCGTACTCCCGGAGTCGAGATATACTGCGTGCGCGTCTCTCGGGTAGAGCATGATGAGGGTGCCGTATTTGTTTCTGCGCAAAACAGGAGAGTCCATATATATAATCCTCAAAAATTGTATATGCGCGAACTTATGTAAAGATGGGAAATATAACTTACTCAGGAAAGTAGGGCACGAGGGTGATCCTCTTGTTCATATGGTTAGTGAGCAACACTTGTTCGAGGTACTTTGTCGCTTTTGCCCTACCCTTGGGGTTGTTCAAGTACATGTCGTGCATGTAGTAGGGGTCTGCTAGCCCGATGTTTCTGACATTCTCTACGGATAGCTGATGCGCCAAGCTGAGCGTAAACAGACGGACGATTGACGAGTGGAGTGCTTTCATGTGGAACATCCGGAAAATGTCGTCAAATCTAATGATGATCTTGTTTGCGTTGCCTTCAGTGACAAATCCCGCCGTAGATGGCACCTTTGCGACCAAAACCGGCAGCGTTGGATTTTTCTCTTTGAGAAGCACCTCCTCCATATATAGTACACCGTCATGGACGCTACGCATATCACCTGTCAGCAAGGCGACCAACCTCGGCGGAAGCATCGGTTTCCCCATCTCATGGATCTGATGCCAGTCGGTTATGGGTATCCTATCCAATACACGTCCTGTCTGCGGCTTAGACTTGGTCCCCTCCACCGGTTGGCTCATCGATGCAACGGCAGGAGCCTTCTTAGTTCTTTTCCGTGCATACTTGATGTTAGGCTGAGTCTTATGAAATACATCAGCTACCGCCTCTTTGAGGGCATCCTGGCTGATGACTTCTTGCTCGGGGACTGCCGGCTCTTGAGAAGAGAAAAGACGCTTTGTGCATCGATATTTATCCGCCTCCTCCGCTGGCAAGAGAAGTTGATCAAGATCATCCAGGCCGGGCGCCCCCTCGTAAGGATCGTCGACGAGGTAGTCATTCGGGTTCTCATCTTCGTCGTCGTCGTGCTGCACGGACTTTGCAGGTGAGAAATCCTTGTGTTGGCTCGGGTGCCCCGACCCCTGGACCGGTGTTGGAGTGTTGGCAGGAGTACTTTCCAAACGAATTAGTGATTTCGGCCAGGTCAATGGCCAAACCAAGCATTGCTCCAGGTTCAACTCGCTGTCGGCTGCGGGTGGTTGGTTCGGAGGATCGAGAGCACCGCAACCAGGGAGCACCCGACTTAATGTCACTCTGAACACGTCCTCGGGCATACGAACGCCGTGGGATACGCGGTTCAGAGGTGTGATGATTTTTCCTTTGGCGACGTCCTTTAACTCGCCGTTCACATTAAGGAGCAATGTGCATCCCGTCTCGTCGGCCTGCGAAACGTCGCGCGATCGTTGTTAGAGACTGATGCCGTCACGAATCAAGTCATAATATATAATTAAGCAGTGCACGTTGAATTACCGTGAGGGCATTGAGCTCGGACAAGGGGGATGGACCGCTAAGTGTCGGCGGCGGCGTTGATGAGATGTGGCGGGGCGGCGACGGATCTTTGCGACCTTCCGGCTGAGGGTTGGGGGTCGGCTCGTTCCGCGCAGCAGACGCCACGACGGGGGCCGCGTTCTGCGGCGCCACGACGGGGGCCGGGTTCTGCGGCGCCACGACGGGGGCCGCGTTCTGCGGCGCTGGCTGCACAATTTGGGCTACGTTTATCTGCGGGAGCGGCCCTTGTCCTCCACCTAGCATCCACGGCGCTAAGGACTGAGCGACGGTCGAACAGATGGTAGGGAGGAGCTCATTGAGCCTCTCGTTCACAAGCTCGTCGACCGTCTTCTCCGGGCCCTTGTTCCGCTCCTTGCGCTTTTCCCTGGTGTCGGGGTAGTATTGCGCATGCCGATGACCCTTTCCGAGGCCATGCACATGGCTACGATTCGGCTTCTTGTCAAGGGGCACTCCCTTCATCGCGTTAAGCGCCCTAATGAAAGGGGTGTCATACGGGTCCTTGTTCGTCGTCGCCGAGGACCCCGCGTCAGATTGAGATAGGCGTTCTTTTTCTTGTTCCTCGATATACTTATCCTCGAGCAGCTTGACCTTCTCGTTCAACTCAAGATCGCCGGGCTTTTTGGGATCTTCCCTGTAATGGGCCCTGACAAAATTTCTCACCTGCGGGTCGGTGATCTTGTCAAACGGGTTCGGCCCTTCTCTCTTCGAATCCTCCTTGGCCCATACTTTCTGCTTCCCAAGGTAACCCCGGCTTCCGAGATTGTGAGGGCCAATGTTCTTTTTTCGCTGTTCTTTCCCCCATTTAGTCAGCGCAATCCTTTCCGGTTTGAGTTCGTCGATCTTGAATTGGGCCAAGTCTTCCTCGGAAATGGAGGGCCACATCTTATGGATCTCATCAAAATCCTTACCCTTCGCAAGCATCTGCCGCAAACTGGATCTCCAAGTCGTAAACGCTTTGGCGAACTTGTTCAGTGCTAAGGAGTTGACCAGATTCTTCTTCAGGTCCTGGTTGTCGTAAGGATCCGGGAATTTATACCTTGTGTGCAGCTTCTCAATCAGCAGGGCGGCATGAGCCGTGTTTTCTTTAGCTTTGATGTGCTCCATGTTAACGTTGCCGAAGTCTCGAGCTATGCAGCCTATCTGGTTTCCATAGCCCTTGGCATAACTCTCCGGCTCGATGGGAGCACCGCTGGGGTCCACTTCCGTGAACTCTTCCCGCATGGTGGCGAGCATGTTGTGTCGCCTCTCTTTGCGCCTAGCCGCCGCCTCGCTACCGGAGGCGGTATCCCCGGTGCCACTACCGGTTTGATCACCTTCTGCGCCCGATGTATCGTTGTGTCGCTCTAGCTCCTGGCGAACGGTTTCGTCCATCTCGTCGTCTGCATCGTCGCCCTCCATCTCTAGATCCGGGTGCGGATCTACGGGTCCGCCTCCGGCGCTTAGCATAGAAAGCCACGCATCGTCGTTGTCTCCGCCGTGTCCGAGACCAGAACCACCCGCCTCGTCGTTGTGAGCCATATCTAAGGAAGGAGAGAAAACCCGAAATAAGTTCAACAAATCCTACAATTTAGACGATGTACCCCATATGAGTCCAAATTTCTCGGGCACTCTAAGTTGTGATATTTTTAGCAAAGATCATGCCAAAATTCACGGAAAATTTCGGCATGACCTTTGCTAAAAATATCACAAATGGAGTACCCAAATTTGCCGGAACGGAAATTAATCAACATTCCAGCAAAATTGGGACTCACGTGGGGTACCTGCACATAAAATCCCACCCCTCATATAATAGATCCCACCCCTCATATTATCATCGTCATCCACACGAAGGTGGGCACATCCATCACCACCATCCATCACCACCATCCATCACCACCATCCATCATCACCACGCCATATCCATCACAACCATCCATCACCACCATCCATACACCACCATCCATCACCACCAACCAGATTCATCACTTGAATATGTTTAAGTGAATAAAAACCATTGTGTTGCATGCTAGCTGTATCATCACTTGAGCAAACCAAAAAGAGAAAAAAAAACAGTAAAACAGGATAACCAGTTGGTCCAAGTGCGACACCAACCGAACAAAAGCACACCAATAACCAGCAAAAGCCAAAGCAATAATAGGTTTTTAGGTTCCTGTATATTGTTTAATAGGTTCAGTTAGGCTGCTGTATATGAACTAACCTAGTGGAGCACCAGAACCTTGCGCGATATCGATGCTATGCTGATACTAAAACTAACAACTAACCTAATTTTTTCCTCTTTACTAACAACATCACATTAGCCAGCGGTAATTGACATGGCAAGAATGGAGAAATTGCTACATCATGAGGTCACTGATGCCATAGTGTTTGCCACTGCAGCAGAACCTACAACTAGCACAGTAGAAATATCATGATAAATTACAAAGGTATTGGATAGCTACCAAGATGTATTCTTTGAGCTAGACCAGTTACCTCCAACAAGAGATTATGATCATCAAATTAATATGCAACCAGGGCCTAAACCAGTGAATAAAAGGGCATGTAGATTACCCCATTGCCATAAGGGAGCACTAGAGAAATTCATTGCTTAAATGGTCAGAACTGCAGTCATTTTAGCAATCTATTGTTTCTGTGCAACCATTTTAGCAACAACACAAGCACAAGACTTGAACAATCAGAGGAAGCAACCATTTTAGCTAATTTTAATTACTGCAAGCACAAGCACAAGCATCAAAATATTTCCCTAAAAATGACAAGTGGTAAAGCTACTGGTTTGGCAAAATATTCAAACTTCATTGCAACAACTGCAAAATATTCAAACTGCATTTTAATTTCTCTGTAGCCAAAACATTTTAACCATTTTAGACTGCAGTTTAACCATTTTAGACTGCAGTTTAAACATTTTAACCATTTTAGACTGCAGTTTAAACATTGAAATTAGAACAAGTTGTACTGTGTTCATCAGGTGCTTATAGTCATGTATTGATCAATCAAAATATGGCTCACATTAGGGATTAAACAGACGATGAACTTGGCTAACAAATTCATTTTCGAATCATTAGTACATACAGGTTTGCAAAATTAAGCTAGGAGTACTCACAGGTTTGAAAAACATACACACACTCCTTGAGCCCAACAAAATTAAGCTAACAAAGAACAGTTACTGGATCATCATAGACCAAAAAGAGAACAAAAAAATACCTGTTGTTCTTGTAGAACAATTGTCGAGCACCTGCGGTGCAAGGCAGAAGAGAGGGCAGCAGCAGGGCAGTAGGGGCGGCGCCGCTCTAGGAGGCAGCGCGGCAGCCGCAGGGGAAGAGGAGGGAGACGTGGAGGGGCGCTAGGGAGGTGGAGGCTGGCCGGGGCGTGGCGTCGATGGCCGCCAGCCGTGGAGGGCAGGCGCGTCGTGCAGGTGGCCGTGGATCGGGGCGGCGCGTGCAGAGAGAAGGGGAGGGCCGGTGGAGGAGTGGAGGGGCGCTAGGGAGGTGGAGGAGTGGAGGGGCTCTAGGTTGCGCGCGGTGGTCGCCGGGAGTCGCCGGAGACAGAGGAGATGGCCGGGGTGCGCACGCGCGTGTCGATCTGATCGTGCCAGTTGCGAAAACGGCTAAGTCCCACGCGCGGCCCTCTGTGTACCTCTGTGGGGGATTACCGCTGGCGAACTTCGCAGCTGGTTCGCCAGCGCTATATTACCGCTGGCGAACAAAGGTTGCTTCGCCAGCGGTAACATACCGCTGGCGAACCAGCTGCCAAGTTCGCCAGCGCTACCTTTTTTTTATTTTTCTTTGAAATGATAATGTTTTAATTACAAATAATAATGTTTTAATTACAAATAATAATGTTTTAATTACAAATAATAATGTTTTAATTACAAATAATAATGTTTTCCATTTCAAACACATTACACTTATTCTGTTTTTTTGTTTTCTTTATTTGTTTAAATTATTCAAAGAAATTTAATTTATAATAATTCAAACACATTGCAAATTAATTTCAAACACATTGCAAATAATAATGTTTTTTTTGTTTTCTTTATTTGTTTAAATTATTCAAATACATTTAATTTATAATAATTCAAACACATTGTAAATTAATTTCAAACACATTACAAATAATAATGTTTTTTTGTTTTCTTTATTTGTTTAAATTATTCAAAGAAATTTAATTTATAATAAGTCAAACACATTGCAAATTAATTTCAAACACATTGCAAATAATAATGTTTTTTTTGTTTTCTTTATTTGTTTAAATTATTCAAAGACATTTAATTTATAATAATTCAAACACATTGTAAATTAATTTCAAACACATTACAAATAATAATGTTTCCTTCTTGTTTAATTTCTATTTGTTTCCTTTTATGTTTCAAATAATATAAGTCCACACATTTGAAATACAGAACAAGGTACATTAAATTTATAATAAGTGCATATACATAGTTTCATCGCATACAATTGGCAGAAAAATATATACATAGTTTCTCATCGGTGTTTGATTTTTTTGCCTTTTTTGGTCGCAGTTGCATAATTTAACCCCACATTATGACTTCTTCTTATGAATGGAAGACCATGCCTAGGTAGCGTTGTTCTGCTTCTTCTTGTTGTGTATGTTGCATGACTATCATCATCATCTTCTTGATCATCGTCAATATTTGGGTCGCCGAACGTGTCGAATTCGTCCTCATCAACGACTCCATCCATTCCGAGGATATTTCTTTTCCCTCTCCTCACGACAACACGGCTAGGCCTTGCGGGGTCTGTTATGAAGAAGCATTGGGACACATGTTTAGCCAATACCCATGGCTCATTTTGCGCTGTGACATTCGCGCTTGATGAGGTTCCGGCTTCGGGAATAACCATGGTTGTAAAGTATTGGTCTTCTTTTCTGACGGTCGACATCCTAGCCCATCTGACGCGGAACATAGGCACCTTCTCTCCAGAGTAGTTAAGCTCCCATATCTCCTCGATCCTTCCGTAGTATCTTAACTTTTTGTCACCGGTGTAGGATTCCATCGTTACCCCTGAGTTTTGATAATCGGAAGTTTTGTCTTTCTCCTCTGTGTAGAAAGTGAACCCGTTGATATCATATGCTTGAAACGTCGCTAGGTTGGGAGCTGGGCCATGTGCCAAGGCGTACAATAGTTTATTTTTCGCACAATCCCTTGGCGGTGGATTAGCGACGATCACATCTTTAAACCAACGCAAGAAAGTGGAGTTATGCTCTCTGATTATTTCTCCTTCGGTCCTCCGCTTGCCTTGTTCACTGTACTTTTTCATAATCGAGCTCTTGTGTTTTTCCACCCAAGTATCGACCATGTCAATGTGTTGGAGAGCTACTAAGTTTGCCCTGTTAAAGTCGGTGCGTCGACAAGCCCGATCCACATGCACTTCTCTACGTCCATTTTTGTGACCTACTCCATCGAGCTTGCCAATGTGCTTGTTTCTGGGCAGACCAACTGGGTCCTCCACGTCCATATGATTCGTGCAGAAAGAGATGCACTCTTCGGTGAGAAAGCCCTGAACGATGCTTCCGTCCGGACGAGCTCTGTTGCGAACATATCCTTTGATGACCCCATTCATCCTTTCAAACGGCATCATGTTGTGCAGGAACAACGGCCCGAGATGGATGATATCGTCCACGATATGGACCAACAGATGAACACATATGTCAAAGAATGATGGTGGAAAGTACATCTCAAGCTCGCATAGTATCACGACAATCTCTTCCTGCAGCCTTGAGATCTGCTTCCCCGTGATCGACTTTCGAGATATAACGTCGAAGAAGTTACAGAGGCCAAACAGGGTTTCCCGGACGTGTTTGTCCATTATTCCGCGGATCGCAACCGGAAGTATCTGCGTCATCATCACGTAACAGTCATGAGACTTCATCCCGCTAAACTTTTGTTTCTGCGCGTCGAGGAATCTGCTTATTAGCCCTGAGTAACCGCTAGGTACTTTGACTCCGAGAAGGCACATCATCAATTTTGTGATCTCGTCCGGACTAAGAGTGAAGCAGGAGGGGGGGCAGTAATAGTCATTCCTCTTAACCCTTTTGGCCTTGCGACCCTCCGTCTCCTCATCACACGATTGATCGCCGTCGTCATCATCCGGGCGTCCCCCCTGAAGATCTACCCTAATACCAAAATATTTCAGGTCGTTTCTTGCTTTCACCCCGTCTTTGGTCCTCTCCGGCATGTTGAGCAGCGTGCCAAACAAACTTTCAAACACATTCTTCGTGATATGCATCAGATCAAGGCAGTGAGGCGTATCGAGAATGGGCCAGTATGGCAAGTCCCAAAACACCGACCTCGTCTTCCATACATCCAGAAGCGGTTTTGGCGCCTTTTGCTTCTTTCCAGGCTCTGGGCATTCCTTCCAATCATTCAGCAAATTGTAGATTTCTTCGCCGCACCTCTTACGTGGAGGTCCACGGAGCTCATCCTCACCGTTAAAAAGGTCTCCTCGCCTTCTCCACGGGTCTTTGTTGGGTAGCCACCTTCGATGGCCAACGAAAACTGTTTTCGAAGACCCAGGATCTTTCGGAAGTTGCATAAACGTGGGGTCATCCATGCACCTCACGCAACCGTTATGTCCGTGGCACACCTGGCCCGCCACATATCCGTAGCCTAGTAGGTCGTGAACCGTACAGAGTAAGACAGCTCTCATTGGGAAATATTGTTCACCGAAGGCGTCCCATGTGTTCACCCCTTCCTCGGCCCATAGCGTTTCCAGCTCATCTTTAAGCAGCTTCAGGTATAGATTTATGTCGTTGCCTGGTTGTTTCGGCCCTTGAATTAGCATACTCATGTGAATATACTTCCTCTTCATGCACAACCAGGGAGGGATGTTGTACATCCATACAAACACGGGCCAGGTGCTATGGGTGCTGCTCTGGTTGCCAAACGGATTGAGTCCGTCGGTGCTCACACCCAACCTGATGTTCCTTGCCTCCGCCCCGAACGTTGGATATTCACAGTCAATTGCTTTCCATTGACTTGCATCTGAAGGATGTGTCAGAATTACTTTTTCACTTCGATTTGGATCTTTCAAAACTTTATTCCTCCTTTTCGCGTGCCAGCGCATGAGCTCTGCTTCCTTGCGGTCCGCGAAATACCGTTGCAGACGGGGAATGAGCGGAAAGTACCACACAACTTTCCGAGGAGCTTTCTTCTTCCCTTTCTTGTATCGAGCGGCGCTGCAAACTGGACAAATGGTTTTGTTCGCGTCCTCTTTCCGATAAATGTAGCAATCGTTGATGCACACATGGTATTTTTCGTGAGGTAAATCAAAGGGGCACACGACTTTCTTGGCCTCGTCGCAACTTTTAGGACAAGTGTTGCCCTCTGGAAGGACATCGTGCCAGTATTGCAGGCTTGCATCGACGCTTATGTCGCTCCATTTGTATCTCGCCTTCATCTGCAGAACATCGAGGGCCACTCTCAGGCGGGACTCTCCCGGACCGCAGCCTGCATACAACGGTGTCTTCGAGTCTATCTCTAGTTGCGCCAGCTTCGATTGCTCTCTAGCAGCAGATATCGAGTTAGTCGTCTTTCTCAAGAGCAGTTCTTTCAGATGAGGGTCACGCACAACTTCCGTTAGGGGTGTCCCTGTGTCCTCGTGATCTTCTTCCACGTCTTGTTCAACATCTTCTCCATGATCATGTGCTGGGTCATAAGGCTGATCTTGGTCCTGCTGTAGTTGGTCCTGCTGTAGTTCTATTCGATCGTTGCTATTGTCCTGTTGCACATCATTTCCTACCGCCGCCGCCCCATGGACTTCATCATCTTCATCATCACTTACCCACTGACTGTTATACCCATCCATGAAACCATACCTTAGGAGGTGACTGAGCAAGTCTCCGGTAAAGGGATTGAGCAAGCCCCCTAGTTTGCACTTTCGACATGGACATCGTATCTCCTTGCGGCCATTTTGTAACATGTCTTCTGTCGCGTGTCTCAAGTAACTATTCACGACACGTTCACTCTTAACGACCACCATTATATGTCGCCTGCACGAGAGCGCGCGCCGATATAATTAATATTAGAACCAAACATAATATATATATATATTGCGATATTCACGGAAAAAAATCGGCATGACCTTCCTACAAATTGGAGGTTAGAGGAGTGCCAAACTATGCCGAGACGGAAATGAATCAACATTCCGGCGATAGTTGGCTACTCAATTTCATTCCACAACAAATTGCGCACACATGCATTTATCGTCTCCATCACACGACCATTGTTGAATCCGGTGAAATTTCACACATATTGCATATCGCGTGTATCCGGACAAAATTTATATACAAACTCATTTAATTATATATTATCATTCATCACACCTCAAATGAATAGATGCCCACACGATGATATCCGGAGAAATTTGGAGCTTTGGAGAGAAAGGGGTTAATTCTAGATCTAGATGGCTAGGGAGGGAAAATTTGGGGTAGAAATGATGTTAGGAGGGAGATAAACATATATATACCAACTAAAATAAATTTAGTTGGTTCAAAATAAGGTAGGAGGGTGAAGAAATTGGCATAATTTCGAGCTAGAGAGAGAAGAGGGAACAAGGTGAAGAAGAGAGAGTGGAGGGGAAAGTGGGTAGGTGGGGGTGCCACTTTGTGGCAATATCTGCGGACTACCGCTGGCGAACAGATGCTTCTGTTCGCCAGCGCTAAGATGCGTGCTGGGCCCACATCTTAGCGCTGGCGAACAGAAGCATCTGTTCGCCAGCGGTTGTGGGAGTAGCGCTGGCGAACAATACAGGCCGTTCGCCAGCGGCAAAATAAGGCAGCGGCGCTACCATTTCAAACCGCGCGCAGGTGGGGCCCAGGCATACCGCTGGCGAACAAGGATGGTTGTTCGCCAGAGGTAGTGCTGGCGAACAGGCATAGTTGTTCGCCAGCACTATTAGCGCTGGGCAACAGCCATTCTGGTTCGCCAGCGGTATGGTGGTGGCTATAAGCCATTCCCTACTAGTGTGCAGTTGTTGTCTGCTACTGCTAGCTAGCTGCTCAGGACGATGCATGCTCGCAGACCAACCATAGACTGACACTACCAACGAATCAAGTCTAGGCCATATTCCATAATTACAGTAGCCAATAGAAAAATTCTCGTTTTCCTGGTGGGGGGGTGGGGGTGGGGGAGGCATGGCCCAGGTTGGCCCCACACGCATGACCAAATACCTACCCTCACAATCCATACGGACTGAACTAACACATGAATAAAACCACATATTCAAAGACCCCAACCATGACGATGCAAGGAAAGGAATGAAGACACAGAAAAATCTAGTATACCACTGCCACCCGCTCCCTTCCCTCTCCCCCTTATCCACCTAAGCATGCCGCATATCTATCTCCGCTACCGTTAGATAAAAGAGGACAATCAGGCGCAGAACACTCATGTCCATCTTGACACTGACATCTCATGTTAAACTCACAGATGGCCACTTGTCAAAGGATAGTTTTCACGATCTCACATGAATCTTACTCCCCAGGAACGAGATAAAATTTATTTGTTCAGCTGGAGGTCCATGTCAACAGATCGGAGTCGTAACACACTGTAGATGAAGATCCTCGCAATTTATTGATAATGTGGCTATAGATCGGTACAAAATTTGACATTAGCGAGCTCATCGATTGACTCGTCACAAGGATTTTGGATGGTATTTAGGGTTTCTAGGCTAAAACTAATCTATTACAAATAATTCGATCTAGTTAAGTTTCTAGCTGTAGTCTCGCATTACTTGGGTGTAAGGTAAACGTGTCTTATGGATTTAGGTCTTCAGGTATATGTGGTCGTTGATTAATAGATGTCCTTACCTTGCACATTTAGATTTTTCTGTCCTTTAATAGTATGCGTGTCCGTAGTATGCCAAATTCACGCAACACCACTAGGATTTTTCCTACTAGTGAAGCCAGCCTATTTTGGTGTAGAGTTTCCTCTCCATAATCTGTCAAAATAATATATGGGCTTTAGGAGACGGTGGTACCGCTCGTCATAGCACCAGCACAACTAGGAACATTGGCAGTACCACCCTTCCTTAGGGTTCAAATTGCCAAAATGCCCTTATATTTGGCGTGAGTGCCATTGCTCCGTTAAGAACACTAGAAGGAAACAACATGTTAGTGGTGTGTTATATTGGACTTTTGTGGCCTGTATTTTCCACACCACTACTATCACGTCGGTGGTATACGGTAGTAGTTGGGTCTTTCGGTCCACGCCAGCACTATGTTATGTCTAGTGGCATGAGCACCAATCTCACTAGCCATATATTTGTCTCTGGCGTGTAGCGGTTGTGTCAAGCCAGTAGAGCAATTTTGGTAAAAAAAAACAAAATATTTGGTATCTATTATTGACTAGAAGCACAATTCAACATTATTGATGAAGTGACCTAAGCTTTTGGATCTATCCAAAATAAGGAAGAGACCTGCATTTACAAGATAACGAGTGGGAGCTCAGTTGCCTGCCTGGTATTATATGTGGACGATATATTTCTGATTGGGGATGATGTTATTCTTCTGAAAAGGGTGAAGGTATTTGAATAGTAAATTTTCGGTGAAGGGTTTAGGAAAATATGCTTATCTATTAGGCATTAAGGTCTATCTAGATAGGTCAAGGCGCCTAATATCGTTGAATCAAAGTACATACCTTGATAAGATTTTGGAGAAGTTCAAAATGGATGAGGCTAATAAGGGTTCCTTGCCTATGTTACAAGGAAAACTATTGAGTAAGACTCAGTGTCCAACAACGGCGAATGAAAGAAAAAGAATGGATGAGACCCCCTATGCCTCGGCCATAGGTTCTATCATGTATGGTATGTTGTGTACTAGACCAGATGTGTGCCATGCTCTCATTTTGACGAGCAGGTACCAGAGTGATCCTGGAGAGGAACACTGGAAAGTAATTAAGAACATTCCAAAGTATCTTAAGAGGACCAAGAAAATGTTTCTTAATATGAAGGATGTATAGAAGAGCCTGACGAAACCGGTTACGTGGATGCAAATTTCTGCACAGATTCACATGACTCGAAATCTGAAACGGGATATGTGTTTTTGTTGAACAAAGCGGTTGTGAGCTAGAGAAGTGGGAGGCAACCTGTGGTGGCTCAATCTCTAATGGAGTCGGAGTACATTGTTGCGATTGAAGCGGCAAATGAAAGTTTCTGGCTTAGGAAGGTCATCATCGAGCTTCAAGTGTTTCCTAGCGCGTAGGTCCCGATGAATATCTACTGTGACAACACGGGAACCATTTCTAACGTAGGGGAACCTAGGACTCACTCCACTGCCAAACATATATTCCGACGTTTCCATGTGATAAGGCAGTATCTCAAGAATGGGTACATAAAGATTTGCAAAACACATATGGATCTGAACGTAGCAAATCCACTGACAAAAGTTCTTCCACGAGAGAAACTTGATAAACACCGAGATGTAATAGGTGTTAGAATCTTTCCACGTGTAAACTAGATTAATTGTTTCTACTGCAAGTAGGAAACCGAAGGAGATATGCCCTAGAGGTGATTAATAAAGTTGATTTTATTATTATGTCTCTTATGTTCATGCTATCTTTTATACCATGCTATAAGCGGAAACATTAATAAAAGTGTGGTATATAAATAAAAAAGTCCATTGTAAGAAAAAAAACAAGTCCCTTGTAAGACTCTATTTAACTAGTCCATTGGGCAACAGATGATGAAGGTTTCCTGATCATGGACATTTACGTTATTGTCAATGGAGTCGTCTCATTGAATGAATGATGTGATGTACACACATCCAACTTATATATATCACAATAGGACACCGGGATATCACAAAAAACATAGTATCCAAACTTTTGACCGTGAGATCATATTTAATCACTATCTCCGTGGTTGCCTTGACTACAACAACTGTTACATCATAAAAGGGTGATCATAAATGTGTCTATCAGGTAACCGGAGGGATACGTAGAGGCATATGGATCGAGAGGGGATTTTTCAATCTAGATAATGGATAGATACTCTAGGCCCACTCGGTGATGTTGCATCAACTAAAGCTTGCAAGCATGTGACTAGGTCACGAGGATGCAATATTGTGGTAACGAGTAGATGTGTTTGTTGGTAACGAGATTGTACTAGGTATTTAGATACCGGAGAATAAATCTCGGACAAACTAAGTATCGCATCACAAACGTAGTGGGAACTTGACGTTTAAGGTTCAAACGACGAAGATAATCGTGGATTGCACAGGGGACATCATGGGTTTCCATATCCCGTTGTTGCTCATTGATCGGAGAGGAATCTCGGTCATGTCAGTGATGTCGAACCGTAAGGGTGTCACACTTAAGGGTAATCGACATTAGGTAGATTGGTCACCAAGAGAAATAAGAGAGAACATAGTCGGAATAGTTCCGGTATTTATCCGATGGAGATTGGATGGCAAATAAAGATGTCTCATTGCTACAATATGTTAAATAATATAAATATATTTTATTTAATTTTTAAATCTGTTTTTCCCTAATTGGGACTTAGTGATAAAAGGAAAAAAGGTAAAATGGAGAGAGAGGAGGGAGTAATCCACATTGACCCATTAGGGGGTACGGATTCCCCCTCTTGGCCGGCCAGCCATGTAGGGATTAGTCCCACATGGCTAATACAAGGGGATTGCCTCCTCTCCTCCTCCTATATAAAGAGAGGCACTCCTCTCCCTTTTAGCACCAATCTCTCTCTCGCTCTCTCGCTCTCTCTTTCTTTCTCTCTCTCTCTCTCTCTCTATCTATCTATCTATCTATCTATCTATCTATCTATCTATCTATCTATCTATCTATCTATCTATCTTCTCCGTGGTTCCATATTTTGGAGCTATGCTTGAGTCGAGGTTCTCTTCACCATACGCACTTCACAGTGTCGTGGTTTCTTTGGTCCAAGTCTCCATCTTCCACTGCTTTGCTGGACCGGAGCTCGGGAGTCATCGGTTACACCGTACGTGTGTAATTCCTACGAGGTGCAACACTTGGGGCACTTAGTCGCATTTGCTACACGACCTTGAGGTCGGCTACGTACGACTTCATCATCAACGCATTTGCGGGAGTGTGTTCCTTGCTTCAAATGTATGGACACCGATTCTCTCCGTTATTTCATATCTGCATAGTGATAGTTCTTGCTATATCGGTTGTCGTTGGGAGGATTTTTTTTGTTATTCTACTAGGAAACCCTACAAAAACCAAGTATGGCTTTGGATGACGGCTATGGGAATCGTCTCTTTTATGTAGGTGTCTTCTTAGTTACTCCTTGTCGCCAGTGTTGCTCGAAGGGGAAATCTTGAAGCATGGAGGGCGGTGGCGCCTCTCTATTGTCGTGCCTTTCTTTTAGGCAATGCTTTGGAGTACATGATGTGTATCTTTTCGCGATGACTCATTTATGGTTGATAGTTCTATACACTATCAGCAAAGCTCCCTCTTCCTACATGCCGTTTACATGGAATTTGTATGGGGTAGTGTCGCTGACTTGCTATCCGTCAACACCTTTGTGTCCAACCTTAAATGTGTGTGTTGTGGTGTCATGTTGTTGTGTTGGGTTGTAGGGTGGTCGTTGTTTGAAATATATAAAGCGAGGTGAAACCCTTTATTGAAAATTAGACACAATTTTTTGGTGGAAAAAATAGAAGTAAAACACTAGGCGAATAAAATGGAATGAAAATAGTGGAAAATGAAAAGGTTACATGTCTAGAAATGAAAAATTAATTTGGTAATTAATTTATTCCAAAATTTATGAGATGAATATAGGTTTTCTAAACGTGCTAAAATTTTGAACCCTAACATATGCCGAATTATATTGGGAAGTCATATTTTTTCTTCAAGGCACTTGTGCTCCCTTGGCTTAAAACAAATTAAAAAAAATATATAAATGTTATAAAAATTGGAAGTAATTTTAATGTAGTTTATCTTGTAGCCTACAAACGTCTAAAATCACAAACCGATTTTTTTTTATTACGGACTACATAGGATGATAAATTCTTTAAAAAAATGGACAACTGAAACCGTATACTTACATGTGTTCATTTGTCATTTTTATGTACCTAAAAATACAAAGTATTACAAATTGAAAGTTTTCACGTTTGTACAACACATCATTGAGAACACATAGGATTTTTTCCACATTTTTTAAAACTTTCAAATATAGTTTTTCGATATTTTTAAATACACGGAGTACCCGGTGCCCATGTGGAAGAAACCTCCACCCGAATTATATAAATTATTTTTGGACAATTATAATGTCATTTTACTTTTCTTGTAAAATTCGTTTATGATATTCTTCTATAGGCTAAGCCCAGCCTGTCTAAGATGTACGGAGTAAGAACCAGTACTAGCTTTGCAAACGAACTTGGCAAAGCCCAAAATCAAAAAAAAAAAATTTTTTTTTTGGCAAAGCCCAGCTCAAAGTCTATTCCAATTGCTTCCCTGAAATAGGAAGGGTCGGAACAGACCCTACCTCCGCCGCCGCCCTCACCACTCGCCGGCGGCCCGGCGCTACCAGAAACTTCGCCACTCCACACGAATCTGCGGCCAGGCTGAGCTCCCAACCGGTGGTCCGTGGCCGTGGCCACAATAGCAGGACCGACGCCTGGACACCGCGGCCTGCCGGAGGAGATCCTCGTCCGCCTTCCCCCCGAAGCCCTCCTCCGCTGCCGCTCCTGGCGGCGCGCCCCCTCTACCCGCGACTTCCTCGTGGCGCAGTACGGCCGACAGACCTCCTTCCCGTCGCCTGCCGCTACGACTACGAGGGCGGCCACTACTACCAGAGCTATCTCACCTTCGACTACCGGGCCGCCGACGCTCCGGCTTGACGAGATGTCCTGTCTGGAAGCGTCCTGCCATGGCCTCTTCATCCTCTCGACCCACAACATGAAGTATTCTGTCCGCAACCCGGCAACTCGTTAGTACGGTCGCCTCCAGGAGATTGATGGCTTCAAAGTCTGTACGAGCACGGCCCTACTGGAGACATCCACTAATGCTGCACTGGTTTGTCGAATCGATGCGGTATGCACTGGCACCAATGGGTGAAGATGAGTGGAAGCAGCATAATAATTGTATTCGACACCACCGCTGAGTCGTTTCGGCAGATGCCTTCTCCAGTTGATGACCCTGCTGGTCTGTTTGAGATGGATGATATACTCACCATGTACAGATTTTGTGTTGCAGGCATAAACATTGATATCTTGTTGTTGCAGGACTACGAAAGATCAGTATGGGCCTTAAGTGCCGGGTGGTGCTGCCGGTTGCGGAGATCATGACGCAAGTCGAAGAGTTTTACTATTATCGGACTGTGGTGGTAGCCACTTCTGGTGACGGTGATGTGCTTGTGCTGGACAAACTTGGTGAGTGGATACTTCATGTCTTTCATGGTGAGTGCCTTGAACCTACTCAACATTGGCGAAAACAAACCCTTGTTCCTCATACTTTTTCCCCGACACTATAGGGTTGTGCTTGTGATTGGTTCTCCTTTCAGCTGATGGCTGTCCCGACACTTCTTAAAGTCCTAAGTGTTTCTATCAATATATGCTGTAATATCAAGTTTGAGCAAGCTGTCTTCTTTGTTGATGCACATAAAGTTATGATCAAGAATGTCGCTGACGTGTGGTTGCATGAAATTTTTTGCTTGTTCTGATACACTTTGAAGCTGAAGTTAGGGGCCATGCGTGTTGAACTCTTGATGCTAAAATTGCAAGTCATTTTGGTGTGCATTTGAAATGCGTGCTAACTAGGCTGCGTCATATATCTATTTTCTTGAACTGGAGAACTATTTTGATTTTCTATCGAGTGGTTTTCTTAACAGATAGTAGTTAGCAATCTACCTGCCACGTTTCTCTGTCAAGAATTGAGTTTGCGTCTCTTATCTAGGTCTTACTTTTATTCTGAGAGATTATCTTGCGCTCTTCTCGATGCCGGATACTCATTTTTATAGCAATCTACAAATGCGTTTCTTGTTTGTGAGTTGTGTTCTAGCTGACGATTATTCTCTCCATCGTTCACTTGCTAGCTTCATCTGATTTTCTAGAAGAGCTTGGAGCATTACTTGTTAAATTGAATGGAATGTTTGGACTATAGTAACTTTTCAGTAAAAAGCTCTGCTGCAATTCATTTCATGAATCCATTTCATCTGGGCTGGCACTGACATGTTCTGCTATAATTTACACCTTTGGGTTGCATTGCTTGGAACCGTGTCTGTCATTTCACTCTAGCTGCTACCGATTTTATGGAATTATTAATCAATGCTTCATGTGAAGCTCGACATAGGCTAAAGGATGAGAATACGGTTATGGTCAGAGTCCGACCCCTCATTTATGTTCCTCTTGTGACTTGTAACTTCCAACCATGTTCATTATCCTCTGTGATTGACTGTGTGAGATAAAAATGTAAGCTGGTGAAAGCAAGTCTGAATACTGTGGTTGTATTTTACACTATGGATATACGAGTTCAACACCAAGACCAATATATTCCAGTTTGTTTCATCAATCTGAAGCCGGTGAAGACTCTCTTCATCTGAAACGGTGTTCTCTGCTTTTAGTTGGAAAATCGTGCAGTTCTTCTACATACTAGGGCTAAATAACTGGCTGATCTCGGACTGCATGAACGGCCAGAACGCAATAGAGTGAAAATTCACCATTAGATCGTCCGAGCGGACAGTTATAATGCCCTTCAGAACATTTGAATACGCACTGTTGACTGAATATATAGATTCCTTGCGAACTCCACGGTGCCGTGGGGCTGTGGCGAATTCCTTCAAGTTTCCCCAAAGTCAGCGCAACCCCTCCTATCGTTCTTGGGAGCGGCGACCATGTCGACGCCTCTCCTCCTCTGTTATGTGGTTTTCTGAATGCCTCTGCTCGTCTGAGTACCCTTTAAACCTGAAGTGTCTAGTGTGTGTGTGTTGATGTTTGAATCACCATTTATGAAGCACCACTAGGTACACTCTAATTAGTTGCTTCAGAATATGAAAATTGTGAGTCACTCTGTTAATTTGTTTCAAAATGTAGAAGTAAGTTGTTAAAGGACTCTAGACTCGTGGACGCGCCTCCTTAATTTCCTGAGAAAATCTACTTCTCCACGCCCATGGATCGGCTTAGGACAAGTTCTGGTTAAGATCTCGGTAATGTATGGGCCGCTGTTCAGAGTTAATGAGTACGAGGGTAGGACGCATGTGATCCTCCAATGCCAACCACAACACTGGTGTGCGATGGTACATTAGGTATACCAGATAATTAAGATCAGTAATATTTTATGTCTAATGCGCACAATCTTACATTACACTTCAAGTCCATAGTAAAAACAACAAACAGAGGGTCAATGAAAATGCACCACTTCACGTGTATTATGATGCCGCCGAACGGAGTTCAACTAGTGAAGCATACACTCCATCTTTGATATTCATGAGGGCCTCATGCCTTCCTTTCTCCACTATTCCACCATCCTTGAGAACTGAGATGATATCAGCACCTTTGATTGTAGAGAGACGGTGCGCCACAACAACCGTGGTCCTACCAACCATCACACTGTCTAAGGCATCCTGCACTATCCGCTCAGACTCGACATCCAAGGCGCTAGTTGCCTCATCAAGTAGCAGTATCTTCGGATCTTTCAGTATGGCCCTTGCAATAGCCACCCGTTGTTTCTGACCACCAGATAGTTGTATCCCTCTCTCCCAACGGTGGTGTCATATCCTCGAGGAAGGCTTGATATGAACTCATGTGCGTTGGATGACTTCGTGGCCGCAATTAGCTCCTCCTCATTGACTTCCCCATCCTTACCATATGATATATTCACACGAATTGTGTCGTTGAAGAGGATAGGCTCTTGGCTCACCAATCCTGTTTGGCCCCTCAACCAATTGATGTTTAAGTTATTGATTTCCACTCCATCCAATGAGATGGTACCTGAATCAGGATTATAGAATCGTTCCAGCATTGCAATTACCATTGACTTGCCACTACCACTCTCTCCAACAAGGGCAACCGTCTATATGAGACCATAAACAAATTAAGTTATTGGGTATAAGATCATAAAGATATAGCGGTGTGATTAATATATGGAAAACATGTTTACCTTGCCAAAGGGGATGTGTAGGGTAAAGTCATTGAATATTTGAATGTCCGGACGAGTTGGGTACTTGAAGCTAACATGTCGGAAATCAATGTTTCCCTTGACCTCGTCTAGTGTCAAACCGTCATTGCTGCTTGAGTCGATTTCAGACTTCCGGTCCAACAAAGCAAATATGGAGAGCGCCGAAACCTTTGCTTTTGTTGAATCCGATGCCATTGCACCTGTTTGAGAGACTCCTATAGATGCAAAAACCAGTGCAAAGAAAACCTGCAAGTATGACTTATTATGTAAAATGACCTCATGAAAGTTGCGATTGTGCATTCTAGAAAACAAAAAATTCACTTTGGTTAAGTATGGAAGCACTAAAAACACACAAAATACAGGAAAGATAATCCCTCCACAAGAAACTTCACAGATGAAATAATAAACTCCCATACCTCAAAAACGTCACCAAAATTTGATTTGCCAAGGCGCACAAATTGCCCTCCAACATAGAAACAAAGACCGTAACTAAGATACATCATCAAGAACGAGAAACCAAATCCAATACCTCCAACTATTCCTGTTCTGAATCCTTGATTCATTGAGGCTTCACATTTATGATCATATATTCTTGCAATTCTGTTCTCGGAACAAAAGGAAGCTACAGTCCTAATACTGATAATTGCATCTGTGGCCACTTGACTTGCATCTTCATACATCATCTGGAGAACCAACAATACATTATCACTAACTTACAAAATTTTAAAAAACTGAGAAATGGCTATATAGAGTAAGTGTGAATTATTATGGTTGTTTATGAAAGAAAACATAGTGTATTTTGTAAACATCATCCAACATTATTTTAATTTTTTATGTATCTTTACTTTCATTTAAATATATAATTGGTTAGTTTCATCCACCTCTTCCACTCAACTTTCTCAACTTGCATTTATTTTTCTCGAGAAAAATAATATGTTGGGGATATGTAGCTCATTCTGTGTATACTTGAGACATTCATGGGCCTAAAAGCCATAAAAACAAGATATTGTTGTTCTTCTAAGGCCCAAGATATTAAAAACCAATGTGAACAATTGTTTGGAACTTTTGAATCTATTTCTTCTCTTTAGACACCTCAGCATCCCCCATTCAATAGACAACTAAATGATGATATTAGAGGATTGTTTTGAGAACAGGTCTAGCAACTGGAAATAAAGTTGCCCTCCTCTATAATATGTCTTGTTTTAGTACACATTCCTCTCACTAACCTACCTTTATTTATGTTTTGTTGCTTTGACGTGTCTTAAGGGGAACTTGAAATGACCTGGCTCTTAGCGAGCGATCAATTTTTTTTGCAACAATAAACATAAACAAAAAGATATGATAAACACAGGAGTATTATATGTAAATCCAGATAACGAATGTTGATGTGCAATACCTCAAAATTATATGTAAAAATAAATTATTTAGTCGTTTTTCCTTCAAAATAAGAATGGTATGTCAAAGAAGTTTCTAAAAAGTAATCATGTCCATTCCGAGACTCACTTGCAAGTCATTATGAAATCCTTGGGACACCCTACTTTAAATGGCTTATGTAGGGTAAAGTCCCGAGCAATGTTACTTTTTAGCAAACACACTCACATGGGTTAAGTAAAATGTCTTAGCCCCATTTGGTACAACGCTTGATGCCCAACATCCACATAAATGAGTGGCGAATGTTTTTTGTGATAAATCTATGTACATGGATAATCGTTAATTCATTTTAAACTAAAGGTCCTATTAAATATAGATATATTTATTTAGTACCTATGTCAGGCAATCAACAAAAACATAACCTTGCCAAGTGTAATAGGAATGGTACAAAATATTATGGATTTTGCGGCTGGGAGAAATAATTCAACCTCTTCTATTTTCTAACACCTTTACTTGTCTCATGTGGAGGATTATTTACGTGAGTTTCACCTTACTCCACCATCTAGTGTCCCAAATATCTTTAGCTTTGGTTTATCAGAGGCAAACATAGACAACAAAAGGCTCAAATCAGGAATGCAAGTCTGCCTTATATTTTGTTAGGTAGAACTATCACAAAGATATTCTTTTAAGAATTAATAGTTATAGCAAAAAATGATTTTCTATTTTTTCTTAGGTTATTCATCTGTCTAGGCATTTCATCCATACATGGTGCTTGGAGCATCTCCACTCGCCCCCCCCCCCCCCCCCCAAGGCTGTTTTTTGAGCCAAAATGTCGCTGCACTGGGACGATTCCGGCGGTTTTCTCGGCCTGGCGGCGATGGTTTCCACTCGTTGCGCCCCATCCGGCCGTAGGTTTTCGAATGATTCGGCCTGGATTCGGCAGTTTGGGCATAATTCGGCAGGTTTGGGCTTGATCCGGCACAATCCGGCATAAAAAGACACATATCGGCCCAGAAATCAACACCGAATATATTCCCAAACATAGTTCATGACATAAACTAATACGAACCAAATGATTCAACAAAGCAAGTTCCTAATTTAACATGTTTTGAATACAAACTGAAACATATGAAACTATGCGTTGCCCTTGCACCTCCATAGATCCTCCACTAGATTATCATGCAGTCGTTGATGCGTCGCCGGGTCACGTATCTGCAAACGCATAGTGAGGAAGGCAGCCCATACTGCAGGCACCTGGTGATCAACAGCTCCAAGCGGATCGTGTCTAAAATATGGTTCATTGTTAATCACTGGAGACTGGACCCTTCTCGCTCTCAATGATCATGGTGTGCAAGATCACACAAGCATTCATCACCGACCACATCTGGAGTGAGGAGTAGTCAAGTAGTCATCATGCGCATCTGTAGTGAGGAGAATCCAACCAAGCCGGTGCAATCATTGTTGCAAATGAAGTAGTCGTCGTACTCCCGGAGCCCATGCCTAATCTCGAGGAAGAGCATCCGGTTTATCCTAAAATGGCGCCGGAACACTGTGTCGTACTGGATTGGGTTATCAGCAAAGTAGTCGGTGTACATGATGTTGTAGCCCTCCACCGCTGCCTCGCCTTGCTCTTTCGCCGGCTAGGCGCCGAACCACCTCGGTGTGGCTTCACGTTCTCGACGATCAGCCCGGCCAGCGCAACGAGCATCAGTATGTGCTCCTCATTGTCGATGTTGTTGTTTGCTTCCTCCGCCAGCAGTTCGGCGACCAGATCCTCATCGTCGGAGTCCATCGCCGCAGAGGCAAATGGCCGAACACCTCACGGGCGTGGGTGGGTGGGGGCTGTCGACATCTGCCCGTATTTCGCCTTGTTGACTCGCTTGAGTTGGGATGGTAGGGCGGGGCGTGGCGGAGTTGCGGGGGATGTGTTTTTATGGCGGCAGGGAGCCCTTCTAGCGGCGGAATATCGGGGGCGGCCGGAGGGGTGGTGCCGGGGACGACATGGTTGGCTGGGATATAGCTTTCCTTTGGCGCGTGGGTGGCTGAATCGGGGGAAAGCTGTTTTTCGTTTGACAGGGCTGGCCCATGTGGCGATTTTGCCCCTCTAGTGACCCCAGGGCGCTTGGTTCAGCCTGGGAACGCTGGGTGATTTTCTGAACGAAACCGGCGTTTTTTCGGCGCGCCTTGGGGGGGGGGGGGGGAGGGGGCGAGTGGTGACGCTCTTACATGTGGAGGTCCCGGATTCTCCAATCTCTTTGTACGACAAATGTGACATGGTAGAATATATCAACCAATAAGGACAGCGGTCTAGCATATAATTTGATGACAAGTTGTCGCATCTAATCACTATCATCATAAAAAGGTGTTTTTTGGCAAACAACATGTGAACAACTTCTAAAATATTAGAAACTGGCTATATTACAGTTTTTTATTAAAGCACATGAATAATATTTGTATCACAAATTTCTTTCGTAAGATATAGTTTTTGGTCTTTTTATACGTCTTCTAGTGAAAATTGGTGGTAAGATTAAAGTATGGAGACACTTCTTATGTCCAAATCAGAAAAAATGAACTATAGGGTGAAATATTTGTTTTGGAAAAGTACTTTTAAAATGTCATATGACTTGAGAAATATCCCAAAACTTTTTTTAAGGATTACCTTAGCATCTTGACTAAAACCCTTCAAGAACTTCACTTGAACGTAACCTTGAAGACCCACAAGTGGAACTACACATAAGATGATCAAACTGAGCTTCCAGTCTACTCTCAAGGCAATGACAACTCCTGTGACAAGTGTTGATATAATCTGAACTATTAAGGCCAAGTTATCTCCCACTAAGCGTCGGACATTCAAAGCATCAGTTGATAATCTTGCAACAAGTGCTCCGCTGTAAGATATAATTTGGCGATTATATTATCTACAAGTAAACTTCATAAATTCTAGACAAAGATGATTCCAAGATGAAAACTTCAACAAACCTGGAATTTTTAGGATCATCAAACCAAGCAACTTCTTGGTGCACGATGCTTTGAAATGACAAAGCGCGGACGCGCTCTATAAGCTTCCCACCGGCTATTCCAAACAAGAAGTACTCTGCTGGTATTGATATTATTGATATGATACCAGTGAAAACGCACATCAGACCCCAAAAACTAGTATCCTTTTTTTAGTTTATCTGGTGGAGCGTAGAAGGCTTTAATAGAACTCGAGAGCATTAAAGAAAACATTGGCAAAATCATTCCATGAACCACTGCAGCTAGGGATCCTAATAGAAGAATAGGTGCCTCTGGCTTGTTTAGAAGGGCTAGTCGTACCATTGGAGATTTCTTTGGGGCCTCGTCATCACCATCATTCACTTTCTTATTCTCCCCATGTGTATCATTTTCTGCGGCCAATTCAATAGTGCCAGGAAGCCCAAAGGGATGTGTGAAAGAATGCCCACTACTATTTCCTATTGAACCACTAATTGACCGCTTCATTGACAAGCTTGTACTCTTAGACATTTGAGCAGAAAATTGCCGGTCTATTTTCTTATTTTCACGATTTTCTTGAAGTAGAATAAGTTGTGAGTAAACACCCTCTGCGTTTAACACCAATTCATTGTGGGTACCTATATAACGAGTACATTTATATTGTTAGATTAATTAATCAACTTAGTTACGAATATGCCAAATGATTGACTGACAAAAAGTGCATGAAGGAAATGGAATCCTACCTTGTTCAACTATCTTTCCTTGTTGAACAACTGATATGCAATCGGCATTCCTCGCTGTCGTTAGACGATGTGCAACCACAAGAGTAGTTCTGTCCACCATGATTCTATTCAGTGCCTCTTGAACTATGCTCTCTGACTCCACATCTAATGCGCTAGTTGCCTCATCTAGCAAACGTATTTTGGGATCTTTAATGATTGCTCTTGCAATTGCAATCCTTTGCTTCTGTCCACCTGAAATCTGAGCACCATGTTGGCCAACCATTGTGTCGTAACCCTATTAAGAGATAAAAGTAAGTATTAGCACTTAGATCAAACGGAAGAACTTGGAATTACATTATGATTTTTTCACGCACATTAGGCAACTTATCAATGAAATTTGCTGCATTGGCGAGCTCAGCGGCTCTTCTGATCTCTTCAATAGTTGCATCTTCTTTTCCATATGATATATTATCTTTAATTGAGGTCATAAAGAGCAAGGGCTCTTGGCTAACAAGACCAATTTTCCCTCTTACTGATTCAAGTCGCAAACTCTTGATATTGATCCCATCAATCAAAACCTCACCGGCTTGAGGATCGTAAAATCTCTCTACAAGACTAATTACGGTTGACTTGCCACTGCCACTCTCCCCAACTATAGCCATTGTAGTGCCACTAGAAACATGTAACGAGAACCCATCAAATATCAACTGCTCGGGTCTTGCTGGGTAGCTGAAATACACATCATTTAGCTCAACATCACCCCTGATGTCTTCGAGTTGCTTACCAGTCTTATCGTTAGAATCAATTTTTGGTTTCCTCTCTATTGTTGTGAACAGCCTGTGTGCTGCAGATTGTCCTCCTGCAAAGGATGATATACATAGAGTTGCACTACCTAAACTCCTGCAAGATTTATTTTTTGTAATCATAAGTACTAATAATGTGATATGAATTATTATTATCATATGAAATATTGTTCAAGATAAGAGTAAAGAATTTACGCTGCCCCGGTTACGATAGCCAATAAGACAGTGACGACTTGTCCTCCTGTGTATCCTTTTGAAAGTACCAGCTTTCCGCCGTACCATAAGGCTAAACCATAGCTTGAGAAGAACATGAAGAGAACCGAACCCATGCCGAAGCCATTAGTAAGTCCTTCTTTAACGGTAGTCTTGTATGCCTTGTGTATAAGTTTATTGTACGTTGTGATGGCCCTCTTCTCCTCATTGAAAGAAACAACCTATTTATAGATAGGGCCACAAGATAACTTAGTGAGTACATAAAAATCAGACCCTCCTTATATATGTAGGAACCTTTAAACTAGCCATTATTTCCATATATTAGTGGATTGAACTTACCGTTTTTATGGTTCCAATTGTTTGCTCAACAACGTTCCCCGCATTGCTATATGACGCTTGACCTTTGCTAGAGATATTGGATAGAACTTTTGCCACTATTCCTGCAGTTAGTACTACTGGTGGTATGCACGCCAACATTACAAGAGATAGAAGCCATCCTTTCACAAAACCTACAACAAAACCACCAATGAAACTTGCCACAAGTTGTTGGAATTTTCCCACCTGGAGAGTTTATAATCGTTATCTATGTAAGTTTTAAAACAAGTTGGAATACAATTTTTCTTATGTGATATTCATTTGGTGTTGACAAATTCATTACCTTCTCACCGATAGCATCCTGAACTAGCACAGTATCACTAGACATCCTTGAAACAATCTGCCCTGTTGTCATTTCTATGTCAAAGAATGATATATCCTGTCTCAACACAGATTTGAGGTATAGGGAACGAATGCGTGCCGCCTGCCTTTCGCCGGTAATCGTCCAACATGACACCTCTGCACATATACACGACAAGTTGGCTTTACAAATTTTCTAATTTATCACGATCAACACTATATGGCTTACATATGATTCAGTTTTTCTATATGTTTCACATGAACAAGAGTTTGTAGTCATGATTGCAGTTGAATTTTCACAATGTTTTACTTATTATCCATCTCTTTATAGCTGAAAAAGTACGTGAAAATTCATAATTATGTATTAAATTGTTTTGCGAGAAAAAACTTTATAAATACAACATGGAATTTAGGCCATGAAAACGCTACTATGCATTAAAATCAACTATAAAAACAAGTTAACAGTGTTCAATAACTGGCTAGTATCTCAGACGATGGTCCAAAGGACAAAAATGTATGAACATCTTCAAAAAGTGTTATCATGCTCACGAAGAAAAGAGACGACAGCTGCTCCGATGCCCAAGTAGACAAACTTTAGAACAACCTACAAAAACGAAATGACAACATGGTGAAAAATGTGTTTGTTATTTATTGGCTTAGAACCTACCTCTTGCATCATATTTATTAAATGGCAGAAGACTTACCACTAGTTTAAACACCAACATATACTTATACTCGATTAATCATATATGTTGGATCTATGGTTAACAATATGTTTAAAATATAAAAAGCGTTTTATAAAATTATTGGGAAATTCCATATAGTTGCATAGAAGTACTTTAAGGATGGAAAAAGTATCTCATATATTTTGTATGAGTGAACCACGTAACCAACCTAACACTATGAATCCTATAAACGATGTTCTATAAAATCCCTTAAAACCATATAACATAATTTTGAAACAAAAACATAAAATGAAATCAAAATAACCACTAAGAAAGAATGGGATAACAAAAAAGGGTCAACACGAATGACCACTTATAACTATCCGTTACTAAATTGGTCATCACTGATGGGCACTTGTAGTCGCGGTCAGCAAAGACTCTAACTATTGCATGGCAGTTTGTTAGAGTACAAACATGAACCAATGTCAGAATACACTACCGATAGGCCCAGCTAAGGGCCGGTCGGCATGGAAAATATCAGGTGATACAATACCTTAGATGCTCCCATGATACCAACTTACAAAAAACAAAATTGAAGTATCAAAAGAGTGATTTTATTTTGACAATTTATGTGTCTACAACACCTAAAAACATATCCAAATTCGAAGCACATATAGAAAAATAATATATAAATCCAACATCAATATTTTGTTTGTCTTTTTTCATGATATTCATGCTAGATTTGTATTTATCGTTTCTAAATGTATTTTTCGAATTTGGAACTGAAATGTGTGTAGGTTGTAGACACCTTCCTTGTGGACATTCAGACTTTTCCTAGAATTTTATTTTGGAACATTTTTGTTTTGAAGTGGAATCATGTGAGAGCTCGTCACGGATATTCTCCGATGCTGCGACAACGCCCTGCCACCGAGATCGTTGTGCACTGTCATCCTTGTCCTCCTCCTTGTGATGCCTCGTACCTGGGAGCCTTCACTGTGATCCTTCTCCATCGGAGAGCCTCTCGTCGACCTCCCTCGAGCCATGGATCCATGAAAATTATCCCCTACATCTATCTCATAAAAAGGAACCCTTTCCAAGTGATTTTCTTCTTTTCGTATTACATCTTGAAAATTGGTATGTTTTATATTATTAGTAATTTTCATTGCATTTTGAATACGATTTTAGGAACTTAGGGTTAGGTCTAAGCATCGATTGCTCAGAGACTCCAGACCGACATAAAGAGTACACATATAGTGTTCAACACATTGGCAATAAAAATTAATGATTAGGAATATAGTAAATTTACCATTTCATATCATATCTTTACCAAAGGGACTAACTTTGGTTACTTTTAAAATAAAACATTAAAATACATTCACATGTAATTATTCACCAACATCTAATTGATGGACAATATATGGACAACATTCCTTGACTCTCCATGAAATTATATTATGTCTTAGCAATCATCTATTATCTTCTTCCTCAATACTATGTGCTCATGATGTAGTTGGTAGAGGCAAGAGGGTCGCAAAGTAGTTAATTGGTCTCTCCTCTAAGAGTAGCTTATGTCCAGGATGATGATCCCAATTTTTCTTGTTGCGGGCTAAAGAAACAAGGATAACGAAAACAGCGAGAGCACATTGTTGGCGTAACAATTGTGCTAGAAAGAACCAAAGAAATGGTATAGTATTGAATCACATAATCACAACGGTATTATTATTATTGTTATTATCATCATAGAAGTTCTAATGTATGCTCATGTCCTTAGATCATGAGAATATACAGTTTCTACATGCCGAACATTTTGCTTTGGTCCTATCAAATGTGATCCGTAACAGTAGAATCGTAACGGTAGTCTTCAGGTATTTTAGAAAAGTATGTCTAGTAATCGATAGTTCAAGACTGATACTAGCTCCTGCAAGAGATACTCTCAAAGCCCAATCGGTACTGCGGTACCAATCATCATTTGGTCAGACACACTCTGATATTCTCACGGGGATACCAGAATACATAAATGAAAACATAGAACATACGGGTAACGAGGATATCATGACCAAGTGTTACTTCAAAGGGAAACTGTTATTTTCTCGCCCAGGGATTTGTTATGTATCGCAAATAAAATGGATATGTGTACGGGAACAGAAGGTCCACTCGAATCCATTCATGTAAGTGTAAGAACCAATATGGGTGTCGAGATCACGTTATTGATTATTGACCTAAAGGAGTTCCAGGTCATGCATGTCAACATGTTACTAAACCTGCGGGGTCACACACATAAGTATTATCAATCTATTGAACACTATGGTGGTTAGAAACATGATAGAATGTCACTAAAGTAGTTTCATAGTAATTGGAATTTCTCTAAGTTGCCGAGAAGATCGCAACCCAACCAAATGGACAATAAAAGATTACATGAGGATCTAAGAGGTACCAGGACCTTCAAGAATATTCTAATAGATCCCATGGGCCGTCCCACAAGGTCAGACCAGGTGGTGGAGCCGCATGGGCTTCTAGGCCCATTGGGGGAGGTATCTCTCTTTTGCTTTGGGGGTAAGGATTTAGGCGGCTAGGGTTCGAAACACCCTCCTATCCATATGTGACAGCCCTAGGAGGGGGTTCAATATTAGGCGCCAACCCTAGGAGGAGGGAGCCTCTCCTTGAAGGTCTCTTCCTCCTCTCCTTATATAAAGAGAGGAAAGAAAACCCCTCCCACTCATGGCAAGTGTTGTAGGGTTGCATCTTCCTCCATCTCTATATCTCGGGCTGTCCATGATATGTCTTAAGGCTTCTCGTGCTCGGGCTTCTCTTCATTCTGGATGATGGAGCGCCCCTGGATTGGTGATCATGTACGTGTGGGTACCAACAGAGGGATTGTAATTTTGTTTGTTAGAAGGAGGAAACACTAGTAGGAAATACCCTTATAGGAGACCAAGTATCTTCGTTGTTTCCTGTTTTATCGCACCACTTGTATTACGTGTGGCGTGTCCGCTTCACGCACGCCACGTCTAGTTATGTACTAGTGGCGTGTGAACATGATTTACTCGCTACTGGAACATGGGAGACATTAGCCTCTTTGGGCCAAAACTTGTAGGTGGGGTGTCATGCTACCGACGCGCCACTAATTATTTGTATCTGTGGCCTGTCGATCGTACACGCCACAATACACAGGCTTTTTGTTGGCGTACGTTGATCGCTGCACGCCATTGAATGAACACACATTTTAAATAAAGTTTCCCGCCAGTCTCTCGTAGAGGATTGGCCCACCCACTAGTATCTCATTGTGTCGACCCGCTCAAGCAATTAGTATGTATCATGGAGTCACCGCTTGCGCCAGAGACCGAGGAGATTCCCTTTGTGCCACTTCCCCCACGTGGGATTACACGCTTGCGTTAATGACATGGCTGCCGTTCCGGCTTTCCGGTGCTATAAAATCCCCTCTCGCTGGAGAGGGGGTCGTATTTTCCCCAGCCACTTCTCTATCTTATTCCAAATCTGAAAGAGTGACGACTTTGTTTCCTTGTTTCCCTCCAAGTCCCGGAATCATAGACATGGGGAGAGCTCCAAGGGGTAGGAACACCGACACGGTCATGGGACCAAACCATCAGAGGACAACAAACCTGACTAGCTCTCGTGGTTAATACAACATGTGGGGATTTCTATTGGTGGGATGGTGGGCTAGCTAACCAGCCTCCCTTGACGCCGTGGCTTTAGGCTGGTCAGAGTGGGAGTAACATTGGTAATAACATACGTGCCACATAGACAAAAAAAATGATGTGACACATATTTAATGAGAAGATAGATGAGGGTGTTAACTAGCTATGTTACAATAACATCACACATTTTAATACACAATGAGTCTATACCAAAATAAATATGACACTACACATATATTATTTTCCACTATAAAGGTAGTAACATATATAGTCTAGAACAATGTGTGAAGTACGGCGTGTCTTGGCCGATGACACCACCGCCTGCCTCAAGTCGTAAACAGTTTTGTATTGTTTGATCCAAAAGAAGTTCAGCCTTATTGCTGCCCCCAAAACCCGTTAGATCCCTTTAATTTTTAGTTTCCTTATCAAATCAATTCTCCGGAGCAGTTGTGGCCATAGACACTCCAAGAGAGTTCCCCTATGCCTCGCTTGTAGCGAGCTCTACAAAGCCTCGCCCGCACGCGCGCTATGCATGGGCCTGCCCATTGTGACGAGGGAAGATCACTTGATCTATACCTTGCGTTAGTTTTTTTTCCCAAATATGAAATATTTTTAATTTTAAACAAATTTTAAGTTTGAACAACGATTTCAAACATGAACAAAAAAAATTACATATGAACAATTCTCAACATTGGAATTTTTTTAATTTAAACAAATTTTAAATTTAAACGATTTTTAAATTTAAACAATTTTTTATCCGAACAAATTTCAAGTTTAAAAACATATAAATTTGAACATTTTAAAATTTCAACCAAAAAAATAAAAATAAAAGAAAGAATAAATCAGAAAAGAAGAAGAAACAAAAAATAAAAATAAAAAAAGGAGACGATAACAAGGTTTAAAAAGAGGAAAATGATAGAAACGCTGTGCGCCCCAGTGGCTTCGCCCTTGCGAGCTCCTCGGTTCGAAACTTGTGCGTGCATATTATTTTCGCTCGTTTTTTCCTTAATGGACCGTCCCGTCTAAATATCTTACACGGGCGAGTCCTAATGGGACTCCCATTAGGCGATATATAGGGTCTACGCTCCAAGGCAGTGCGTGCCATGTAGAAGACGAAGAGAAAAATAAAATACAGCGAGACAATGACAAATGGACTCTTCTGTCATTCGTCCTTTATAAAGGCTTTAAAAGGGGCACGTGGACTCTATGGGCCGGTGTTTTGGGGGAGAAAATGAAAAGGGGTGCGTCGTGGACTTCGTACTAGGGATGCGAAGTGGGATCCCACTTATCCCACTTATATCTTTTTTGTGAATGGTTAGTTCAAAAATTTTGACAAAAAAATTAAACTAAACACTTACAAATGAGGTATAAGTGGGATAAGTGGGATCCCACCTTCACATCCCTACTTCGTACCTCGGATCCGGAATATGTGTCGGAAATACATACATATTTTGCACACAGCTCATTTTCTCCGACGGTTTTGCACACAACTCATTTTCTCCGACGGTTTTATCGGATTTGAGGGAGTACGGTTTTGGATACGTGGAACCTGCCATGGCAGCACGAGAAAATGAAAGGACGCGATTGGGGCAAATGGGGCTTACTTTGTTGACGCGCTGAAGGACGTTGCCGTCGATGAGCCGCCGAAAGCGTCGAGGGCGTCGCCGAAGAGGAGCGTCATGAGGGGCTGCGAGACGCCGTTGGCCAGCGAGGCCAGCGTGCCCACCAGCATCAGCAGCACGTCGGCGCCGTCAGCGTGCTGACCAATGTCGGAGTCGGATTAGTCTCTATATTAGACCAGGCAGACTAATCGCACCTGTACTTTACTGCTTTTCCTGGAAACCACTCTACCAGCTCCAAGTTGTCAGAATAACGACCAAATTGGTTATTACTGTATCATTCAACGGCTGTAATATGTCAACTACGTACGTTTTCTGGGCAAGATAGTTTGTGCGGAATGTCAGTCACACTCACCGGAAGCTTCCTACCGGTACGTGCTGTAGTTGGTGAACTAACCTCTCGCCACTTACCTAAACTAGTAATCAGTCTAGACAAATCAAATATAGAATAAGCCATTAGACTGAGCTCTGCAAGTGGAGCTAGCTAGATATAATTAACATTGTTGTTGATCATGTCGATGTACTACCACAACGATTTTTTCAGAATAGGACTGTACGGTAGGCTACTGTTATGCATTTCACAGCGTATGCGCTGCCAAACCATTAATTATGGCTCCGTTGTCACCATCGCTTCCCAAAGAGTTGGCCGGCACACATCATGCATGTAGTACTACTAGTTTAGAAAGCGCGGCTTGCCGCGCGCCACCATGTAATTTAAAATATTTTTTGCCCGTAATCCATGTGTTATACAGATTAATGAGAAGACAATTAATATCTCAGGTGGAGTACAAAGGTACTGGAATACAACGATGTCAATAATAGCGGGAAACAAAAGAATCGGTATAAAGCATAACACGGTTCAGTAGTGCAACCCAATTTTTAACATGTAGAAATCTTCTCAAATATTTGTTCCAAAGATCAAAGCATATAGTCCGAGCAGAAAATAATCTATTGCAGGATAATTTCATTTCACAAGTATATACAATGTCACTTCTTAGTAGCGTGAACACAACCACATAATTTGACTTTACTGTAAGGCCATAAAAAATATAATTGTTTTTACTTCCTCTTTGGTCATGCACCTCATTAGTGTTACTGAACGTTTGCCATCATGATTCCATAGCTCACATGCCCCTGAGGCATTTTCAACAATGTTTCCCAACTCTACCATGTAGCATGCTTGTTACAAGTGTTCTTTTTATATCAGCAGTCATCTGATATGACTTCATCCTCGGTGTAATTACATTCAGAAGAAAGATCATAAGACTTACGCATGCACGAAGAATAATGTAAATATCAAATCGTCTTCATTTTCAATTAAAGAGAGGGATTAAAAATAAATAAAGCTCCTGCTTGTGACTGTGGCAATATATGTTGTAAACAAGAAAACCATGTTAAAGAAACATGGAACAAAATAAACCCCTAGAATTCTGCATGTTAATACCTAAAGGGATAAGCTGAATCCCTTAATCTATCTTGCAGTGGATAATCTATCTTTGAGCGTTATAATTTTTTTAGATGATGGACACAACCTGAAAATATACCTCCACAGTTGTGTTGCAAACCTGAGCACATCCGACTATTGGTCATAAGAGAAAGAATTGGTATTCAGACACATGTGCACACCTAATTTGATGATATGAATTCCTTTTTCTAGTAGTGGTAGAGCTCCCTCAAAAAAAAAGTAAACACAGAGGAAGCATGGATGTCTTATTCAGAAGGGAAAAAACCCATGCAAATTGACTAGTAATATAAATATCAAGATATTTATATCATGAAATTACATGGTAGGAAGACAAACAGGATAGAAGACGGAACTTAACACACAAAAGACAATAGATATACTCACGACAGAAGCAGCCAGGGCATCGAAACTCTAATTATTAGTGTTGTCTTCTAAAAAAGAGACCAGCAAGCGGTACATGCATCAGCCAACACATCACCAGCTGAATTTAGAGCATTGTCAGCAGATTTGTTGAAATAAGCTATCACCAAATTAGTTTTGCGATGAAGAGTGAACATATGTGACTATTTCCCCTAGTCGGTATCAATCCTATGTACCTTGTAAGAAGGTAATTTGGCCTTCCAGCTCAAAGCTAGTTGTAACATAGACAACAAAACAATATTTCTCGGACATAGCAGGAGCAATTTCCCGTGGTGTGGACCAAATGTCCATGTGCAGCCCAAAAATCTTTTGCAGGGGTGTGTTGGGTGAAGAACCGGACCGGAGAATACAAATGAGAGGACTACCAGTGAGCTTCTTTCCTATCCAATCAAAGACCACGAGCTCGATTTCACTGGTATCATCTGCATCAATGGAGCAGATCCTGTACCTAGTAAAGTAACATGAATCAATGGTTGACAGGAAAACAACCAGTGGCCTCTTTTGTGACAAAGAAGCATCAAGTAATCGAGAAGCACCAATGCAGCAGATCCGTTACCTAGAAAAGGTGACTTCTACAGTACCTTTTACTGGTCCCGTAATTTGACCAGTATGGTTTCATCCAACGGCTGAGATATTGAGCCCAGCTGGCCCATCCGTTATAATTAAGAGGAAAAAATAATTAATATTCAGGCCCATCCGTGGAACAAAGACACACTGTTTGATGAACGAGAACAATTTTGACGAACAGAACCAAACCGGACGCCGCCGCCACACCCCTGTCTCCTCTGGACGCTGCCGCGCCTCCACTCCGCTGGCGCCCCGCCGCCCACCCTCTCCCCGCTCTCCAATCTGGGTAAACGCCGCCTCCGTCGACTGTCCGGCTGCGTCGGGCACCGCGTAGTACAGCGCCGGGCGAGCGCCACCAGGATCAGGATGAGTGCGAGGCACGGCCGCCTCTGCCGCCGTCTACATACGGGAGGTCGCATCTGTCCACTGAAGGCCCTCCCACTGCGTGGTGCCACCGACACCCGAGCCGCACGTCGGGCTCAGTCAGGCAATGTTTGAATTTCTTCAGATTTGCAAATTTGTGATATGAGCTAATGTGTTAAGTGCCATTGAGATCAGTTTTTCATGACCATAGGAGGAATTTTTTTTTAGAAATTATGCATAATGAAAGCCGTGCTATTAGAGATGTAATTTAGGTTTATGGAGATAGTAGCAAGAATTTCACCTGTCAAACCTTTTCACATAAAATATTTCTTTAAATCTACCCTCCTGATTTGTAAACTTTAGTGTAGGTCCACTTTCCAATATTATTGCAGTGGCTATTATAGGAAAATAGTTAGGCTATTTTTAACAAAATATCTTGTTCTATAGTTAGATAGTGCAATAACCTTGTTTGTAAATGTGTGGACCATTTGTAGCAGATAGTTCAAGAGAGTTTTGTCTGAGTGTTTATCTAGTGGATGTCTGAAAGATAGTTCATTGTTGGTCGCTTGCGCGGTTTTCGTTGTATTGAAAGACTATGTGTTAGCTGAGTAGTATATATAGCAGGCATTGATGTAACAATTCTTCCATATGATAGGCTGCATCGTCCACAAGTGATTTTTACTTGTATGAAGTCTCATAGTTGTTTAATTGTGGTTAGCTTGATTCTGTACATGAAGCACTCTATGATTTTAATCCAAATCACCTGTATTTTTTCCAATGGTGCAGTACATCCAAATTACCAGAAGAGAGGAGATGTACCATCTTGCCAGGGATTGCACTAGATATATTGTTCCCAGCAAGCAAACTGCCTGACTGAAGCCATGTGGTGGCAACAACCTGAAAAGTGCGTTCATCATATGGAGGAGATTTGGAGAGGAAATTGGTGTCAGCTGCCCAGAAGTCTCTTAGTTCTGGGGTTTTGGCATTCCATGCATTGTCCTCTTTGACGCTGCAAAGAATACGGAGATGTAGGTGAGATGGGTACCTGCAGTGGCGGAGCTTGGGCCAAAAATCTGGGGGGGCAATGGGCTGCTGGGGGGGCGAAAAATCAAATTTAGTCTAATTTTCAATGCCCAAATGGGCCAAAAACCTATACATATTAGGATAAACTTACATGGGCTGGGGGGGAGACAGCCCATTTCGCCCCCACGAAGCTCCGCCACTGGGTACCTGCTACACTGCTGGTGCAAAGTTTTTACGTGGATGGAGTTTCTTGGTGGAGCAGATGTGTTGTTCTTTGTTCTTTAAAGTGTACCTTTGTCTATGGTTTGTTAAGTATTTGAATGTGAGTAAGTTGTTGTAAATTTCGCAGTTGACGAGACCGATTATATATGATGGTTAGCCTGCTAATCAGATTTAGCTGATAATTGGTCACCTGTTTGTGCAACAGATTTGTACTGTAAAAGCCATGCATGTGAAGAAACTAGTGTGGTTAAATAGGAGTTGCTCTAGGCACATGGTCTGTTCATGTCATTGGCATCCTTTGCATCTGTTTACAATTTTTTGTGCAAGATAACATGGAAGATTAGTACTACTGTGAATATCGGGAACGAATATATGTATCGATTGTCAGTTAAAAGTTCTTTCCGTTGCAATGATGTCAACAATTGCCTGAACACAATTACTTATAACTATTCACACTCTTTGTAATACGACAATGTAAATGGAATAATCATGAATTTTGTGTGTCTGGATTGACCGAAAAAAATAATACAGTTCCATTTTTTCCCGTGATGTTCTTATACAAACCAAACTAGCATAATATACGGTCATTCTTGTGCCATACTTTGAATTGAGTCTCACATATCGGAAACACACAATTTCATATTCACAAGATAATTCTTTTCCTTCAAGATAAAGTAACTATTCCTCGATATGAACTTCACTTCACAGTAAAATTGCTAAAACAGGCTAGTCGACAAGCTGTTATCAGCAGAAGAGCCTTCCCCAGACTTTTTCTCCTTCTGCTTCCTAGTTCTCAGTGTAGTTTTGCTCATCTCCGGCCTGTTCCATTTCAAAGGTGAGCTATACATATAGCTAAAAATGGCATAAAAAGAAGTAAATGCAGGTCGTGACCAAGTATACGGGCCCTCTAAGGCCATCGATAAGCTGCACAATTGAACAAACAAATGTGAAAAGTTAGTGAGAGCTTTTTCGACCACCTGAACTACAAACAAAGAGTACTGCAGGTTGTAGAACATAAAAACTTAAAAAGGGATAATTAACTAAGTGGGACCGCCAGAAGATACCATTCCAGTGAAACGTAGTAGAATTTGTAACATAATGCACCAAAAAAGTCGCTTGCACATGCTAGAAACCTAAGCTGTGGCTGTGGGCGTTACAGGCTACACATCATTCTGGTATTACTCTTTTATACAATAAGTATATCAGAAATACTCTACAGGAATAAACAAAGGAATCGTAGGCGTTGAACTGCTTCTCTACATAATGAAGGACTTGAGGATATTTTTGGGTAAAATATACATGTTCCCACCGGGACTAGACAACTACTTTTAGACAACACTATTATGCATTTATGCATATGCAGTGTGCTCTATTGCAGAACTTCAGGAGTGACCAACTAGTCGATTACACTCGTGGTGTTTGTTTTGAAGAATGGAGTGATCTTTTATGTCACTTAAAGACAGCAATGTCACCAAATCTTTCAGGTGCTTCAGGTTTCAGTCAGCCTGCAGAAATAATAAATATAATAAATCATGAATGTATTGTGAGGGCTTGTGTACTTATCTCCTTAACATGTTACTAATTGTTTAGGACCAACAAAGGACACACAAGTGCTCATGCAGGCCACATACCTGATACAACTTATTTTCAAACATCTTCTTAAACTGTAGAGATCCATTATGGTCAAATATTTTTATTCTGCACCAAGAAACAAGATCATCATGCAAGGATCAAAACCCAATTCCACTAGCATGCAAAAGCTGCAGGAAATATACCCATTATCTATTTGAAGCCTGGGAGCTGTAGTACCAGTTAAAAAATGGCGGCCATCAGGGGACCATTCACTTATGACATACCTTTCAGCCTCCATCCATCCATTGCCGCGGCCGACGTGGCGCCCCTCTGTCTTTGCCCGCCCGACGAGCTCCCGTCCCCATCGATCCATATCCACGACGCCTCTAACGATCTGCTCCGCAGTGCCCCGCCACCCATGTCGGCGACGCCGACTGCACCCGCACTTTGCACGCCGAAAACGACTCCCACCGCACGTTACCCAAGGCTTGCCCCCAACAACCGACGGCCTCGCCGCATGTGGCGCCGGCGGCCTCCAGTACCCGCCAGCAAGGGGGATGAGGGTCGGGTCTCCTCGAGGTCGACCACCAGAACACGGCGACGACCAAGGTTTTGAATTTCGGCCCGAAAAAACGAAATTTCGGCGAAATTCGGCCATACCGTTAAGGCCCGGTATATTTGTTTGCCGGCCCAAATAATTCGGCCTGATTTGAATATTTGGACCCGGTCCAGCCTCCGGCCCAGCCTGCTTGCTCCTCCGCGCTTGTATAAAAGTCGTGCCTGAGCTCGTAACCCTAAAATTAGCCAAAATTCCCCTACTCCGTCTCAAACCGCCGCCGCCTTGAGCGTGCCCGAGCGCCGCCGCATCCTTCTGAATCCATCGCCCTCGTGTACAGCTTTATCGCACTTGCCACGACGCGGCGACGGTTGTGCGCGCCAGCCCAGCGGAGCGAGGAGCCACGGCGTGTGGTTGTCGGCCAAAGGATGTGCTTGTCGTCCGGCCGGCTGGCCGGAACAGCACTGGAACCTGCAGCAACGCGCGTTCCTGGGACACGCGATTGCCCTCTGATTCTTGCTATTTGAAGATTCATTGTAGTTTAATGTGCTGAATCAAGTTGTTGATTGGAGTTCAATCAACTTGACCGATTCTTTGTAATCAATTAATTGATTGTTGTAGTTCATCTTGGATCAGCTTTATCCTCATTGTTGCAGATTTCAATTCTTTGTGCCAATTTCGGTTTGTTTTCGTTCAAAATTCGCTCATTTTTCGTTTAGAAAATCAAAATTTGGAGTGAGCATTTCGTCCGGAATTTTCCGAAAAATTTCGGAAAAGCCGAATTTCGCCCATTTCGTCCTGGGGCGGTAAATTTTGCAAAACGAAATTCAAAACCTTGGCGACGACCCGGAGGCGACGACAACGACTACCTCTGCTTCGTCGTGAGGTCTTCGTCGTTGGAGGCTTGGACCAGCTAGGGTTTGGGATTCATGGAAATTGGGAATCGAGATTTCTGTAATCTGATCGATGAACGTGGAAGTGGAACGGCGTTGCGGTCAGCATTTGCTCTTTGGCCCACAGTAATTGCCAAAAATTAATGATTTCTTTCCTGGGCCAAAACCCTTATACCATCTTGGGCCACAGCCCATATGTAGTAGGTGCCGATAGTTGCACCAGTACAAAACATACTGGTCATAGCTTTACAACTAGTATGAAACATTTTTATCCATTGGATTAAGAAAAATAAACGGTTGTGGCTCATTTGGGGGTACCATAGAAGGGTGAGCCAAACCAATATAATTTTTTAAGAAGAATCTCTTAGAAATCTAGCTTGTACCTCTACTGAATTGTGAAAGGACGATTTTCTTGGAAGAAAAAATTATTTGGTTGGCCAATCTCATTAAAATGGAACAAATCTCCCATATTTGCAATTCAGTATATTACATAACGTTCAGGTTGATTATACTCATTTTAACTCTCTTCCTGTTTTCGTATTAAGGGCAGAACTTTAGAGAGACCTTTCAGAAAGCATTGAATTTTATTAATTGCATTGTATAAAATAAGCACACACGACACATGTGCTCACACTCATATGCCTTGTATAATTTCCAAGTTCTATTTTTCATGTTAAATCTTTTCCTATCTGCCTAGACTATGTAGCTATTATGGCATGCAAAATTCACATATGCAGTCTAGTTTGTCATTCTAATAATATCTATCTCTTATTATCTATGGTTTATTCGTAGCATGAATAGTAGTAGACATAGAACATGTACGGTCTTCCACTAAACATCTAGAAGTTCCAGAGATTATCGCCTACGAAATACATCAGTACTGAGGCTAGATCTAAACAAATATATCGACCACCGTATGGATTAATGGTTTGTCGCAGATTACGCAAGAAGAGTACCGCAAGCATTGTAATTGTAACCGGTGGCTCAAAAATTAAGAGGTCTTATACATATATAAGGTAGTAATATGATGTCTAGATGGTTGGAAAGCTAAGATATATCTCACAATTACCTCGCATAGTAATTCTGAAAATGGTTTTCCTAAGTAAATACGAGATTCTAAATTATCCGCTGTCGCCACCTATAGTAGCGTTGTAAATGATACATTTCACCAATAAAGGAGGAAACCTTCGGATCTCTAACATAATAAAAAAATAATGGTAGGAAATAAACAATCAATTCAGAAATATCTATTGCAGAAAATAATGTTAATCGCTATACAAAATGCGCACACAAAACATCATTAAGGTTTGGGAGAAACCTTTTGTCAGTGGACATGTTGTCAAGCATCGTCTTTTTGTTAGCTGACTCCAAAAAATATTTACATGCATGCCTCACTACAGTTTTCATTATGTGTTTGATAATCAGATGCTCCGAACTGAACACAAAAATAATTAGTGAATATAGGCCATTAATTTCGTTATCCTGCTGACAATGTGATATACTATAAATACATGATAAACACAGTCATGTTTAGTACACAAGTTACATGTGCCTAGAGGGAACCAGCCCATAGGCGCTGGAGGTTGCTAAACTGTATGTAGACGGAAAACGATGCTAAGTCACATTGATCTCCGGTACCTAAAGCCCCTCGGTTTCAGCTTGCAACAGTTTCATCTCAAATATTGTATGCATCATACAAAGTAAAAGTTTTTTACTATATTGCATCATTCTTTCAGTTTTATGGGCAAGGTTGTCCTCTAGAAATTTCAGCGAAATTCAGGAATGTGGAAATATCAGTGCCACACAGTACCATTTACAGATGATAACATTAGAAGCAGGTTAATTAGAAGCAAATAAGCCTATATAGCAATATCGATGCAAAAATATTGATGCAGGTTAATTAGAAGCAGAGAAAGAAATTCCAAATGTATGTGGGCAAACAAAGCAAAGGCAATGTATTCACAAAGAGAGTTAATAGTAGGGAAATCAAAACTGAGTGTACAATAGATTCTAAAAGAACACTTTCTGATCTATTTACCTTTTCCAATATTCTTTTTAAGCAATCAAAACCTTTAAGCGTACATCATACATCTTGCACAAGCCAAAGAATATAACCTGCACAAGAAGAACCAACAAAATGTAATTTTAGACACACGACAGTTGGTAACGGCAACTATGTTACCAGTGGACAAAAATTCCTTGTGGAGTCCAATATCATCACACATCAATGACAACAGTGAGGGGGTGTTTAATCACTTAATATGGCCTAAATTATTTTCAACTGTAAGCTCATGTTTCTTATTATCTGAATTCAGATTATTAATAATAGGAAGTCATGTTTCTTATTTGACTCTAATTCATTCGCATGTTTGAAAGATACAATGGCTCTAGACATAAATGTAAGACAGGGCCGTCTTTGGCCTAGGGCGAGAGGTGCGACGACCCGGGGCCCATCCTAAAAAAGGGCCCAAATTATATATACAATATGTATATATTACGAAGTCAGAGGGGAAAAAAGTCCCAGAAATGACTCACTATTGGGCCCATTGGTGGAGTTCGCACCAGGGCCTTTGAAATTATAGAGCCGGCCCTGATGTAAGAAGTCCCAGAAATTATATGTTTATCTCCCTCCTAACACCATTTCTACCCAAAGTTTTCCCTTCCTAGGCATCTAGATCTAGAATTACCCCCTCTCTCTCCAAAGCTCCAAAATTCTCCAGATATCATCTCGTGTAGCCATCTATTTATTTGAGGTGGGATAATGCTAATATATAATTAAATGAGTTTGTATATGAATTTTGTCCGGATACACGCGATATGCAATATGTGTGAAATTTCACCGGATTCAAATATGGTCGTGTGATGGAGACGTTAAATGTATGCTATTTGTTGTGGAATGAAATTGAGTATCCAACTATTGCCGGAATGTTGATTCATTTCCGTCTCGGCATAGTTTGGCACTCCCTAATAACCTCCTATTTGTAGGAAGGTCATGCCGAATTTTTTCGTGAATACGACATGAAGTGAAATTTTGGATCTGAAAATGAGTTGCCACTTTGCCGGAATGTTGATTCATTTCCGTCTCGGCAAAGTTTGACACTCCTCTAACCTCTAATTTGTAGGAAGGTCATGCCAAATTTTTTTCGTGAATATCGATATATATATATATATATATATATATATATATATATATATATATTATGTTTGGTTCTAATATTATATTGGCGCGCTCTCGTGGAGGCGACAAATAATGGTGGTCGTTAAGAGTGAACGTATCGTGAATAGTTACTTGAGACATGAGACAGAAGACATGTTACAAAATGGCCGCAAGGAGATACGATGTCCATGTCGAAAGTGCAAACTAGGGGGTTTGCTCAATCCCTTTACCGGAGACTTGCTCAGTCACCTCCTAATGTATGGTTTCATGGATGGGTATAACAGTGAGTGGATAACTGATGAGGAAGATGATGAAGTCCATGGGGCGGCGTGGTAGGAAATGATGTGCAACAGGAGAATAACAACGATCGAGATGAACTACAACAGGACCAAGATCAGCCTCATGATACCGCACATGATCATGGAGAAGATGCTGAACAAGACGTGGAAGAAGACGAGGACACAGGGACACCCCTAACGGAAGTTGTGTGTGACCCTCATCTGAAAGAACTGCTTTTGAGAAAGACGACTAACTCGAGATCTGCTGCTAGAGAGCAATCTAAGCTGGCGCAACTAGAGATAGACTCGAAGACACCGGTGTATGCAGGCTGCTGTCGAATCTCTGACTCTACAAATCCCTTAGATGAACCTATCGGGTTTCGAATAGGAGAACCCAGGAGCGCTGGTGGAATCGTCGGCTAGACAGGGGGCGAGATTTACCCAGGTTCGGGGCCCTCGTAGAGGTAAAACCCTTACTCCTGCCTCTTGTCGATCTGTATTGATGAGAAGATCGGTTACAATGGTGGTACTCGAATCGAGAGTAAGATCTCGAGTTCAAGGTTTCGATGGTGCGGTGTTGCTTGGTCCTCTTCCGATGGCTCTCCTGGCCTTATATAGATGGCCAGGTCTCGAACCCTACCCGGAGGGGACTCAAATTCTAACCTTAGGTCGGTTACATATTCCTAACTTAGCCCGCAAGATAGTGCGGGTGGGCTTCACGTGGGCCTTCTAGAATATTCCAAGGGCTCCTCTTCTTGGGCCTTAACTTTGGGCCTGAGACGGGGTGTCCTTACCCGCAGGTCCAGGATCCATATCTTCGTCAGTAGCCCCCGAGCGTTTGCTCGAGTGGGATTTTTCCAGTCGAGTAGACGGTCAAACCTTTCCCGGTTGTTCTTTATTGTGGATAACCAGTTTGGTTGTTTCCTTGTTTAGAGGGCGCATACACTGTGTATTGAGTTTTCATACTCGAGTATCGAGCAATACAAGTGCCTGTTTTTATGGATTTTATCGCAGAAGGATGTGGCACAGTAGTTTGGCTCTCCCGAGAGATCAGGGCCAATTAATTGCGACTAGGGCAAAAACAGTTCTGGCCTACACAGATTCGAGACCTCCGACTCGAACCCGATAAGGTGATTGTTACGACTGGTCCGTTGTGGTCTTATCGAGTCGAACTTAACCTATGGGGGTACCCGGCGCGTCCTCTAGGATTTTTCTTCGTGTTGTTGACACGGAATCATACCGGAGGACGCAGCTTTTGAGTGCGATTCCAGGCCCTCAAGAGAGATCTTTCGGGTCTTACCTTCATATTCGAAGAATATGGCATCCAGATGTGTCTAGCGGCTGAACGATCCAGGTTTTTTATGATGTGTGAATATCATGTGAGTGAAAAAATGTAGGTTCCGCCTACTCGAGTAACTGTTTGAGTTAGTAGATCCATACGAAAGAGTTTTCGTGTTAGGAATTTTGTGCCCATATGAAAGAGTTTTCATGTTTGGGATGCTGCACCCAGACGAAAGAGTTTTCGTGTGTAGGGTATCTTTCTCTTGTTTAAAGAGGTCTTGCTTCTTTGTTCATGAAAGATTTGTTTCTATTCGAAGGAGTTTTGTTCGTACGAAGTTATTTTCGCGTTTGAACTTTCCATTCGAAACTTCTTTGTCTTGATGATGTGCGCTATGACGTCATGACGCACTTTTCTCCTCCCGATGGGACGTGACGGAGTGCAAGCAGATGGGGCTGGCCCACCTGGTCAGCTTTTTGACCGGGAAACGAGACGTCGTTCCCGGTTTTCACGCAAACCGTGCAGTAAATGCGCACGATCTTCTTTTGAGATCGTGGCAGGAAACAGCGTTCACCGTCTCCTCGTTTCATCTTCACACGTGGTGGCAGCGATGAATGACACGTGGTGCATCGAATGGCCAGGATCAATTCTTTCTGTGTATAAGTACGGGTCTTTGTGCTGCGGTAAATCTTTCCCAGCCTTCGCCTTCAATCCATTTTCTTCCTCGCGCTCATCTTCTTCCTCGTGCTCAAGCTCGTGCTGCCAGTCATGGCCGGAGGCAAAAGACGTGGCGCTGCCATTTCCGCATCCGGGGAAGCTTCCGCGCAACCTGCGCCGCGCTCGGGCGACTGGCGCTCGCCCAATACCACCGCGAAGAGCATCAAGGAGATGCAGCGGGAGGGGCTGCTGCCGGCGGAGTCCGAGAAGCGGGTGCGCCTCGGAAAGAAGGAAGAGGTACCCAACCCGCAAGCAAACGAGCGCGTGGTATTCGCGGACCACGTGTCTCGCGGTCTTTCCTTTCCCCTTCATTCGTTTCTTGTCGGGTTGCTGTATGTCTATGGAATACTGCTTCACGATCTTCCTCCGAACGGGGTGCAGCACATATCGTGCTTCATCGTGTTCTGCGAATGCTTCCTTGGCATTCGCCCACACTGGGCGCTTTGGAAGACCCTTTTCAAAGTCCGGATCTTTCGCGAGAAGTCGCGGGTAGACTCCGAGCCCGGCGAGCCGCTGCGCACAGGTGGCTTTGGGATCCAAGCGCGATCGGAGACCAGCTACTTCAGCATGTACTTCATCGACTCGACGCAGGGCTGGAGGAAAAAGTGGTTCTACATCATTGACAACTGCTCGAGTGGGATCGTGGAATTCCACCCGTTCGCTGTTTTGAAGAGACGGAAGTCCTGGGCGCATAAGTTGTCAGCCGAAGAAACCCAGGTTGTCGCGCCGCTACTCGCAAGAGTGACGGCCCTCCGTGATCAAGCTGCTGGAGTTGTACTCAACGGGCTGCACCTGGCGAGTATCTTTCTGAAGCGCAGGATCCAACCTTTGTAGCACAGACCTTCCACGATGTGGGAGTACCAAGGCTCTGAGGATCCTAGTCGGGTGAGTCGCGAGGAGCTCTCGAACGTCGAGTTCGAGAAGAAGATCGCAGCTATCACCAGCCTGAAGGTGGGAGAGAAATTCCCCGACAGCACAGTCGCAGCCTTTGACGCGTCGAGGCCTCCGCCAGCCGCGGTGAGTTTATTCTTCTCCTCTTCTTTTATTTTCTTGCTTGCTCTAAGTTTCAGTCGATTGAATTTTTCCTTGCTTTCTTCTGTCTTCCATAGAGTTTGTCCATGGCCACCTGCTATCCTCCTGTATCAGGGACAGAGGCCTCAGAATTGTTGGCGAGTAACCTGGACGGTCCAGCCGACACCAGTGTCGCCGACGCTTCTTCGAGCTCCGACCAAGATTCTTCGGATGACGTAGGAGACTCGGGTGGCGATCGTTATAAACGCCGTCGGGTGGAAGATGATGAGGCCACTTCTAAGGCCAACTCCTTGGAAAAGTCGCCCGGGAAGGAGGCCATCAACGCTACTCCTCTGCAAACGCGCGCCCCTTCCTCCTCATTCTCAGTTATCCAGACCGCATGGAATGCGGATATGCTGGATGAGGAGGACGACGAAGATGAGTAAGTTTATTTCTCCTCGTTCTTAGTCGAACGTCTTCCTTTTGCATCTACGTTGACGCTTTGTCTTTTGCTGCAGCTTGCAAACCATTAGTCCTCGCAGGTACGCTTCTTCCCTTCCTCCAGAGAGGAAGAATAAAGCAGGAGCTGCGAGTGAGATTCCTACTGCTGGCACCATCCAGAATTCACCTAGCGCAACCCCCAATGTGGCGACTACGGAGCATGAAGCTCCTAGCTTTGCTGCCCGGGCTTCAGCTTCAAGGGAGGTGACGGGTAGCTCCGCGGATCCCCTCTCCCGTGCCAAGGACCAGGTAAATTCTGTTACTTGCTTTCATCTTGTTATCGGGTGCACGGTAGTTCTCCCGATGGGAGTAGCCCCCGAGGCTGTAGTCGATCGCATGCGATCGGCTATAGGCTCAAAGACTGTCTTTTCCTTCTTCTCGTTTTTATCGGGTGCATGGCAGTGCTCCCGATGGGAGTAGCCCCCGAGGCTTTACTTGATTGAGTGCAATCGGGTATAGGCTCCAATTTTTCTCTTCTAATTATTATATCTCTGTATTCTTTGCAGTCGCTCGTTGACTCTCTTGCGGCAATTGGCCGCCGCACTGTTCTTGCTGAGTCTGAGTGCGGGACGCTTCGAGCAGAACGTAGTCGACTCACCACTGAAAAAGAGCTCCTTCGAAGTAAGTTTTTATCATCTTTTCCTGTTTCCATTCTTTCGCCGATTCCTGGTTTCTGACGAATGTCGCTATGCAGCTCAACTTGAGTATCTGAAGGTCGATAAGGATAATATTTCCGATCGGGTAACAGCTCAGGAGGCTGAACTGGCAGCCACTCAACAAGATCTTGAAGCTTCCCGCATGCGATCGGAGGATCTCGAACGAAAGCTTGCGGATGCCAAGAAGGCCTTGAAGAACCTGGAGGATGCTGGCAATAAGGCGGATGCCGACCTTGTCACTTTCCTTCGTCCCCTCGCCGAGTGTTTCGCGGGTAGGTCATTTTAGCTCCTGCAGTTTTGTCTTCCATCTAGGTGGATTTTTGCGAGTCTTAACGTTCTTTTTTTTGTAGGTCTTCTGGATGTTCCTCTGGAAATTCCCGGAGTCCAGCGGATAGACATGCTGACCGATACGCTTGCTCAACTTAAGAGGCATGCCGAAGGAGTTTGCTCCTTGGTTGGCAATGCCACTCAAGTATTGACGCAGTTGCATGGTCGCCTTCTTGCCAACGCTGCATCTCCACCCGCGCTAGGCGACCTGCTGAAGATCTTCTCGGAGAGCAATCTCCTGGATGCCTACGCAGTTGCCCAGTCGGAGTCTGGGGCGAAGACGGCCATCCAGTTCGCACTGGCGCATGGAGTCGGCGGCTTGGAGGATGCCTACTCAAATCTCCCAGTCCACCCCTCCACGGGCAAAAAAGTACGGCTCTCTCGTTTTAGCGAGCCAGCCGCCATCCTTGCTCGAAAGTTGTCTGACATGTTTGCTCGACTCAAGGGAGGGGCGACTGCCGCTAGTGGGAGCACCACTGTAGCTTCTTAGTTTTGCTTTTCTTTTGCTTTTCCAGCTTGATTGTAATGAACCTTGGGATGTATTCCCGTATTTTCATTGTCTTTAATTGAGATATTCTTCTGGAAATTGCTTCTTGTTGTTGTATATTTTCTCCCGATGGGAGTAGCCCCCGAGCACTCGTCAATTGTGCGACTAGAGATACTTCGAAAAGGGCGTCTTACTTCTTTCCTTGTATTCTTCCAGGACACTGGGGTTGCCGCAGAACCTTCAGGTGGACGTGCTGCTGCAGCAAATCCTCTTGTTGCCGCTGTTGGTACCTATGCGGGTCTTCGTGATAGGGTCCAGGAGGGTGAGCGCAAGCTGAAAGCTTTGCGCGGGATAGCCGATGTGGCGAAGTCCAAGCAGAAACTGACGATTGAGCGCGAACAGTTTTTGATGGATGAGTTAGCTTCTGTCGCTATGGACTTACTGTGTAAGTAATATAGTCCCCATGTCTTCTTTGTCTCGTTTCCTTCGCTGATCATGCATGTTTTCTCTTCAGTTGTTAAGCCGGATGATAGGGAGGAAAAACAGTGGGTAGAGAACTACATTCATCAAGAAGCTGGTAGCTCAAAGCCTCATGCGGATAATTTTTGGTCTGATCGCAGTCGAGGCTTTGTGCTGGCTACTTTGAAGTTCCGTGTCATCCAGGCGAGAATTCTCGTGAGCTCTTTTCACGAGGTCTTGGTCGCGATGAACGCTTCGTTCTATCCGCTAGAAAGGGGTCCTGAAGATTGGAGCTATCTTCTCAAGATGTTCGGGCGAGAGGGAGAAATTCGCGGGTGTGTGCGCAATCAGATGACTTGCGGCGCGGTAGTGGCTCTCTCCTTTGTCCGGATATGGCATCCTGAGATAAATTTTAACTCTGTAGCCAGGCTTCCAGATGGCCCAATCGATGATATTTCTCCGTATTATGATGTTGTTCGTCCTGCAGCGGAGAGAATCATTCGACTCACCTCTGAGGAAGTAGATAGAGTGTTAGCGACGGAAAATGCTCAGCGCTTTGATTGATTGTTGGATGTGTACATCCTGTAATGCTGTATAGTTTGTAAAAACTCTTTGTAAGGTGTGTAACCCTGTATATGTAAATTTTCTTGTGATGCTTAGTTGTAGTCGTAGCCCCCGTGTGTTTTAAGGGGTGTGTACCTGTAACTATTTAGCATGTAAGAATGAATAATCTTCGAGTGAATATGGTTGAGAAACCATGTATTTTATTGCGATGACTGAGAATTCATGCATTCGAGCTACAAGAGTGGCTAGTATAGCCTTATTTGCTGTGAGAACAAGTAAATCTAGGGATAAAATTTGCGTAGGTGCGCAATATTCCAAGGATTGGAATAGATTCCTCCAGTCGATGGATTCTTCAGCCTGTAGGCTCCACCTGGGATGATTTCATGGATGATGAAGGGTCCTTCCCATGGTGGCTCGAGCTTGTGTCCTTCCTTTTGCTTGAGTCGCAGCACTAGATCTCCAACCGCGAATGCTCTGTGGCGTATGCGGCGACTATGATAGTTTCGCAGTGATTGTTGATATACTGCGGATCTTGCGAGCGCAATGTCACGCATCTCATCGAGTGCATCCATATCTTCCGCGAGTGCCTTGTTGGAGGTTTCTTCGCTGTAAGCCACAACTCGTGGGGCGCTGAATCTAACATCCTCGGGAAGGACCGCTTCTGCCCCGTATACCATGAAAAAATGTGTGTAGTTTGTGGATCTGTTTGGAGTTGTGCGTAGGCTCCATAGTACGGAGGGTAGCTCTTCGGCCCAATGTCCTGCTGCGGGGTGTAGACGGTCGAGTAGACGTTTCTTTAGGCCAGATGAGATTAAGCCGTTGGATCTTTCGACTTGTCCGTTCGTTTGCGGGTGGGCAACTGAAGCAAACTTGAAGTTGATGCCTTTTTCCTCGCAGAACTGTTGTGTCTCCTTCGCTGTGAAGTTTGTACCATTGTCTGTAATGATGTCGTGTGGCACCCCGAATCTTCATACGATGGAATCGAGGAACTTGACGGCGCATTGGGCGCTAGCCGAAGTTACTGGCATGGCCTCGATCCATTTGGTAAATTTGTCGACTGCGACCAGCAAGTGTGTGTATCCACCTGGCGTGGACTTGCGTAATGGTCCTACCATGTCCAGCCCCTGGGTATCATGTGCAATTCCGTAGCAGGTGCATGTGGTCTTGGTGCGAATCGCTGGCAAGCGTTGCACCGTTCGACCAGGTCCTTCGCATCGGTGGCCGCCGTGAGCCAGTAAAATCCTGCTCGGAAGGCTTTTCCCATGATTGTTTTCCAGCTAGCATGATGTCCACAGTCTCCTTGGTGGATGTCTTGGAGTAATTCTTTGCCATCTTCGGGTGCGATGCAGCGCTGTAGTATACCCGAGATGCTTTGCTTGCATAATTCCCCGTTGACTACCCGAAAGGATTTGCTGCGTTGGATTATCTGTCGAGCCTCGCGAGGATCGGCCGGAAGCTGTCTGTTGATCAGGTAGTCGAGATATTTCTGCGTCCAGACTGGCTCGAACAGAAAAACCTGTCGTGAAATGTTATGAATAAGCTCGATAATGGCGACTTGCAGGCTGACCTCTGTCTCTGGCGCTGCGGGTGTTCCTGCAGCCTTCTTGACTTTGACTGAACGTTTGATCATCCGCTCGAAATATATTCCTGGTGGTATGCGTGTGTTTGTGGAACCCATGTTTGCCAGTCTATCCGCCTCTTCGCTGCTGGATCTTGCAATATGCTTCAGCTCGCACCCTTTGAAACTTCCTTCGAGTAGGTTGTACATGTCGCGATATGCGACCATGTTTTCAGCAATTGCGTCACATTTTTTCATTGTCTGCTGCACGACGAGATTGGAGTCGCCGTAGATCATTAATCGGGTGGCTCCACAGGCGACTGCCATCTTCATCCCATGCAACAGGGCTTCATATTCTACGTCGTTGTTCGATGCTGGATCATCTGGTGAAAAGTTCAATCGTAGGACGTATTGCAGCTTGTCTCCCCTAGGCGATATGAGGACGATTCCAGCTCCTGCTCCTTCGTTTCTTTTGGACCCGTCAAAATACATTATCCAGTTGCTCGTGTACTCAGGTGGTCCTGGCGTTTGTAGCTCTGTCCACTCGCTTAGGAATTCCATGAGTACCTGGGATTTGACTGCGTTGCGTCCTGCATAAGTGATGTCCCAAGCGCCCAACTCGATACTCCATTTGGCTATTCTTCCGGATGCCATAGGGTTGTTCATGATTGTCCCGAGTGACGCATCGTTAACCACTGTGATGGCGTGTTCCTGGAAGTAGTGCTTGATCTTTCGGGCTGTAAGAACAACTTCATATGCGAGCTTCTGGTAATGAGGATATCGTTGCTTGCATGGCACGAGCACTTCGCTGATGTAATAGATCGGTCGCTGAACTCCGTACGCTTTGCCCTCCTCAGGTCGTTCGACTACGATTGTTGTGCTGATGACCTGGTTTGTGGCGGCTAGGTACAAGTAGAGTGGCTCCCTTTCTTGCGGTGTTGCAAGGACTCGCCTGCTTTGCAGCGGTCGCTTTAAGTCCGCGAACGCTTGCTTAGCTTCTGGTGTCCACTCGAATTTGTCCGTCTTCTTCAGCAGCTTGTAGAAGGGTAACGCTTGCTCTCCCAATCGTGCGATGAACCTGCTCAGGGCGGCTAATCGCCCTGCGAGCTGTTGGACTCCGCGTAGATTGGTTGGCTCCTTCATAGTCAAGATCGCTTGTATTTTCTCTGGGTTGGCTTCGATGCCTCTGGCGGATACCAGGTACCCGAGAAGTTTTCCTGCTGGAACGCCGAAGATGCATTTTGTCGGATTGAGCTTGATCCTGTATGCGTTGAGGGCGTCGAATGTTTCTCTAATATCCTCGAGGAGTGTGCTCTCAACTCGAGTCTTGATGACTATGTCGTCAACGTACACTTGTACGTTCTTGCCAATGAGCTTTGCGAGGCATTTTTGCATGCAACGCTGGTATGTTGCGCCTGCGTTCTTGAGCCCGAAGGGCATTGTCGTGTAGCGGTATACACCGCGTGGTGTGATGAATGCTGTCTTTTCTTCGTCCTCCTGTTTCATCCGGATCTGATTACATCCCGAATAGGCGTCCAGGAAGGAGAGGCGTTGACAGCCTGCCGTAGAGTCCACGATCTGGGCGGGAGGGAAAAGTTATCCTTGGGGCAGTGCTTGTTTAACGACGTGTAGTCGATGCATACCCGAAGGATGTCCGTGTTCTTTTTGGTGACCAGCACCGGGTTTGCTAACCAAGTGGATATCCTGATCTCCCTGATGAATTTTGCTGCTAGCAATCTGTTTACTTCTTCTCCAAGCGCCTTCTGCTTGGGTTCTGAAAATCGTCGAGTAGTTTGTTTGATAGGTTTGGCATCTGGAAAGACTTCGAGTGAGTGCTCGGCAAACTCCCTGGGTATTCCTGGCATATCTGATGGCTGCCAGGCGAAAATTTCCCAGTACTCATGGAGGAGTTCGACGAGCGCGCTTTCCTATGCTTGCGGAAGGGTGGTGGAGACCATCGCTGTCTTCGCAGAATCTGTCGGGTGCACTTGATGCTTTCGGGTGTCACTGTTAGCGCTGAACTCCAGTTCAGGCTCGTTTTTCTTCGTGAGGGGCATCACGGAGTGATCCGTGGTCTTTGCCAGCTCTTGAAGTTCTTCTTGCATCCCGAAAGATTTTGCGATCTCATTGAATTCAATGTCGCACTTGTTGGATTTCTGAAAGTCTCCGTCGATGGTGATTACGCCATATTCTCCAGGTAATTTGAGCTTCAGGTAGGCGTAGTGTGGTACTGCCATGAATCTGGCGAACGTTGTTCGACCAAGAATGGCGTGGTACTGTGAAGGCCAGTCGACGACTTCGAAGTCGAGGAATTCTCTTCTGTAGTTGCTCTGAGTGCCCAGCACAACTTCTAGATTGATTGTTCCGAGTGGACGGATTGCCTTTCCTGGAACTATCCCGTGGAAGGATGTTTCTGATTCCGGGAGGCCGTCCAAGTTCCTGTTCATCCGACGGAGTGTATCCGCGTAGATAATGTTGATGCCACTGCCACCATCCATGAATACGCGGGCCAAGTCGTAGTTTCCAATTTGTGCTTGGATGACAAGGGCGGCGTGTCCTGGTCGATAGACTTGTGGCGGGTGGTCCTTCATCGAGAATGTTATCGGCTGGTCTGCCATCTTCAAGTACTCTGTTTTTGTTGGCGGTGTCTGCACAGCCATGCACAATTGCCCCGTGTTAGTCTTGTGAGCTCTGCGGGATGGACATACCTTCTGGATCATCGCGAGTTGTCCTGCTGGATTCGGGTATGCATTGGCCCCGGGGTTTTGTGCAGGTGGCGCTGGCAGTGCAGCCAATGCCATGTTTGGATTTGGTGGCGGAGGCAGGGGTTGTGGCGGCTGGAATCCTTGGTGTCCTGCCCCTGGAAGCGGCAGGTAATTTTGACTGGCTGCGGATCTTTTCCTTGCGAGGGCGTCCGAGATGTCGTGAAACCTGCGGCAATCCTTAAGAAGGTGCATTTCCTTAGTTTTGCCCGTGCGCTTATTTGTAAATAGATGTAGCGAGCAGTATGCATCGAGGTCCTCCTCGGGGGACTTTTCTTCAGCCTTCGGTTTCCACTCGCGATTTCCACGGCGACCGGAGTCGCGACTTCGTGTGAACTCTTCCGCTACCATCTCTTCTCGATCTTCGTGATCGTAATATTTCCTCCTCTTTCTTCGGCCATGGCGATCTTCGTCGTGTGCGGGTGATGAGACTCTCTCATTGCGCACCGCATCTTCTCCGTTAGCCCATTTTTCGGCTATGTTCATCAGCTCCCCAATAGTTTTGGGTGCGGCTCTGCCCAGTTCTTCTCTGAAAATCGTTCTTCGGGCGCCTTTTGCGAAGACTTCAATCGCTACTTCTTCCGAGATAGTTCCTGCGGTATTCCTGAGCGTAGTCCATCGCTGGATGTACTCGCGGGTGGATTGACCACTTTTCTGTTTGCATGCTCGCAGTTCTTCAATGGTGGCTGGCCTCTTGTAAGTCGACTAGAAATTTTTGCAAAAATCGCGGTGCAAGTAATCCCACGATGCGTAGCAAGATCTTGGCCTTCTTTCCAGCCAACTGCGGGCCGCGCCGATGAGATGCAAATTGAGGTATTGCATAGCCTTGTTTTTGTTCCCACGTTGGCACTTTACTGCCGTGAGGTAATCGCTTAGCCATTGAGAAGGCTCGAGTGAGCCGTCGTACTTCGTCACTTCCGTGCTGAGCTTGAATCTTTTGGGTAGAGGTGCCTCGCGGATACTGCGGGCAAAGCAAAGCGCGCCGCAGGTTTCATCATCCGAGGAGCCGGACGAAGAGCGCTCGCGATATCGCGAAGCCCTTGCCTTATCCAACCTTTTTTGAGCGAGATCTGATCGTGTGTCGTATTCTGGCCGATCGCGGTCGGCGTCCTTCCTTGGTTCCTTGCTTCGCTTTCGTGAGCGGCTGCTGTGATGCCGCGAGCTTTTGTCTCTCGGGCCGTCTTCACTGCTGCTTCGACTGTCGCCGCGACGTCTAGCTTCTTTTCCTCGACCGAGGCGCGGTGAATTGTCCTTCCTTGGTGAAGAGCTCCTATGCCTGCGGGGCGTTTCCCTTTCTTTCTCCTTCTCTTTTTCCTATTGCTCCTTCTCCAGCTGCTCCGCGGCTTTCTTGCGGTCGTATGAGGCGAGCCTTGCGGCTGCTAGTCCCAGTCCCTTGCGCGCTTGTTTATACTGCTCCGCCCGAGGGTCACTTTCCGTTGGTTGATGCATCTGCATGTAAGTTGCTGCGGCTAGAACTGCGGCAACAGGAGTATGCGGGTAGACGTAGCCGTCGTCGTCGACTCGCATGAGAGAAGGAGTAACCGATCTGCTGGTTTCGGCCAGGGACTCGACGTTCCTGGATGTAGATGCATGCCCCTTCCTCGTGGGTCGGGTTCCGACCGAGGGTGTTAGGGACAGCCGAGCTCGTCTTTGACTTGACTCATCCGCCGCTCTTCTTCGGCGGGCCAGGTCTATCCGAGCGTCTTTGATGGTTGAAGCTGCTCTCACTAGGTGATAGTGGTAGGCAACCATGTCTTCGTGTGAAGCTCCGGCTGCGGGTGGTTTGCTCGTTCGCATAGCTTCCTTGGCTCGATCCCAAGATTCCCACGAGACGCCGATTATGTTGCGCTCTGCCGCGCTGTGCTCCGTTTCCGGGGCAGGTTCTGATCCTGCCATGCAGACTTGGGCCAGTCGAGGCTCGTGTGTCCTAGGCGCAGATCGGAAAGCCCTTTGAACTCTTGAGGGTTCTTCTGTCGAGAGGGTATGGTAGTCGTTGGTGTTGAAGCGGATGGATTCGCCGCTCTTCTCCAGATGACGACGCGAGTCGACGGCTCCAGACTCAGATTCTGATTCGTCCGAGAAGTGGAGGATTCCGTCCCTGTTGGTCACGAATGTGAAGCTCCCGAACGTCAAGGTGACGCTCCTCTCCAGATCCTCGAATACCGGGCGTGATTCCGGCGAGTGAGGTGTGACCACGACATATCCGATCCGTATAGGATTGTTCGGAGCCGTAGTCGATGGTTTCCAACGGGAGTTGGTTGTCGATGAAGCCGAAGATGCCGGTGATCCAGCGCCCGCCGTTCCCACAGACGGCGCCAATTGTCGAATCTCTGACTCTACAAATCCCTTAGATGAACCTATCGGGTTTCGAATAGGAGAACCCATGAGCGCTGGTGGAATCGTCGGCTAGACAGGGGGCGAGATTTACCCAGGTTCGGGGCCTTCGTAGAGGTAAAACCCTTACTCCTGCCTCTTGTCGATCTGTATTGATGAGAAGATCGGTTACAATGGTGGTACTCGAATCGAGAGTAAGATCTCGAGTTCAAGGTTTCGATGGTGCGGTGTTGCTTGGTCCTCTTCCGGTGGCTCTCCTGGCCTTATATAGATGGTCAGGTCTCGAACCCTACCCGGAGGGGACTCGAATTCTAACCTTAGGTCGGTTACATATTCCTAACTTAGCCCGCAAGATAGTGCGGGTGGGCTTCACGTGGGCCTTCTAGAATATTCCAAGGGCTCCTCTTCTTGGGCCTTAACTTTGGGCCTGAGACGGGGTGTCCTTACCCGCAGGGTCCAGGATCCATATCTTCGTCAGCTGCGGTCCGGGAGAGTCCCGCCTGAGAGTGGCGCTCGATGTTCTGCAGATGAAGGCGAGATACAAATGGAGCAACATAAGCGTCGATGCAAGCCTGCATTACTGGCACGATATCCTTCTAGAGGGAAACACCTGTCCTCAAAGTTGCGACGAGGCCAAGAAAGTCGTGTGCCCCTTTGATTTACCTCACTAAAAATACCATGTGTGCATCAACGATTGCTACATTTATTGGAAAGAGGACGCGAATAAAACCATTTGTCCAGTTTGCAATGCCGCTCGATACAAGAAAGGGAAGAAGAAAGCTCCTCGAAAATGTGTGTGGTACTTTCCAATCATTCCCCGTCTGCACCGGGATTTCGCGGACCGCAAGGAAGCAGAGCTCATGCGCTGGCACGCGAAAAGGAGGAATAAAGTTTTGAAAGATCCAAAGCGGAGTGAAAAAGTAAATCTGACACATCCTTCAGATGCAAGTCAATGGAAAGCAATTGACTGTGAATATGCAACGTTCGGGCGGAGGCAAGGAACATCAGGTTGGGTGTGAGCACCGACGGACTCAATCCGTTTGGCAAACAGAGGAGCACCCATAGCACCTGGCCCGTGTTTGTATGGATGTACAACATCCCCCCTGGTTGTGCATGAAGAGGAAGTATATTCACAGGAGTATGCTAATTCAAGGGCCGAAAAAACTAGGCAACGACATCAATCTATACCTGATGCTGCTTAAAGATGAGCTGGACACGCTATGGGCCGAGGAAGGGGTGAACACATGGGACGCATTCGGTGAACAATATTTCCTAATGAGAGATGTCTTACTCTGTACGGTTCACGATCTACTCGGCTATGGATATGTGGCGGGCCAGGTGTGCCACAGACATAACGGTTGCGTGAGGTGCATGGATGACCCCATGTTTATGCAACTTCCGAAAGATCCTGGGTCTTCGAAAACAGTTTTCGTTGGCCATCGAAGGTGGCTACCCAACAAAGACCCGTGGAGAAGGCGAGGAGACGTTTTTAACGGTGAAGATGAGATCCGTGGACCTCCACGTAAGAGGCGCGGCAAACAAATCTACAAGTTGCTGAATGATTGGAAGGAATGCCCAGAGCCGAGAAAGAATGAAAAAGCGCGAAAACCGCTTCTGGATGTATGGAAGACGAGGTCGGTGTTTTAGGACTTGCCATACTGGCCCATTCTTGATACAAATCACTGCCTTGATCTGATGCATATCACGAAGAATGTGTTTGAAAGTTTGTTTGGCACGCTGCTCAACATGCCGGAGAGGACCAAAGACGGGGTGAAAGCAAGAAACGACCTAAAATATTTTGGTATTAGGGTAGATCTTCAGGAGGGACGCCCGAATGATGATGACGGCGATCAATCGTGTGATGAGGAGACGGAGGGTCGCAAGGCCAAAAGGGTTAAGATGAATGACTATTACTGCCCCCTCCTGCTTCACTCTTAGTCCGGACGAGATCACAAAATTGATGATGTGCCTTCTCGGAGTCAAAGTCCCTAGCGGTTACTCATGGCTAATAAGCAGATTCGTGGACGCGCAGAAACAAAAGTTTAGCGGGATGAAGTCTCAGAGTGATTTGTATGTGTGAATTATAGAAATTACATAAATTACATGTATTTGCACCCGTATAGTATAATACCAGGAAAATACAAACTGTTATAAGAAAGTAACAAAAAAAATACAAACCTGGTAGCCATAGCGCTGGCGAACACGGTACCCTACCGCTGGCAAACATACCGCTGGTGAACACAGCGCCGGCGAACACGACCTGGTTCGCCAGCGGTAACATATACTACCGCTGGCGAAGCGCTGTTCGCCAGCGGTAACCCGCTACCACTGGCGAGCTAGCGCTGGCGAACAGCGCTTCGCCAGCGGTAGCCCATATTGGTTCGTCACTGCTAGGGGTTTTCCTACTAGTGTTAGCAAGGGTTTTTCTAAAATAAAATGAGAACCCCCATCAGTCATAAGATATCTAGGTACGCCAAACCTAGGGAAAATAATGTCTTTAAGCATTGTTAATGAGGTTTCACCATCAGCACTTTTAGTAGGTATATCTTCTACCCATTTAGTAACATAATCAACAGAAACAAGAATATGAGTATAGCCTTGTGAAGGAGGGAAAGGACCCATAAAGTCAAATCCCAACAATCAAACGGTTCAATAACAAGAGAATAATTCATAGGCATTTCATTACGTCTAGAAATATTTCCAACCCTTTGACAGTGATCACAAGATAAAACAAAACTTCTAGCATCTTCAAAGAGAGTAGGCCAATAAACATCTGATTGTAGAACCTTATGTGCAGTTCTATCTCCAGCGTGATGTCCTCCAGAAGCACTACTGTGACATTTTCTCAATATCTCCCGTTGTTCATTTTCAGGAACACATCTTCTCATAATACCATCAACACCTTCTTTATATAAGTGTCAGTCATCCCAAAAATAATGCCTCAAATCATAGAAGAATTTTCTTCTTTGCTGATCTATAAAGGTAGGAGGAAAATACTTCGAAACAATAAAGTTAGCCTAATCATCATACCATGGACTCTCTTGAGAGCTCACTTTTATTGCAGCTAACTGTTCATTAGGAAAACTATCTGTCGGGGGGTTACCCCCGAGTAGGGTAAAGACAGGTGGTAAAGGCCGCTTACAGAAGAGAGGTTTGGTCGAGTAGCCGACTACCGGGTACTCGCTACCCGGTCGACTGCTACCCGGTCTCACCTCAAGATGACCAGAAGGAGATATCAGTCAAGTTTTACCCTGTCGAGTAGAAGGATTGGCCCGAGTACAATTGGCGGGAACCTTTGGCGGGAAACTACTCGGGCAGGAAGTCAAAGGAGCCGTTCTGACACAGGATCCCGCGTATCCTGGGTCCGTACTTGGCAGCATTCGAACTACTGTTCACGTGGGGACGGCCTGCCTGACAGTGACAGCATGGAAGCAGTCGGTGGCAGGATAAGGGGGACCTACTCTGTGACTAGGTACAGTGATACCAGTCTGTCCCCTAGTTTTGCCCAACGACTTTATAGAAGCAGCCAAGACCAACGACCAAAGCTGTCAGCGGGTACTCGGAGAAAGGACAGTGTGCACACTATGTCGACACTTGTCTAGGATTTGGACGTATCCGGCTGGGCACCATGTATATAAGGTGCCCCGCCGCCTCCTGCGCGAGGCAGGCTCTTAGACACACGCTCACACAGGCTCCCTGAAAACCCTAGAATCCCTAAGTGCTTGACCTAGCTCTACTCGGAGAGGGGCAAGGGGCTACTCGGTAGCGACATCATTTGTATTGTACCTACTCGGAGAGACACCGTAATACATAGAGAAAGGCAGGAGTAGGGGTTTTACCTCCTCACGAGGGCCCTGAACCTGGGTATATCGTGTTGTTTGTGTTGTGTGGATCTTACCTCACGCGGCTACTCGTCGCGTGATCCCTCCCCGGACACCTCCAGCGTCCATCGTTCCCACATCTTTAGCCATCCCATGGCATCTGCCGTGACACCACCGCGACAGTTGGCGCCCACCGTGGGGCAACCAGCAGCGCTGGCTGGAGTTTCTGTTCGGACGGGATCTTCATCAGCGGAGCGCGTAGTTTGTGGCCTTGTCCACAGATTCGGCTCCTTCGACTTCGTCACCGACAACGCCGGCTGTTTCGGCGGCAAGACCATGCCGGAGGGCGGCTCGGTGATCTCCTTCGGCTCTCACCTCGTCTACGTCGCCACCGTCGCCAACGACACCTACCCCGAGCTGGTGCACGACGCGGAGGATCCTCCCGCGGTTGTTGCTGCTCGTGGAAGGCCCGCGCGCAGCTCTGCATGCTGCGCTGAGGTGATGGTGACTGGCTTGGCGGCGAACGCTGGCGCAGCTGCTACTGGCGCTGCGGCCGTCGTTGAGGAGGTCGACGACCCGCCCGCGGGTGGCAGGACACGCCGGCCCTACGAGAAGGAGAGCAACCTGCCGCCTTCCACGTCTACGGTCATCCCCGCGTCAGCTGCGCGAACCGGGATGCCCACTCCCACCGACCTCGAGCTCCTAGCCGAGAGGGAGCAGCTCGAGCGGCAACGCCAGGAGCTACTCGCCGAGCAGGCGGAGCTGGAGAAGATCAGGCTTGAGCTGAGTTTGGACCAGCTCGAGTACAACAAGGCTCACGGCTTCACGCCGGTGGCCAGGAGGCCCAGCAGGGTAGGCGCTACGCGGCGCAACCTAGGCGCCGAGATGGCGACTGTTGCGGAGGAGCCCGCGCAGTCGGCTACCGCGAACACCTTCACAAGGCCAAGGTACAGCACACCCGCCAAGACGCTGCGAGCTGCGGAGGCCGTGGCTGCCGAGTTGCCGCGCCTAGAGGGAGAGGCGCGTCGCAGGCAACAGGAGAGGCTTGGCGAGCTGGTGCTGGAGGCCGCCAGGCAGAACGAGGAGTTCCGGAAGGCCAACCCGGGAGCTGGAGCTTCGCAGGTGGTGCACTCGCACGCGGCTAGATCTAACGATCAAGCCTCATCTCCGCATCCTAGCCGCGAGAAGAGCCGCAGCGGGCGTACGGGTAGAGACAGGCAAATGCAGGTGTATGACCCGGCTGCTGCCGCGAAACAGGTTGCTGTGCCGCAGCAGCCCGGGCAGGAACACAACGCTGCAAGAGCAGGCTCTCAAGCCCATCAAGCTCAAAGCCGTGTCCGAGAAGCCGCACGTCCGGGTACTTCTCGGCAACCCGCAGCTCCGCCTACTCGGCAGAGGCAGCAGCCGCGCCCAGTGGCACCAGTCGCCAACCCGGTGGAGCAGCCTGCTGCTATGCAGGTGGATAGGTATGATGATGGCTACTCGGCTATGGAGATGGCTGGTTATGACATCCATGACCGTGTGGGTGAGCGCGTGTTAGCGCCTGGAGATGCAAGGCACCAGCTGGACCGTATCAGTTTGTCGGCGCGGCTTGAGAGCACGGGTCCTCCTGGCCCCGAGTGCTTTGGCCCGCGCATCATGAACGAGCCGTCCGTGAAGGGCTTTCAGCTCGCGAGAGGCACCAAGAGCTACAATGGTAGCACCAAGCCTGAAGATTGGCTCAACGACTATGTCACCGCGGTCCATATCGCGAATGGCAACAGGAGATGGGCGGTACGCTATGTGCCGCAGATGCTAGAAGGTCCAGCTCGCACTTGGCTCAACAACTTGCCCAAGAACAGCATTAACTGCTGGCTGGACTTCTCGGATGCCTTCATCAGCAACTTCACCAGCACCTACAAGAGGCCGAATAGGCCACAGCAGTTGTCGGCTTGCCGGCAGCGAGAAGACGAGACGGACCGCGAGTACCTTACTCGGTGGAGCACCTTGAGGAACACCTGTGAGGGTGTGAATGAAGCGCAGGCCATCACTTGGTTTGCGCAGGGTTGCCGACATGGCAGCATGCTTTGGCAAAGATTGCATAGGGAGATGCCCAACACCCTGGCCGAGACCATCAAGATTGCGGATCAGTACGCACTCGGTGATCCTACTCAGCCACTGATGGATTCCTCTGAGCCGAGAAGAAACTTCAACAGCAGCAAGCGCAACGAGTTCCGCAACAAGCGCCGAGTAGATACTCGGTATGATCCCGAGGAGGTGAATGCAGTGAACGTCGGAGGCGGTGGTGGCCAAAGGCAAAAACCTGCTGGAGCCTACGGGCAGAACCAGAACCAGGGCCAAGGCAACAAGAAACCGTTCCGCACTGCGCAGCCGAGTAGCGGGAACTCCGAGCAGCCGAAGAAGTTTGTCTTCGATGACATGAAGGATGGCCCATGCAGCTTTCACACTCACCACCCCTCAAGGCCTGCGAACCATACTACTCGACAATGCGAATGGTGGGATGTGATCAAGAGTGATGGCTTGCCTCCTCCTCCTCCTCTGCCAGCTGCCAATGCTACTGTTCAGCCTACTCGCGCTCCCGCAACTCGGCCGCCAGTCTATCCGAGAAGAGAGAATGTCAACCAGGTGGCTTTAGGAGCCAACCAGAACTTCAACAACGAGAGGTACCGCAACAACAACAACAACAACTACAACCGCAACAACAACAACAGAGGCAACAACAACTATCAGGGCAACAACAACGGTAACAATGGCAACAACGGGGGCAATGGCCCTAACCAGTACCAAGAGCACCATGAGAGCTATATGATCTTCACTTCCGAGGCAGTCGACAAGCAGTCACAGCACAGGCGGGCCATGGAGGTCAATGCAGTGATTCCTGCTGTCCCCCACTACATGTACTGGTGCGACCAGGAGATCAGGTGGACTCGGGCAGATCACCCCAAGGTGATGCCCAATCCGGGTACCTATGCCTTGGTGCTGGATCCCACTTTCCTGGGCCCCGAGAAGAACGTGAGGTTCAGCAAGGTGCTGATCGACAACGGCAGCAGCATCAACATTGTGTACAAGGACACACTCGAGAAGCTTGGCCTGGCCGAGAACATGTTGCTGCCTAGCAAGACCACTTTCCATGGCATTGTGCCCGGGATCTCATGCAACCCGATTGGCCGAGTATGGATTGATGTGCTATTCGGTACTCGGGAGAACTGCCGCACTGAGCGCCTGCAGTTTGAAGTGGTGGATCATCAGAGCCCCTATCATGCTCTACTCGGCAGGCCTGCTCTGAGCAAGTTCATGGCCTCCACTCATGTGGCTTACCTGAAGATGAAGATCCCCGGGCCCAATGGCATCATCACTATCTCGGGAGATTACAAGAAGTCCATGGAGTGTGCCTCTGCTAGCTCTCAGCTGGCGGAATCAATGGTGATTGCTGCCGAGAAGAAGAAGATGTACGAGGTGGTGGCCATGGCTCAGTCCGCACAAGCTGGCGCGCAGGGTGTGCCGAGTACCCAGCATGGTACTGCTTTTCAAGCTGCCAAGGAGACCAAGACTGTTCAGGTTGACCCCGAGTTCCCGGAGCGCGTGGCCATCATTGGTGCCGGGTTGGCGGAGAAATAGGAAAGCGCGCTCATCCACTTCCTCCGTGAGAATCGGGATGTTTTCGCCTGGACCAATGAAGATCTACCAGGAGTCCCGAGGGAGTTGGTTGAGCACTCTTTGCATGTGCGCCCTGACGCCAAGCCCGTGAAGCAGGCTTTACGCCGTTTCGGGGATGAGAGAAGGAAGGCCATCGGTGATCAAATCACCAAGCTGCTGATCAGCAACTTCATCATGGAGGTGCTGCACCCGGACTGGTTGGCCAACCCGGTCATGGTCGAGAAGAAAAAGGAAGATCCCAAGGCCGCCACCGCATGGCGCATGTGTGTCGACTACACCGACTTGAACAAGGCATGCCCCAAGGATCCTTTCCCGCTACCTCGCATAGATCAGGTGATCGATTCCACTGCCGGCTGTGAACTGTTGTCTTTCATAGATGCCTACTCTGGTTTCCACCAGATTGCACTCAACCCTGCTGATCAAATAAAGACTGCTTTCATTACCCCGTACGGGGCTTATTGCTATCGTGTCATGTGTTTTGGCCTGAGGAATGCGGGTGCAACCTATCAGAGATGCATGCAGAAATGCTTGCATGACCAACTCGGCAAGAATGTGCAGGTGTACGTAGATGACATTGTCATCAAAACGAATAAAACACATACTCTGCTTGCCGACTTGGAGGAAACCTTTGCTAACCTACGCAGGTACAAAATGAAACTGAATCCGAGTAAGTGCACCTTTGGTGTACCAGCTGGAAAGCTACTCGGCTTTCTCGTTTCTAGTCGGGGCATTGAAGCCAATCCGTCTAAGATAAAAGCTATTGAAAGTATGTCTTTGCCGAGATCATTGAAAGATGTGCAGAAGTTCACTGGTTGTTTGGCATCTCTGAGCCGTTTCCTGGGCCGAATGGGCGAGAAGGCTCTACCTCTGTACCAGCTGATGAAGAAAAGCGACAAGTTTGTCTGGACTCCGCAGGCGGATGTGGCATTCAATGAGCTGAAAGCAATGTTGGCTAGCGCTCCCGTCTTGGCTAGTCCGCTACCCAAGGAGCCTATGCTGCTATACATTGCCGCGACTAACCGAGTAGTCAGCGTGGTGATTGTGGTGGAGCGAGAAGAAGAAGGCAAGAGTGTGCAGCGCCCAGTCTATTATCTCAGTGAAGTGCTGTCCAGTTCCAAGCAAAACTATCCTCACTACCAGAAGATGACATATGGTGTGTACCTGGGCGCCAGGAAGCTAAAGCATTACTTCCAGGAGCATCCCATCACTGTTGTGAGCTCAGCTCCCATCTCGGATATCATGGGTAACAAGGAGGCGAGTGGCAGAGTAGCCAAGTGGGCGATCGAGCTAGCCGCGTACGCTCCCGCGTATACGAGAAGAGAAGCAATCAAGTCTCAGGTACTGGCGGAATTTCTTGTGGACTGGGCCGAGATGCAGTATGAACCTCCCGCTCCAGTTTCCAACTATTGGAAGATGCACTTTGATGGCTCAAAGGTGAAAGAAGGCCTCGGGGCTGGCGTTGTGCTTACGTCACCCAAGCGGGATCAACTCAAGTATGTGTTGCAGATTCACTTCAAGGCATCCAACAATGTCGCCGAGTACGAGGCAGTTGTGCATGGTTTGCGAGTAGCAAAGGAGGTTGGTGTGCAGCGCATTATCTGCTATGGCGACTCAGATCTGGTGGTGCAGCAAGTCTCAGGTACCTGGGATGCTTTGGATGCCAACATGGCATCATATCGTTTCCTGGTGCAGTCAATGACTGGGTTTTTCGAAGGCTGTGAGTTCCAGCATATTCACCGAGCAGAGAACGAAGCTGCAGACGAGCTGTCCAAGTTGGGATCTTCTCGGCAGTCCATCCCGGCAGGGATTGCCTTGGAGCATTTGAGGAAGCCATCCATCAAGCCTTCCCCCAACTCGGAATCCATCTTTGTCCCTTCTCTGCCAAGTGAGGAATCTGACCCAATGGAGATTGATTGGGAGAGTGCTGCAGGGAACCCGGGGACTGCCGTCCTCTACTCGGGGACTGCCACTCCCTACTCGGGGACTGCCGTTCCCTACTCGGGGACTGCCACTCCCTACTCGGGGACTGCCACTCCTTACTCGGGGACTGCCGTTCCTTACCCGGGGACTGCCACTCCTTACCCGGGGACTGCCACTCCTTACCCGGGGACTGCCACTCCTTACTCGGGGACTGCCGCCCTCAACCCAGAAGCTGTTGCATTCATTGAAGAAGTTCTCGCCAATCGATCTGGGCTGCAGAGAAGCGCTCCTACTCCTCCTGTGCAACCACCAGAGCCTGTCCCAATGGAAATGGACGAACCAGTGTTTCCCGTGCGGGAGACACCGAGCTGGGCAATGCCCATATTATCCTTTCTAAGGGACGGTACTTTACCTGAAGATGAGGTGACCGCAAGGCAGATTCAGAGAAGATCCAAGGGCTACGCCTTAGTCCGAGACGTGCTGCATAAGAGAAGTGCCACTGGAGTGCTGCAACGCTGTGTGAGCCCAGAGGAAGGAGAAGAAATCCTGGTGGAGATACATCAAGGGGAATGTGGGCATCACGCCTCTTCTCGGGCTTTAGTCAAGAAAGCTTTTCGGCATGGCTTCTACTGGCTCACTGCACTGCAGCAAGCTGAGGATATCGTGAGAAAGTGCGCCGGCTGCCAGATGTTCGCAAGTAAGATTCACATGCCAGCTTCCGAGTTGAAAACAATTCCTATCACATGGCCATTTGCTGTCTGGTGCTTGGATATGGTTGGTCCTTTCAAGCCGGCTAAGGGCAATATGACACATATCTTGGTCATGGTGGACAAGTTCACCAAGTGGATCGAGGTGAAGCCTATTCGGAAGTGCGATGGAGTCACAGCTGTGAAGTTTGTGAAAGATGTGATCATGAGATATGGCTACCCGCACAGTATCATCACCGACAATGGCACCAACTTTGCAGAGGGGGCAATGGTGCGATTCTGCAGAGATAAGCATATCCGACTAGACGTTGCGTCAGTCGCGCACCCTGCCTCCAATGGGCAAGTTGAGAGAGCAAATGGGATGGTACTGGCAGGCATCAAGCCGAGGCTGATTGAGCCGTTGCTGAAAACACCTGGGTGTTGGCTAGAAGAGTTGCCAGCGGTGTTGTGGAGTCTAAGGACTACCCCTAACCGGTCAACCGGCTACACGCCATTCTTCTTGGTATACGGGGCTGAGGCCGTGTTGCCAATAGACTTAGAGCATGACTCCCCCCGAGTAGCCCTCTACACTGAGGTGGAGGCGAGAGAAGCTCGAGAAGACGACGTTGACCTGCTTGAAGAAGCAAGGGAGCTGACTCTGTCACGTTCGGCTATCTACCAGCAAAACCTGCGGCGCTATCATAGCCGAAAGGTGAACCCAAGGGTTTTCCGAGAAGGAGACATGGTCCTTAGGCTTGTGCAGCGCACAGCCGGGATGCACAAGTTGTCTCCTCCATGGGAAGGGACTTTCATTGTCAGCAAAGCGCTGCACAATGACGCGTACTATCTTGTAGATGTGCGCCCATCGCAGGCGAACGGGGCAGATAAAGCTGGAGAGGAAACCAAGCGTCCCTGGAATGTAGCTCTACTTCGTCGTTTTCATTCGTAAGCAAAGATGTGTATGTACCCTTTCATCCGAGTTGAAATTCTACTCTGCAATCTAAAATTGTTCTCGGGGACTGCCCTCGTCCAAAATTGCTCTAAGTGTTTTTACTCGGCTTGTTCCTTTGTCTATTCGGTTGCTTCACTTCAGAACTCAAAAGTGCATTGAGTACTGTGTTTAAACCTATATGCCAACTCTTCGACTTCGCTGCTGTCCGAAACCCGGCTTCATGGCAAGCAAGAGAACAAGCAAAAGGTCAATAAGCACACGAAAATCACTAAGGAAGAAAGAGTGCAGGAACCGAGTAGATTGTCGGTTACTTTTTGTTCCTTGTTTTCGTCTTCTCGGCTAGGTGGTGGGCTGCGTTATCATGATTGTTTCTAGCGGCTAAGTATTTGCAGCCTTGTTCTTTGATTCTTGTGACTCGAATACCAAACAAGCGACAAGTCGCAGGTAGAGCAGAGATGAAAAGACAGGGTGAATAAGAAAAGCTACTCGGGGACTCGCATGGAAACACAACTCGGCATTAAGCCAGTGTCGCTCAAATTGATTAATGTCAACATAAACCGAGTGGGCATAAAAACTGAGTAGCAAGCAAGATAAAGGTAGTCTGTTACATCTGCTCCCGGCATCCCGGGGATCTGATAAAGTGTTCAAGTGAAAGAAAAGATTGCAGGTTGCTTCAAGTTGCAGAGGAGATGTTCTCGGCGCTGGCCTTGGCGGCTGTTTCCTCGGCGGCGGCCTTGGCAGCAGTTTCTTCAGTAGCGGTGGCGGTAGCTGCTTCTTCGGTGCCGGCTTGAGTGGCATCCGCTTCCGTCTGCACGGCGGTGGATTCCTCCATCTCGGCATCCTCCTGGGTGGCCGCCTGCTCGGAAGTGGCCGTGGCCACCGAGACGGGTCCTGGAGTCGAGGAGGAGCCTGAAGCATGGCCAGGAGGAGGCACCGTGTCGTCGAGAGCAGCACCTGAGGAAGTGCCGAAGTCGAGTGGCTCAGAGTCGATGTGCGCCTCTTCGTCTTCATCGCTACTCGCGACGACGGTGGCTTTTCCCTTCCCGGCCTTGCCCTTGGGAGATTCGAAGAAGTCACCAAGCTCTTCCGCTTCCTCATCATCTTCTTCGTCCTCGTACTCGGTGTCGGGTTCGGGGACGCCATCGATGTAGACCTCCGTCTCGGCGCATTCTGCGACATCATATGCAATCTGCTTGCGCAAGGCCACGCTATCGGCATCAGTCTCCCACTTGGAGTCATTGCGCTTCCCGCGGATGAGCTGCATATCCAAGTTTTCATACCAGGACGCAATGCAGAGAAGCATCACGTCCGCACCAGCACGGGCTCCGGAGGCTCGCCACTTCTTCAACTCGGCCTTCACGCCTTCCAGCTTGAGGGCGAGCGCCCGCATGCTTTTTGGCTCAGGATCATGGGGCCAGAACAGCCGGTGGAGCTCAAAGCCCGCGTGCATCAAATCAGTCCCGCAGCCGGCCAGCTGTTCGAAGTAACCTTTGAGCACCACCAAGCTGTCCTCGATATCAGCCCTGGTGTCAATCGGCTCACCCAGCGAGAGGCGAACTGCTCGGGCCTTGGCTATCGTGGGCGCAGAGGTAGACTCAAGACGAGGCCAAATATCTGAAATAGCAAGTGGCAAGATCAAAAACCGAGAAAGAAAAGAGGAAGCCGAGAAGGAATAGGACCGAGAAGAAAAGATGCAATGAAGAAAAGAACTTACCGATCAGTTGGCGGCGCAGCTGCTGCAGCTTGGTTCTCCAGGATTCCTCGTTGTTAATCTGCTTTGATTGAACCTGGCGCAGGGTGTCCATCTGAGCGAAAAGATCAGCATTGGTCTTCTTCAGAGTCTCGCACTCAGCCTCGAGGGCCCTCTCCTTGGCCTTGAAAGTAGTCTCGGCCTTGGCTTTCTCGGCGATGGCCGCGTCCCTCTCGGCGCCAATCTTCACGGCGTCTTGGAGCGCGTTCTGAAGCTGGACCTGCAGCTTCTCCATCTCGGTGGTGTGGTCCTTAATCAGAGTAATGGCCTGGTCGGACAGCTGTTTCTCCACCTCTGCTGGCTGGACGCAATCTTGGTGCGCCTCAGCAAATAACTTATAATCTTCTGCGAAAAGACAAGATGAGGTCAGTAAACGGGCAGAGAAGAACCGAGTTCAAGGACATACCGAGTAAACAGCAAACTCACCTTCAAGTTTCTTTATCGTGGCCTCGGCGTTCTCCACGAAGCTACGGCATTTTTCATGCTCATCGGCCAAGGCTTTCAGTTTCTCTGCAGAGAAGGAAAGGTCAGTGCGTAAAAAAGCAGAAGCGGGCGTAACCATAAAACGCAGGAACCGCGTGGCTAAAGGCGTACCTTGCACTTCGGCCAGCTGTTGGGTGCTGTCGTTTGCATTTTTGCTCGCGGCCTCAGCAACTAACTTCTCCTTCTCCAGCGCAGCAATTCGCCTCCTGGCGATGGAGTGGTTCCAGAGAAGGATGCGGTATAAGTTGGTCCGCTTAAGAACGCTATCCTGAAAACCGAGAAGAAAATGAGTTAGGCAAAGCAGAGAAGATTCGGCCCGAGTAGGAGGCTGCTCGGAGAGTATCCGCCTACTCGACCCAAATCTCGGGGACTGGGGGGTGATGGTAAGAAAGAAGAAAGGCGGGTAGAAGAGAAGAAAATTCAACTCGGAAAAGGCAAAAAGACTTACTGCGTAGCTCTGTTCGATATCTTCGGCGTTCTTGCGGTGCAAGAACATCTTGGCTGCGAGGGTGGCGGTGTCGGTGGAGACGGACATGGGCTGGTGTCCCAGGTCGATCTTGTTCCACTCCACGCGGTAGTGGTCGACGGAGCCAAGGGTCAAGCCGTGCCACTTCTCCTCTCCGAGAACCCCGCTGTCCCACTTGGCGCTGATGTAGCCGACAGTGTCCAGTACCTGCTCAAGACCCTTGGAGGTTATTGGCTTGTCTTGGGCTCCCCGAGAAGCAATATTGACGGGTTTGTTCTGGGCTGGATCGAAGGGAGGAGTATTCCTGGCTACAGCTTTCCTACCCTTCTGAATAGCTACAGCTTTATCTTGGGGAGGGAAGCCGATGCTATGTTGGTGGCTAACCTCAATCATATACTCCGGGTAGCAAGGCTGGCCAGCAGCGCGAGCGCCCGCAGAGAGCGCAGTAGGAATCGGGCCGGAGTCGCGGAGCACGAGTGCTCCGCCTGTGGATGCGCCTTGGTCTCTGGCCCTCTTCTTTGTTTGCTCCTTCTCGATTTCCTGCTTCTCGACATCCTCGGGTTTCTTCCCGTCAGTCTTGGCCTCTGCCTTCTCGGCGACTGCCTTCTCGGCAGCTTGCTTCTCGGCCTTCTTCTGCTCAGCCCTGGCCTTCTTCTGCTCGGCCTTAGCTCTCTCAGCAGTTTCTTTCTCGGCTTTGGCCTTCTCGGCGGCTTCCTCCTTGGCCTTGGCCTCCTCAGCAGCCACCTTATCGGCAGTCTCCTTCTCGGATAGACCTTTCTTGGAACAGTAATCCCTCAGAGCATCAAGGGCCTGTTGCTTGGCTGCTCGCCCAGGAGAGCTGGATGTGTCCTTGCTCTGTGGAGACGAGGAAGAGGTTGGTGGTGTAGGGCCTTGCGCGGTTGGTGGCGTAGGGCCCTGCGCAGTTGGTGGCGCCGCTGCAGCTTCTGGCAGAACACTACTCGGTGCACTGCCTGGCAGTGGGTAGACATCTGCTACGGTAGCATCTGCAGCGGTGTCGTCCGTCATCGGCTGCTCGGCAGTGATGTTATCTTGTGCAGCAGCCTCGCTGGTGGGCTGCTCTACTTCTGGCCGCTCAAGGGCGGCGGCGTCTTGCTTTTCTTGTTCTTGGTTCTCCTCGGCGTTGCGAGCCGGAGGAGAAGGGGGTCTCTCTTCATGAACAGCGCTTTCTTGTGCTGCTGGTTCTGACGCTGCTCCTTGTGCTGGATTGGCAGCAGCAGCATTGGCATCGCGGTCCTCATCATCGTCGTCCAGATTGACCAGAGGTACTGGTTTCTTCTGGGCTTGGTCGGACGCAAGGGCTGCGTTCGCATCCATGGCAGGACTGCAGAGAAGAAAGGAATTAGGGATTGGAAGAAGGTTTGGAGGAAACCAGTGCTACGCGAGAAGGAGGGCAAACGAGATGAGAACTCACGCAGTGGTGGATTTAAGCTGTCGTCGGGGTCTCTTTACAGTAACTTTCCTCTTCTTCTCGGCGGCCTCCTCCTTCTCGGCGGGTTTCCTCTTCTTGGCTGGAGGCGCCTGCGTTTCGATCCCGGTCCGCTTGCGGGTTTCGGGAGGGGCAGTAGACAGAGGTTGGACGACGAGGGGCGCATCGTCCTCGTTCTCGCCCTCATCCTCGTCCTCCTTCTCCGCAGCAGCCTCATCTGAGAAATTCAAAAGAGAAGAAGGAAGAATCAGAAACAGCAATGCAAGGGGCTGGTGTTTCTCGGAAGCAAACGAGAGGAAAAATAACAATACCGTGAGAGCCTTCATCCGACCAAGTGCGGAGAGCATCGCGCTTGTCAGGAACAGGGCTGCTCTGTCCCGCGTCATCAGAGGGCAGCATGTCATCCTCCTCGCGATCGGCGAACCAGTTCTCCTCAAAAACCTCGCGACTCTCAATCAACTGTCGAGTAAGAGTCTGAAAGACAGAGAAGGATCGTAAGTTAACCGAGTAGCAGGATGGAACTCTACTCGGGCAGGCGTGCAAACACAAAGCACACTAAGCCTATGCAGTTTTCTAAAGTATACTACTCGGACAGGCGTGCAGGCACAAAGCACACTAAGCCTATGCAGTTTTCCAAGTGTTCTACCCGGATAGGCGTGCAAACACAAAGCATGCTAAGCCTAAGCTCGAGTAGACTAAGTGTTCTACTCGGTGCAACAGACGATTGCTAGTCGGGGCGGAAAGGGAAGTTGTCTACTCGGACAGCAGAAGCAAAAACAGAGAAGGAAGAACGTACCCGGGCAATCGGCTGCGTACGGCTGTACGGGACGAAGCCATACCGCCACTTCTCGGTGAGGCTTGTCTTCAGCATGTTCCTGGCATGATAGGCAACGTCCGCGTCGTCGATTTCGATGGTGGTGGTCCTGGTGCAGTCGCGCGGGCCTCCCATGTAGCACATGAGATGGCAGCGCTCCTGCAGAGGGAGCACTCGGCGCTTAATCCAGCATACCACCGGGTCGTCGTTCTTGAGACCCAGTTTCTTCAACTCGCCGAGTCTGTCTTCTATCTCGACGGCGATTTCGTCGATGTTGGGCTTCTCCTTCCAGTTCGACCCGAGTGGAGCACGGTTCCTCCAAGCGGGCAGGTTGATTCGGTCATCAACCACACCTCCTTCCGTGGCGGGGACATTCTTGACATAGAAGAATGTCTGCTGCCACATTCGGCAGGAATCCAGCCCCTGGATGCGGGGATGGTTTGTACCCGTCCGCTGCACCATCATGGCACAGCCCGTGTCGGTGGCGCGGCCGATACCTGCACCTTCTTTCTTCCCGACTGATTGTTGGCGGAGATTGAAGTACCTGAGCCACGTATCAGTCGTGGGCCTGATGCCGAGGAAAGCCTCGCAGACGACGACGTGGTAGGCGAGGAAGACGACCGCGTTGGGCGGCAGATGATGCATCTGCAGCCCGAAGTGGTCGAGGAACTTGCGCAAGAAGTCCGAGGCGGGCAGTCCAAAGCCGCGCTCGAAGTGCGACATGAAGACCACCCGCTCGCCGTCTCGCGGAGTTGGCACGACCTCGTCGTCGGGTGCCCGGCACTCCACGCCGGGGGGAACCCTCCTGCTGGACACAAGCCAGGCGAGATTGGCCTGGGTGACGGAGGAACCCGCCCAGCTAGCCTTGGCCATCCTTGCGAGTGTGAGGAGTGGATGATTTTCGAGTGGAGTTGCTCGGTGGACGGAGTCCGCGGCGGCGCGGAAGCTTGCGCGACGGCGGAGGGCTCGGTGGAGAAGAAGAACAGGAGGCAGAAGGGGAAAAGCGCAGGGAAGAAGAAAAGGAAATTACCGCAGGGGTATTTATACCTCCCTCGCGGGATTACCGTTACCACCGCGGTAGTGGGATCGACTGTGGCGTGTGGTGGGTCCTGTGGCCGGATAGAAACGCACACAAGCGCGGGCTGCGCGCGTAACGGCCGCATTTGATCCCACCTTCAGATCGTGGCCAGTAATTGCGCGTGATGGGACATGACGGCCAGTGGGCCCACAGCGTGAAAACTGGACACGTGGCGTCGTGTCCTGGGAAACCAAACGACAAGGTCGTGGATGCTTGACACGTAGGCAGTGCCTGCGTAAAGGGCTGGATGTTGCTCTGCGCTGCAGAGGCTCAGTTTGCGAAATTTCGCTAAGTCTTTTTACTCGGATACAGAGTAGAAAGCAAGTGCTACTCGGAAAGAGGAGACTCAAGATACTTTCCGGATAGCTACTCGGAGGACCTACTCGGCATCTTGAGGTTCAATGGCTGAGATGCAAAGGCTGGTTTTAAGCTGGCAGAGCCTAGTGAACAAGTTCGCAAGACTCAACCAGCTTCGGGGACTGCTGTCGGGGGGTTACCCCCGAGTAGGGTAAAGACAGGTGGTAAAGGCCGCTTACAGAAGAGAGGTTTGGTCGAGTAGCCGACTACCGGGTACTCGCTACCCGGTCGACTGCTACCCGGTCTCACCTCAAGATGACCAGAAGGAGATATCAGTCAAGTTTTACCCTGTCGAGTAGAAGGATTGGCCCGAGTACAATTGGCGGGAACCTTTGGCGGGAAACTACTCGGGCAGGAAGTCAAAGGAGCCGTTCTGACACAGGATCCCGCGTATCCTGGGTCCGTACTTGGCAGCATTCGAACTACTGTTCACGTGGGGACGGCCTGCCTGACAGTGACAGCATGGAAGCAGTCGGTGGCAGGATAAGGGGGACCTACTCTGTGACTAGGTACAGTGATACCAGTCTGTCCCCTAGTTTTGCCCAACGACTTTATAGAAGCAGCCAAGACCAACGACCAAAGCTGTCAGCGGGTACTCGGAGAAAGGACAGTGTGCACACTATGTCGACACTTGTCTAGGATTTGGACGTATCCGGCTGGGCACCATGTATATAAGGTGCCCCGCCGCCTCCTGCGCGAGGCAGGCTCTTAGACACACGCTCACACAGGCTCCCTGAAAACCCTAGAATCCCTAAGTGCTTGACCTAGCTCTACTCGGAGAGGGGCAAGGGGCTACTCGGTAGCGACATCATTTGTATTGTACCTACTCGGAGAGACACCGTAATACATAGAGAAAGGCAGGAGTAGGGGTTTTACCTCCTCACGAGGGCCCTGAACCTGGGTATATCGTGTTGTTTGTGTTGTGTGGATCTTACCTCACGCGGCTACTCGTCGCGTGATCCCTCCCCGGACACCTCCAGCGTCCATCGTTCCCACATCTTTAGCCATCCCATGGCATCTGCCGTGACACCACCGCGACACTATCATTAACAAGAATAGGGTCATCAGGGATATTTTCTAATTTAGACAGATTATCAGCAACCGGATTTTCAGCACCCTTCCTATCCACAATATGCAAATCAAATTCTTGTAAAAGAAGCACCCATCTATTAAGCTAGGCTTAGCATCTTTCTTTTCCATTAAGTACTTAATAGCACCATGATCAGTATGAATAGTAACTTTAGAAATCAACAGTATCTGCCTAAATTTATCGCAAGCAAAAATACAGCTAGGAATTCTTTTATAGTGGTTGCATAATTCGTTTGAGTGCAGCATCAAGAGTTTTACTAGCATATAAATAAAATCTAACTTCTTGTCTATCCGCTGTCCAACAACAACACCTACAGCATAATCACTAGCATCACACATAATTTCAAACGGTAAATTCCAATCAGGTGGTTGAACAATAGGGGCAGATATTAAAGCCTTCTTTAAAATTTCAAAAGCTTCTCTACAATCTTCATAAAAAAAGGTACATTATTTTGAAGAAGATTGGTAACAGGCTTTGATATTTTAGAGAAATCTTTAATAAACCTTCTATATAAACCCGCATGACCAAGAATACTACGAATACCTTTAACATCCCTGGGACAGGGCATTTTCTCATTGGCTTCAACTTTAGCTCTATCAACTTCAATGCCTCTTTCAGATATTTTATGTCCAAGAACAATTCCTTCATTAACCATAAAATGTCATTTATCCCAGTTAAGAATGAGATTAGTCTCCTCACATCTCTGCAAAACTTTATCAAGATTCTGCAAACAATTATCAAAAGAAGTTCCATAGACGGAGAAATCATCCATGAAGACTTCCACAATTTCTTCACAAAAACCATGAAAGATAGCAGACATGCATCTTTGAAAAGTAGCAGGAGCATTACATAAACCAAAAGGCATACGTCTATAAGCATAGGTTCCATAAGGACATGTGAAAGTTGTTTCTCTTGATCAAGCGCTTTAACATCAATTTGAGAGAACCCAGAATAACCATCAAGAAAACAAAAATGAGTTTTCTTAGATAACCTTTCTAACATTTGATCAATAAAAGGTAAAGGATAATGATCTTTCTTAGTGACTTTTTGAACCTTTCTAAAATCAATGCACATCCTATAACCAACTATTACTCTTTGAGAAATGAGTTCATTATTTTCATTTGGCACAACAGTCATCACTCCTTTCTTAGGAACACAATGCACATGACTAACCCATCTACTATCAACATTAGGATAAATAATACCAGCATCAAGGAGCTTCAATACCTCATTTCTTACCACATCCTTCATTTTAGGATTTAAACGGCCTTGATGTTCAACAACTGGCTTTGCATCAGGTTCAGTATTAATAGCATGTTGACATATAGCAAGAGAAATCCCCTTCAGATCATCAAGAGTATAACCAATAGCACCTCTATGTTTCTTCATTATCACCAATAATCTCTCCTCTTTTTATCAGAAAGTTGAGAACTAATAATAACATGATATAATTTCTTATCATCAATATGAGCATATTTAAGATTATCGGGCAAAGGATTTAAATCAAAAACAGGATCTTCCTTGGGTGGTAATGTTGTACCCAAGTCTTCCACATGTAAATTATGTTTCAACATTGCTGGCTGATATAGGAAAATCTCATCAATTTAATTCCTTTTTTCCATAAAGACATCACTTTTGTGGTCTTCCATGTATTGCTGCAAGAGCAATAGCAGCCAACTGTTCAACTCTATAATTTTCATTAGGTAATTCAGCTTCATAAGGTGTTTTAGCAAATATGGAGAAATTAAATTCATAAGATTCTCCATCAAACTTTGTAAGGATTTTCTCCTTTTTATAATCTATAACAGCACCACAAGGATTTAAGAAAGGTATACCAAATATGATAGGACAAGTATCACTAGCAGAAGTGCCTAGCACTAGAAAATCAGCGGGATATTTAGTTTTACCACATAAGGCCTCCACATCTCTAACAATACCAATTAGAAAATAGTTTCGCTATTAGCAAGTTGAATAATCACATCAATGTCTTCAAGTTCACAAGAACCAATTTCGTGCATGATTTCTTTATACAGATCATAAGGGATAGCACTAGTACTAGCACCAATATCACATAAACCATAATAGCAATGATCACCTATCCTAACAGATAGCACAGGAACACTAGGTTTCCTAGATTTACTAGGATGAGAGACAATATTAGAAGCATCTTCGCAAAATATAATGTGTCCCTCTTCTACATTTTTAGATATAAGGTCCTTTACTATTGCTACTGTAGGTTCTACAGTTATTTGTTCCTCAGGTTCCACAAGTTTCTTTGCACTTTTATTAATCACACTAGCTAACATAGAGTGTTCTGTTACCTTAGCAGGGAAAGTCATTTTCTCAATATAAGGTTCATGCACAATAGAATCAACAGTATGAATTTCTATATCTCTAGCAGGAACACAATTAATAGTATCTTTATAAGGTGCGTGGTACTTATCCCATTCCTTTTTAGGAATATCAATGTAAGAAGCAAAAGCCTTATATAAGTTTGCAGCAACTTGAGAATAAAGACCATAAACAACACTAACATTATGAAAATCCTCAGATGCCATAAAGGTTGTAATGCATTCATAGTCATAATTTATACCTAACTTTCTACCTTTGTCATTCTCCCATGCTTCCGTGTTTTCTTCAATACGGTCAAGAAGATCCCATTTAGCTTCATCCTTCATACGTGTAAATGATCCAGAACAAGAAGCATCCAATAGATCCTTATCATGAAGAGGAAGCCTTGCATATAAATTATTAATAACAATATTACTGGGGAGCTCATGAATGGGGCATTTGAGCATTAGTAACTTCAATATCCCCCATGCTTGGGCAATACTCTCTCCGTCACGAGGCCAAAACCTATATATATAATTCCGATCTCTATGGATTTCACTTGGAGGATAGAGTTTAGAATAAAAGAGAGGTACAATTTCCTCCCATTCAATAGTCTGGCTATTTTTTAGCAGTTTGAACCATTCAGCGACTAGGCCTGTCAATGATACAGAGAATAATTTCCTCTTCACCTGGCTCATAGTAATACCTGCACACTTGAACAACTCGCATAATTCATGTAAAAAGAGCAAATGATCACTAGGATGAACATTTCCATCACCTCAGTTATCCATAACATGTTTAACAATCTTTATAGGTATTTTATAAGGATCCAAATCATCAGGCGGTGGTTCACTTACTACCCTAGCAGTGGCAGCAGTGCCCACAAATAAGGACTCAAAAGGAGTTTCAAACATAGCGTAATAAAGCAGTAGACAGTAATAAAAACAACACTTACATCAGAAGCTTCCTTTATCAATTCCACTTCCCAATAGCGCTTCACTACCCGGCAACGGCGCCAGAAAATAGTCTTGATGACCCACAAGTATAGGGGGTGTATCGTAGTACTTTCAATAAAGGAACCCAGCAAGGAGAAGAAGGTGTTGACAAGCGGTTTCGATGAAGGAATAATTGTAAATACTGGAAAATAGATTTGTAAGGTTTTTTGATATTGCAGATAAATAAAGTGCGAGTAAATAAAATGCACTAATAATAATTGCAGCAAGTGGCCCAATCCTTTCTTCAGCAAAGGACAAGCCGGTGAGTTTACTTATGATTAACAAACGTTCTCGAGGACACACGGGAGGTTTCTATCAAGTGCTTTCGTTCCATGCAGTTGAATAATTTTGGTGTTTTGATAAGTGTTGTGTGGGTGAACCTATGCTAATGTACCGTCCCATCCAAGACTAATACATACTTGTGATTATACCCCTTGCAAGCATCCACAACTACAAGAAAGTAATTAAGAAATAAATCTAACCACAACTTTAAACTCTGGGTCCTATGCTCCCTCATGTAATGGTTTCCTAACGGGGGTTTAGGTTTCTGTCACTCGGGCAACCCCACAATTAGTAGCCAAATACACGATGAATTCCCCTAGGCCCATAAATTGTGAAGTGTCATGTAGTCGACGTTCACATGACCCCACTAGAAGAATTACACCACAACTTAAATATCAAACATTAAATATTATTCAACATTACTTCACTACTAACAACTTGACTTCCCCATGTCCTTAAGAAAAACACGAACTACTCACACCTCATCATATGGATCATGATCAGAGGTGATATAATGGATGATAACAATCTGGTCATAAAGTGCAAACACCGATAAATATCACAAGTATCAAGTACTAACAAGTAATCTACACCGGGAGAGAGATCTAATGCAAAACAATGATAGAGGCCCCTAATTGTTACAGCAGGATGAAGGTGGATGATGAGGGTGATGGTGCTGGTGATGATGATGATGATGATGGTGCTGGTGGTGCTGGAGTGATGACGGTGACGATGGCGGTGGTTTCCCCTCTCCGGAGAGGAATTTCCCCGGTAGATTTCTCCCTAGCAGAGAGCTTTCCTCTCTCGGGTGTTTTCTACCCCGAGGCGAAAAAGGAATAATTTTTCGAAGATGGGATTAGGCTTAGGGTTTCCTGGGGGACAAGCACGCCAAAAATTTCCCCCAGAGGTGGGCCCCCCTATGCCTCTTCTTCTGTCTGTGTTCTTCCTCTGGACTTTTAGGACACCCTCGATGTCCCACTTCTTCTTCTGATCTTCTGAAATATGGTATCCCGGCGGTACTTTTTCCATCAGTTTCCTGGTCCCGGTGTTTATTCTCCAAAAATTATAAAACACGCAAAATAAGATAAAATAACATAAGAGATGCATCATAACATGAAATATATCGATGAATAACAGAAAATTGTGATATAAAATAGTGATGCAAAATGGACGTATCAACGGTGGCTATGGAACTTTTCATGAAAAAAGGTTGTGGTCTTTAGGGTTTTCCCGAGGAGGAGCTTAGATAGGCGAAAGGGCAACGTTGGTGGGTGGCCAGGGGGGCCACACCACCTGGAGGCGCGGCAGGGGGACCCGCGCCGCCATATGGTGCGGGCCCTCCAGGGACCCCTCAGGGTCTCCTCTGGACTCCGTGTACGTGCCAGAATTCTAAGGTCCTAGGTTTTTGTTTCGTCCAATGACGACAATATTTCCAGAACAATTTTTCCGAAACCAAAAACAGCAGAAAACATGAACTGGCGCTGTGGCATCTTGTTAATAGGTTAGTCCCAAGAAATCCATAAAAATGATGTAGAGTCTATAGAAAGCATGTAGCAAATTTCAGGAAAACAACATGGAGCATCAGAAATTATAGATATGTTTAATATGTATCAATATGCCAGGGGTAACCCGAAAGTCCTAAGATTGCCAGAATTTTATAAAAATCTCACTATGCCACTTAATACAGAACGACACAACTTATTGGAAAGCAATCATAAACAATGTGAATATTATAGAATTTCTAATATACTCGCACAAAATTATGAAATACTCGCATACACCGATGCTCTAGATCATACCTGCACCTACGCATAGACAGCTCTAGTAGCACTATTGATGTACGTAGCGGAATTTAAAATTTTCCGTCCTACGTAGCACACAAGATCTACTATCTAGGTACAAGCCGAATTAGATCTGATTCTTTACCGACATGAAGCAAGGAACGAGTGTCGAAAATGATGGCAGTGATGCCTTATGAAGAGTTCCGCAGCTAAGCCTAGCGTTGGGACTGTTGCCGATTCCTTGTATGCCACCTTCTAGATCCAGCAGAGTGAGGGTATACGTGTTACCCCTCTTAGAGCTTTGTAACATCCCAAGTATGAAAACCTACCATTTAGAATGTTTGATTTCTTGTTATTAAGGTATTGCATCATGTCATCATATTGTTTCCATGTTGTTTGCTTTTGTTTCTAAATTGTTGCATTTGTTTTCCACTGTTTTCACAACTCAAATTCAAACCTTACTCAAACAATGTTTTCATACTTGTTCTGTTACAACTTTTGGAATAAAAATAACCAATAAAAACAACCCAATTGTTCTCATTTTATTTCCACATTGATCAACTAATAAAATGGTGCTTTATTTCCATTAATCAATTCCAATTTGGTTTCAAATTCAAAGCAAAATCATCATCAACACCTCATTTGGAAATTATCAAATATCAAACCTTTCCAATGTGTCTAATCCAACTAATAATAGGGTTCACCCTATTAAATTGTTGTTTCTATATTAATTAACAAAATATTCCAATTCAACTCAAATTTCAAATCATTTCAATCATCTTTGACATGATCCAATTGTGGTTTGGCAATTAAAATCTTGCAAACAAATTAAGTCAATAAGCTTTCATCATTGTTTGAGTTAGTGGAATAAAATTGTTTAAAAATTCAATCTTTATGAAATGCTATGAAAAATTCAAATAACAACTTTAAAACTCAAATAAAGTTTTCAAATCTTGGGACTTAATGTTCACAATTGCATTGATTTGTTGTTTGCAAATTAATAAAACATTTCATATAAAATAAAACCCCAAACCCTATTTGAAAATTCAAATACCAATTTAAAAATCAAACTAATATTACCAATCTTGAAATCAAAAACCAAACTTGCTTTTAATTATTGTTTTGCAAATTTATAAACTTTAATTATCAACTAAACACCCTCACACCCTATTTGATAATTTTAACTAAACAACTTTAAATCATTTAGAATTTCAAATCTTGTGAAAAATAGGTTGACATTGCTTAAGTTCCTGTTTTTGAAAAGAATCACAAATAATCACAAAAGGTTAAACCCCCAAACCCTTTTCTATTCATCTCTCTCTTTCTTTTCATTACAAAAAAAAAGAAGGAAAGTGGAATATAGCAAAGGAGAGAAGGAGCAGCCCATCTAACCAGCCCAACCCCCTCCTCTTATTTCTTTTTCCCCAGCCCAGTACCCCTTCATCTACGTTGTCGTCTTCCTCCCAGCGCACGTCATCCCTGTACGACATGGCTCACCACCACACGATCAGACTCTCCCCTCCTCGATGCAGCTCCGTACCAAGCCCCTCTCCCTATAACTAACCTACTCCCTCTACCCTAGAACCCTAGCCCATCCTCTCCCGCCGCCATCTCTCCCTCTGCTATCTTCCTCTCTCTGTACATGACCGGAAACAACCACTGAACAACCACCGAGAACCCCGCTGTTCCTCATCACCCCCCGCCACCACCGTCCACCTCGAGGGGCCACCGATTCCGGGAATGGAACCGTGGATCTCCCAGCTCCAAGTTCCCTGTAGGCGCGGAGGCGGGAGGAGGACCGAGGCGGCGACGCCGTCGAGCTCGTCGTCTGTCCGTCACCGGCGACCACACCCGTCAGTTACCGTCCACGCCTCCTGCTACGGCATCGAGAAAACGAGGTGAGGCCCCTTCCGCCTCCTTCCTCTCGCCCCTCTACCCTTCTCCCGCGAGCCACACGCCCCCGCGCCCCCTCGCGGCAGCTCCCTCCGGCGAGTAGCAGGCCGACGGCCAAGTCCCTCTGATCGCTGCCTGTACCTGTACGTGCTCGTGTTCAGTTAGGATTCAGAACATACCCGCGAGCAACACCTCGAAACCCCCCGAGTCCCTTTGCATCACAAACACAAGCCAGCCCCACTGGTTAGCCCCTTGTGCGCGCACTAGAGGTGAGGGGTTCGATCCCCCTCCCACACAAATAAAAACCAACATTTTATTTTCAATTCTTTTGGTACTGTACTTCCTAGAAATCACCAATAGGCCCCTGGCACTTAAAATCTAGCCCCTGGAAAATATTTTCTAAGTCCCTAGTGCAGTAAAAATGGCAGATTTGCACCCAAAATTGTAAATTGCATAAGAAATTCATCCTAACTCCAATTTCAACATTTTTAATATGTTTTCAATACCAAATTAAATGTTCTATCCAAATATAAAATTTGTTTACTGTTTTGAATATTTTAAATTGGTGCAATATTTGAAAACTTGTCAAATTCACTTAAACTTGCAAAATTCATAACTTGGGCATAAAAATTCCAAATTCAACAAACTAAATATGTTTTCCAATCAACTTTTCATGTACTTTCCAAATATAAATTTTGTTTGCTGTTTTGAATAATTTAAATTGCTGAAAACAACTGTTTCTTGTTTATTGCATTTAAAATTGCCAAAATAATAACTTGCTCATTTTAAATCCAATTTCCACAAATGAAATATGTTTTCCATGCAAAATTAAACCCTCTTTCCAAATATAAAATTTGTTTTCTGTTTTGAATAGTTAAAATTGGTTAAATAATTTAATCCTTGTTTAATTCATTTAATATTGTTAAATTTGTCACTTGATCAAAACAAATTCTTTTGGGACCTATAAAATATGTTTTCCAACCACAAAAGTATAAACTTTGCAAATATGAGTCTCACTTAATGTTTTGAACAAATAAAAATTCAAATAAGTTCATGTTTGAATTAAATTCATTTAAATCTTGTTTAACTTGTTTAATTCATAAATAATTTATTTGAAATCCTTTTTCAACAAGTGAAACATGTATTCCAACTAAAATCTTGTTTTCTTTTCAATTATAAACTTTGTTATCTATTTTGAACATTTAAAATTGGTGAAAACAACAAATGCTTGTGTGGCACCTTTAAGTAACCAAAATTTCCTAAATTAATAAATGAATTTCCAAACTTGGTAAACCTTATTTCCAATTGGTTCTATTATTGTTATTTTTCTGTTTTCCTCATCCATGCATCATGCTAATTCACTTACACATGATGACTAGTTGTAAAACAATTAATTCAACCATAATGCATGGGCTTTTCATATGCAATCCAATTGCATGTGGGTCCATTTAATCATGTTATGTTATCTTGTCAACTAGTTTATTCTTGGATGCATCAATTAAACTATCATGCATCATCCCATGTTTGTGCACTATGCCATGGTATTGATTGTTTATCTTTCTGCATTGTTTGTTTGCTTCTTCTCGGATAAACGACGACGTTGAGACCGACGATACTTTCGACACCCCTTCTAAGGAGTTAGCTCAGTACCAGGCTACTGGGTTTTGCAGGCAAGTTATCACTCACATGAACCACTGTGTTCCTTTCAACATTGGTTACCGATACTTTCCGTTGTCTATTTCTGCTAGCCTTAGTAGTAGTTGTTTCTGTTACGAACCTATCACATGAATCCCTTAACCCTGATATTGCCTCACCTCCACTCATATCACCCCTTTGGTTGAGCCAGTGTCTTACTAGCATGCTTAGGTTGTTTTGCTCGAGTCTGTTATCCGTTACTTTTTGTTACTATATCTATTACGTTGTGGGGGCTCGATGTTTAATCAATCAATCATGCTAATGTTGCTATTAATAATAAATTTGATGATAAGGCACCGGCAGGAGGCCCATGAGAGGTTTTGGAGCCTGCTAGTGTCGACCCTAATAGGAAAAGGGTCTTGTCTACTGATCCATGATGAGCGCACTAACCGCATGTGGGAAGCGAGTATGGGCGCCCCCCTCAACTTGACCTGATTCGCATCTCGTCCAAATCGCCTCATTTAGTTCGTGTTTTCCATTTGCCGCATGCATGTTTTTGCGAGCCCAGGCCAGGGTGGAACTTTTGTAGTCGGCATATAGGGGGACACGGTCTTAGAGTGCTATGAGGGTCCCTTTTCTTCGGGGCTTGATTAGCCGTGCGCCCAAGGTTCTTTGGGCTTGATGCGAAGAATGGTTGGTTGTGTAGAGTACCCCGCTTGGTGGGTTAGCTTCCCATCTGGCGGGTTATTCTTGCGTGTACGGCCAAATTGGTGCAACCCTGCAGGGATAATCTTCTCGAGAAGCCGTGTTTTCCGCGGTTATGGATTACTTGGTGAAAGTACTGGCTAACAAGTACTCAGGACAACTTAAACCTAATGATTAACAACTTTACACCCAATGATTAATAACTTGACTAGTAATAGGCTTATTGACACAATAATTTGAACCATCATTATTACAACTGTGTGAGTTATCCTCGGATTGCTTCTTTGGATAAGGGGCGAGATCCAGGATGGGTTTTGTTTGAAGTTATCTTTCAGTTGGTTACAACACCCGATCTTATCCCCTTTCTGTTAGTTGGAAGTTGTAGTTCTTTGTAGTTGGTTAGCGCAGCCAGTTGCAGCATCTTTTATATCCCTCTCTTCCGTTGAACCCAAGGCATCTGTGCTTGCTGTTGACGGGTTACACTTTGGTGAACTGTGAGTCTTGCTTGCCAGTACGTTTATGTACTGACCCCTTTGGGGCTGTGGTTTACGCAGACGACGTTTCCGAAGATCTACATGGTGGCTACTACGTGAAGTTTGACGAGACTGCTGACGAGTAGATAGCGGACCCGGGCAGGATCCGAGACTTCGTGGATGGGCTCCGTCTTTTCGTTTCCGGCCTCTTAGGCCTATCTGGTTCTTGTCTGTACTCAGACATGTTGAATGCTTCCGCTGTATTGTAATGATGTATTGTTGGGGCATGTGCCCTCTGAATGATTGTATTTGCTATCTCTGCTCTAATGAGAGCCATTTGCAACTTATTTCAATCTTTTGTGTCGTAGAGATCTGTTGTGATATCACTTGTTAACGCCGTTGACGTACCATGTGTGTATGGTTTGAAGTACGTCGACGGAAGTGCCTTTGATCTCTAGTGGATAGTTTACATCGACGATGGAATAGCAGGGCTTGTGTTGTCGCGCATAAGCGCAGGCCTACCAGGAAGCTGGGACGTGGGAGCAGTTATGCCCCATAATCCAAGCATCTGCTATCCAGTTCGTACGGTGAGTATCCCCTAGAAATCAGGGTGCGACAAATGGTATCAGAGCCTGTCTGCCTGTAGGATCCCTTTTTACTGGTCGCAGTTGAGTCTAGAAACTATTTTGTAGCTATATAGGAAAAATGAAACGTGAGAGTAGGAATTCTGCCATTTTTCTTCTTTCCCCACCCACCCACCCTTTTCTGGTAAAGAAGTGCAACGTTGTTTTCCCTTCTCATCTAAACTTTCAAGTTAGGATTTCACGAATTCTGGTTTCTCTAGGATGATTATATCTACTAGACCATAGGAATGGAGGTGGTTGTGACATGATTTATCAGGTTGCCTACTCATGATTGAGAACGGAGGCGTGTAAGCCCCGGAAGCAAATCCTCTATCCCTTAAGCAGTAGATATTGATCCTTTAGAAGCCCGGATGGGTTTTTCTGTAGTACCTCAGGAGTTTTGTTCTCGTTTTCCCGGAGTTGCTTCATTATCCTGTTCTTCTCAACATCCTTTTCGTCCGTTGAAATCTTGTTGTTGTTTTCCACTTCAAATCTTCTACCGGCGTCTAATCAAACTTCCTCGTAAACTCTTGTCCAACTAAAGTGTTATTTCATACCGGAGAATCACATTCCTTTGTGTCAACAATCTTTTCCACAACATACAACCCAATTCTGGTTCCACTAAGCAATCAAAACCCTGTTCACTCCCCGGGATCTCAAATGTTGACTTCCAAGATAAGTAAGAACAATCCAATTCTAATGGGAGGCCAAATATTCCTCGTTACTCTCATGTTGATGATTCTGACATTGATGTTATTCTTGGTGTTGCATTGATGTCAATAACTCTGTTCCACCTTTATTACAGATAGTCTATTCTCCAAATGCATCAAATTCTATCCAGCTATACACCCTCCATACAAAACCTATGCCTCTACTAATATTGTTCCGGTAGTTTCCAAATTCCCTGACGTCTATCCAAGGTGCACGATGTGTCTCACGTGTCACAACTCAAGAGGATCTTCCCAAGAAGTTTCCGGATCTTTTCTTTTCTCAGTAGGAATCTCGGGGCGCGATTCCTTCAAGGGGGGGGCGTTTTGTAACATCCCAAGTATGAAAACCTACCATTTAGAATGTTTGATTTCTTGTTATTAAGGTATTGCATCATGTCATCATATTGTTTCCATGTTGTTTGCTTTTGTTTCTAAATTGTTGCATTTGTTTTCCACTGTTTTCACAACTCAAATTCAAACCTTACTCAAACAATGTTTTCATACTTGTTCTGTTACAACTTTTGGAATAAAAATAACCAATAAAAACAACCCAATTGTTCTCATTTTATTTCCACATTGATCAACTAATAAAATGGTGCTTTATTTCCATTAATCAATTCCAATTTGGTTTCAAATTCAAAGCAAAATCATCATCAACACCTCATTTGGAAATTATCAAATATCAAACCTTTCCAATGTGTCTAATCCAACTAATAATAGGGTTCACCCTATTAAATTGTTGTTTCTATATTAATTAACAAAATATTCCAATTCAACTCAAATTTCAAATCATTTCAATCATCTTTGACATGATCCAATTGTGGTTTGGCAATTAAAATCTTGCAAACAAATTAAGTCAATAAGCTTTCATCATTGTTTGAGTTAGTGGAATAAAATTGTTTAAAAATTCAATCTTTATGAAATGCTATGAAAAATTCAAATAACAACTTTAAAACTCAAATAAAGTTTTCAAATCTTGGGACTTAATGTTCACAATTGCATTGATTTGTTGTTTGCAAATTAATAAAACATTTCATATAAAATAAAACCCCAAACCCTATTTGAAAATTCAAATACCAATTTAAAAATCAAACTAATATTACCAATCTTGAAATCAAAAACCAAACTTGATTTTAATTATTGTTTTGCAAATTGATAAACTTTAATTATCAACTAAACACCCTCACACCCTATTTGATAATTTTAACTAAACAACTTTAAATCATTTAGAATTTCAAATCTTGTGAAAAATAGGTTGACATTGCTTAAGTTCCTGTTTTTGAAAAGAATCACAAATAATCACAAAAGGTTAAACCCCCAAACCCTTTTCTATTCATCTCTCTCTTTCTTTTCATTACAAAAAAAAGAAGGAAAGTGGAATATAGCAAAGGAGAGAAGGAGCAGCCCATCTAACCAGCCCAACCCCCTCCTCTTATTTCTTTTTCCCCAGCCCAGCAAACCAGCCCAGTACCCCTTCATCTACGTTGTCGTCTTCCTCCCAGCGCACGTCATCCCTGTACGACATGGCTCACCACCACACGATCAGACTCTCCCCTCCTCGATGCAGCTCCGTACCAAGCCCCTCTCCCTATAACTAACCTACTCCCTCTACCCTAGAACCCTAGCCCATCCTCTCCCGCCGCCATCTCTCCCTCTGCTATCTTCCTCTCTCTGTACATGACCGGAAACAACCACTGAACAACCACCGAGAACCCCGCTGTTCCTCGTCACCCCCCGCCACCACTGTCCACCTCGAGGGGCCACCGATTCCGGGAATGGAACCGTGGATCTCCCAGCTCCAAGTTCCCTGTAGGCGCGGAGGCGGGAGGAGGACCGAGGCGGCGACGCCGTCGAGCTCGTCGTCTGTCCGTCACCGGCGACCACACCCGTCAGTTACCGTCCACGCCTCCTGCTACGGCATCGAGCAAACGAGGTGAGGCCCCTTCCGCCTCCTTCCTCTCGCCCCTCTACCCTTCTCCCGCGAGCCACACGCCCCCGCGCCCCCTCGCGGCAGCTCCCTCCGGCGAGTAGCAGGCCGACGGCCAAGTCCCTCTGATCGCTGCCTGTACCTGTACGTGCTCGTGTTCAGTTAGGATTCAGAACATACCCGCGAGCAACACCTCAAAACCCCCCCGAGTCCCTTTCCATCACAAACACAAGCCAGCCCCACTGGTTAGCCCCTTGTGCGCGCACTAGAGGTGAGGGGTTCGATCCCCCTCCCACACAAATAAAAACCAACATTTTATTTTCAATTCTTTTGGTACTGTACTTCCTAGAAATCACCAATAGGCCCCTGGCACTTAAAATCTAGCCCCTGGAAAATATTTTCTAAGTCCCTAGTGCAGTAAAAATGGCAGATTTGCACCCAAAATTGTAAATTGCATAAGAAATTCATCCTAACTCCAATTTCAACATTTTTAATATGTTTTCAATACCAAATTAAATGTTCTATCCAAATATAAAATTTGTTTACTGTTTTGAATATTTTAAATTGGTGCAATATTTGAAAACTTGTCAAATTCACTTAAACTTGCAAAATTCATAACTTGGGCATAAAAATTCCAAATTCAACAAACTAAATATGTTTTCCAATCAACTTTTCATGTACTTTCCAAATATAAATTTTGTTTGCTGTTTTGAATAATTTAAATTGCTGAAAACAACTGTTTCTTGTTTATTGCATTTAAAATTGCCAAAATAATAACTTGCTCATTTTAAATCCAATTTCCACAAATGAAATATGTTTTCCATGCAAAATTAAACCCTCTTTCCAAATATAAAATTTGTTTTCTGTTTTGAATAATTAAAATTGGTTAAATAATTTAATCCTTGTTTAATTCATTTAATATTGTTAAATTTGTCACTTGATCAAAACAAATTCTTTTGGGACCTATAAAATATGTTTTCCAACCACAAAAGTATAAAATTTGCAAATATGAGTCTCACTTAATGTTTTGAACAAATAAAAATTCAAATAAGTTCATGTTTGAATTAAATTCATTTAAATCTTGTTTAACTTGTTTAATTCATAAATAATTTATTTGAAATCCTTTTTCAACAAGTGAAACATGTATTCCAACTAAAATCTTGTTTTCTTTTCAATTATAAACTTTGTTATCTATTTTGAACATTTAAAATTGGTGAAAACAACAAATGCTTGTGTGGCACCTTTAAGTAACCAAAATTTCCTAAATTAATAAATGAATTTCCAAACTTGGTAAACCTTATTTCCAATTGGTTCTATTATTGTTATTTTTCTGTTTTCCTCATCCATGCATCATGCTAATTCACTTACACATGATGACTAGTTGTAAAACAATTAATTCAACCATAATGCATGGGCTTTTCATATGCAATCCAATTGCATGTGGGTCCATTTAATCATGTTATGTTATCTTGTCAACTAGTTTATTCTTGGATGCATCAATTAAACTATCATGCATCATCCCATGTTTGTGCACTATGCCATGGTATTGATTGTTTATCTTTCTGCATTGTTTGTTTGCTTCTTCTCGGATAAACGACGACGTTGAGACCGACGATACTTTCGACACCCCTTCTAAGGAGTTAGCTCAGTACCAGGCTACTGGGTTTTGCAGGCAAGTTATCACTCACATGAACCACTGTGTTCCTTTCAACATTGGTTACCGATACTTTCCGTTGTCTATTTCTGCTAGCCTTAGTAGTAGTTGTTTCTGTTACGAACCTATCACATGAATCCCTTAACCCTGATATTGCCTCACCTCCACTCCTATCACCCCTTTGGTTGAGCCAGTGTCTTACTAGCATGCTTAGGTTGTTTTGCTCGAGTCTGTTATCCGTTACTTTTTGTTACTATATCTATTACGTTGTGGGGGCTCGATGTTTAATCAATCAATCATGCTAATGTTGCTATTAATAATAAATTTGATGATAAGGCACCGGCAGGAGGCCCATGAGAGGTTTTGGAGCCTGCTAGTGTCGACCCTAATAGGAAAAGGGTCTTGTCTACTGATCCATGATGAGCGCACTAACCGCATGTGGGAAGCGAGTATGGGCGCCCCCCTCAACTTGACCTGATTCGCATCTCGTCCAAATCGCCTCATTTAGTTCGTGTTTTCCATTTGCCGCATGCATGTTTTTGCGAGCCCAGGCCAGGGTGGAACTTTTGTAGTCGGCATATAGGGGGACACGGTCTTAGAGTGCTATGAGGGTCCCTTTTCTTCGGGGCTTGATTAGCCGTGCGCCCAAGGTTCTTTGGGCTTGATGCGAAGAATGGTTGGTTGTGTAGAGTACCCCGCTTGGTGGGTTAGCTTCCCATCTGGCGGGTTATTCTTGCGTGTACGGCCAAATTGGTGCAACCCTGCAGGGATAATCTTCTCGAGAAGCCGTGTTTTCCGCGGTTATGGATTACTTGGTGAAAGTACTGGCTAACAAGTACTCAGGACAACTTAAACCTAATGATTAACAACTTTACACCCAATGATTAATAACTTGACTAGTAATAGGCTTATTGACACAATAATTTGAACCATCATTATTACAACTGTGTGAGTTATCCTCGGATTGCTTCTTTGGATAAGGGGCGAGATCCAGGATGGGTTTTGTTTGAAGTTATCTTTCAGTTGGTTACAACACCCGATCTTATCCCCTTTCTGTTAGTTGGAAGTTGTAGTTCTCTGTAGTTGGTTAGCGCAGCCAGTTGCAGCATCTTTTATATCCCTCTCTTCCGTTGAACCCAAGGCATCTGTGCTTGCTGTTGACGGGTTACACTTTGGTGAACTGTGAGTCTTGCTTGCCAGTACGTTTATGTACTGACCCCTTTGGGGCTGTGGTTTACGCAGACGACGTTTCCGAAGATCTACATGGTGGCTACTACGTGAAGTTTGACGAGACTGCTGACGAGTAGATAGCGGACCCGGGCAGGATCCGAGACTTCGTGGATGGGCTCCGTCTTTTCGTTTCCGGCCTCTTAGGCCTATCTGGTTCTTGTCTGTACTCAGACATGTTGAATGCTTCCGCTGTATTGTAATGATGTATTGTTGGGGCATGTGCCCTCTGAATGATTGTATTTGCTATCTCTGCTCTAATGAGAGCCATTTGCAACTTATTTCAATCTTTTGTGTCGTAGAGATCTGTTGTGATATCACTTGTTAACGCCGTTGACGTACCATGTGTGTATGGTTTGAAGTACGTCGACGGAAGTGCCTTTGATCTCTAGTGGATAGTTTACATCGACGATGGAATAGCAGGGCTTGTGTTGTCGCGCATAAGCGCAGGCCTACCAGGAAGCTGGGACGTGGGAGCAGTTATGCCCCATAATCCAAGCATCTGCTATCCAGTTCGTACGGTGAGTATCCCCTAGAAATCAGGGTGCGACAAGCTTGCACATATACACCCGTCAAAATCCTACAGTGCTTTACCGTCCAGGACTAGGCACCGCTGGTTTGCAATTGAGGTGGAGATATCCGAACACATGGGAACGAGAGGGAGAGAGATTAGAGCTAGCTCTAATCGAGAGATGGTCATCATCTCCCAATCATAAGAAGCCCTAAACTAATTACAGTGTTTCTAATGAGAAGCTCAAATTCAATTAGAAATGCTCTAATTAGACCTTCTAATCAAAATAGAGAGGTTCTATTTATGGGATCTAATTTAATTAGAGGGTCTCTAATTAGATCTCTAATCGTAAGAGAGAGAGAATAACCCGAAGTCCAATTGTGTGTTCCTCAAATGAGGAGGGGTGGGGATTATATAAGTGGCCTCAAGGGAGACTTTTCATTGGGGAGGGGGGAGCTCGGTTTTGATGCCTCGAGGGAAATATGCACCCCTCCCCTAGGTGGACTCGGATTAGAATCCTTTTGGAGTCCAATTCACTCTCCACTTTCCCATTTCCTTTTTCCACTTCATTTATTCATCAAATAAACCAGTGAAAATCAAAGGGAAGATGTGCGCACTGTGAGGCCATGGGCTCCACCTGACAGCCTCCAAATATTAGATTTTCCCATAGGAGGATAATACGCCCCCCTTAAGCACTCCCCCCTTTTTATGGAAAGTCATCTGAAACTCTTTCGAATGCATATAATCCCTATAGATAAAATCATCGACTCTATCTAATCATGTTATAAATATACTATAGCATCTCGTGGACATCTAATGCCCCTCCGTACTTGCTCCGTAAAGTGTGCAATTATTTCTCTCTCGTAGTAACTTCTCTGAACTTGATTCGATTGGCACCCGACTTGTTTCTATGATATTTAATGACATCTACCATTACTTATTGATGTTAGAAACATATTTTCAACATCTCGGGACATCCCATATCCTTCATAATCTCTCTTGAATATTAATTCTATCACGTCGGAATTACCCGGATAACACCCAACTCTCCTCCAGACCAACCAATGCAAATAACAGACTTTGACGCATTAAGTGTGTGACCCCTATAGGTTCTATAACTAGTAGACATGATTGAAAATCATATTTCCCAATCAATAATAAACATAAGAATCGTGGACGTCCATATTGACTCATACAAGTTATACGAAGAATTTTTCTGAACCTATTGGTTATTAAGTAAGTTCCCATTACTTCGCATACCAATCAATACGTCGAGCCGGGATAAATGATAAGACTGTGATTAAATTTTGTAATCACCATATCACATTATTCTCAATGCCGGTATGATTCCTTTTACTCTTTACCGTGTCATAGTATCCCCATAGTCATGTCTATATTTGCGCATATTTATTACCAACACTATTTCATAGAGTGGATCTTGGATGTATCTCCCTATTATCTAGAGGAGTAATTCCCAATCTTGAACTATAAATGATAATAACACTTTCGAGACCACCCAGTGTTATCCTTTTTTATCACTCAGTATATGGTGTGATACTTGACTATACAAAAATGATGTTTACACTGAACATCATCATATATTCTCATGGTCTAAGGAAGCAAACAAAATAACCATCTTGTGACGATACTATTTAGCAAAACTAATCTTGTAGTATCTCAACTACTTGGGTCTACCTAGCCCAATGTTGAAACAACATTGTGCTCCGATTAATATTTACATCATAAATATCCATGACCAGGAAAACATGCTCATCTAATATTAACGAGTTTGTTTGTGAGAAATGACAAAGGATTATAACGGTGTGTTTATGTTTATACACGTGCGTATGGATTTTCCTCTAGATCTCGTATTCAGTTACCATAGCAGTTATAACATAAAAATATAATACATTAATCATGAAAACTGATGTATATTACTGGCTCTTGGGAATATATCCAACACCTACAACTCAACATGTATTTTTACACTACACCACCATGTATTTGTTGTTAAATGTTCAACGCATTGTTCAACTCGTTGAATGCGTCTAATGTTCAACTCATTCAACGACAAAATCTGTCCTTTCAAAGCGTTAAAATACCGTCGTTTGTGGCGGCATCAGATCTCGGAGAATGCATCACAGAGGCGTTGATGGACGGTGTGATGAGGGGGACAAAGCACCATAGGGCTGCCACCGCTTGGAGATGATGATGTACACCCTATTGTCGGGGAGGAGGCTGATGATGTTGAGTCTCTCCGGAAGCTCTTATGATTTTGGCTCAACTCGCCTCCGCTTCTTGGTTGCCTCGTCCTCCAGCACAACCGGCAGCGGAACATGCAACCCCGTAGTATCCTCGGCGACAATGCTTTCTGGGCGGTGGTGGAGAAATGGTCAACGAGCTTTTTGGGCGTTTTTTTCTTCATAATTGATTTCATTTAGAAATGATAATAGGCTTGTCCATTTGTGCATCTTGTCCCCACCCATCAACATTTTGTAAGCAGTCCCGACCAGAACTCAGCTACGTAACATTCAATGAGCTTAACCCAATGAAAACACATGTTTCAAGATTTTGCGAGGCTCTAAGTAGCGAAGGTGGACAAAAGAGAGGTCAACTAAGGAAAAAAATGAGGAAAACTAAGCTAAATAGGGCACCAAATAGAAGGCCCTAGTCGTTTTTGTGCGATTTGAGAGTGAACAATTTGACCACACTTCTTGTGTTCATATCATTGCATCGATTTGAGTTCTCCACGATGACACGTGGAGCTGAAGTTTGACAATATTATTAATCTTGAGTGGCTGGGTGCCTTATAGTTTGTTCCTCTTGGGTGCTTGGGTTCCCTAAACAGTTGGTTTTGTCGTGTATCTTAATCTTGGTTTGAATCTTGGACCAAGCTTTGGGAACCCCAATTAAGTTCCGAAGATCGCCCCGTGAAATTTATGAAGGCTTGATCAACATCTTCAAGAAGACTTCGTAGTGATTGAGTCTCTTCAATTGTAGGAGAGATCTCAAGGAGAATAAGGTTAACATTTTGTGGTGTCATTGTGTATTGATTACACGCATCTTGAGGTGAGGCCTCTCGTGGCGTGCATTGTGCAACCACGTTTCAAGGTGAGTAGTTTTGTGTTCTGGAAGCACTAAGTAACCGCTCTTCTCCAACGAAGACGTAATTCTTCTTGTGGAAGGAACTAAGGGAATTACATCGTCGTCTCCGCGTGCCTCGATTGTCTCTATACCCGAGCTCTTTACTCATGTATTTACTTTGTGATGGCCATCGAGTTTGAAGTTATATATCTTGCTATCACATAGTTGTTGTTTTTCAGCAAAAGTTGTTGGTGCACATAGGTGAGCCTAGTTTATTTAGGTTTTGTGCTTGATAAATTAAATGCTAGTTTTACTCCATATTTGTTGTAACCTAAACTGTAATTGTTTCTATTCACCCCCTCCCCAAACCCCGCCTCTATGCAACATCCGTGTACTTTCAGTAGACACAAGGTAGTGGATCTCATCAAAGTGAAAATTCCTTTTGGAGACAATATAGGTGCAGGTTGGAGGTAAGAACCCCGGCATTTCTCAATGGTTGTATCGATCATCGAGCATTAGACACATAAAAATAAATAAAAATTGGTAAGGCCATAAAGGGATAGGCGGCATTCAACAAGCGATTTTGAGGTTTTCCTAGTCCACCGGTGAATCGTGACACATGCAATGTGAGTAATGGAGCCATGACTCAGAAGCTTCATTAGTATAGTTGTGGAAACATAGTGTCAAAGAGACTACCATACGGAACACCAAGAAGCAAAATAAGATAATTGATTTGGTCCTTCTCCACCGCTGCTGCAAATGGACCTCAAAGAATGGTTGCCGACTTTGTTGTCGGGAACAACTACACCACTTTGGTCGGGGTAGACGTGGAGCGCCGCGCTGAAATCAAAGATCCTCCATAGAGGCACATTGTCTAGGAGGAGGCTAAGGTGTGTGTGGCACCAAAGAACAAAGTGGCTCGTTGGTTGAGGATAACGGTGGCGCAACTTCTCCACCATTGATGAAGTCCGCTAGTCCGAGTCAAAGCTTCGAGAAGTTCCCTAGGATCTCCAGACCTTGTTTTGTTCACACATCTTCCGCCATCACGACGGCCAAATATGGTTGAAACATCAGGAATCAGAGACCCTCCAAGCTTATAACCAATGACTTTATTCACGCAACTCCCAGGAGAGCCACATGCCTCTTCCATCCTCCATGGACGCTCATAGAGAAGGATCCAAACCTCCTCCTAGCGCCACTCGTCAACACCAAGAATTCGAGCATATATATGTACGAAATACTACCAAACCACTTGGGCAATCAACATAGACCTAAAGCTAAACCTAGAACTAGCAAGCATCTCCTACCTCCCATCCTGCCCATCCAGGCGGTGGTACCTCCAGAGGGAGAAGAGAGATGTGACGGGAGAGAGGAACAACTGTGGATCATACTCTAGAAGGAAAGGAGGATAGCGAGCGGTCCAGATATCGCTCGGTCGGTTAGACTTTCTTTGTTAATTCTCTATTAGGTTGGCTAAATGATCCATTATTTCGGCTTTGCTAACAACACAGCTGCTATTTTTCTCTCGGCCCTACTATAGGTACGACGAAATTCTATACGATTCCTGTCCGATCTCCCGTGGCTGGTTTTGGTTTTGGTTGGGCTTGGGAACGGGAGAGAGGATTAATCATCACTGCCATGTAATAGCATGCCATGGCGAGAGGCACAGAGCAGGGAAGCCTCACACCCCGACCCCCTGTCTCGCCCCCGACACGGGCGAGCAGGGGAACCCTAGATCCCGGTCGCCGCTCAACCCCCCTTCCCTCTATCCCTCCTCCGCCGCCGCGGGTGCATCTCGCCGGGCGCTGCCCGTGTGCAGCAGGTGCCGGCGGCGGCGGCTTGCTTCTTCCCGCGCCCAGGGCGAGGAGGCGCGGCCCCCGACGCCCTGGCGGTAGTGCTGCTCTGACCGGCGTGTGGTCCGGCGAGTTCAGGAGGTCTTCGGTGCAGAGGAGCGGCCCCTTGGGGCTGGGGGTCGATGTCATCGGGGCGGCTGGCTGCCAGGCAGTGGCCGGCGGCGCCGGCTTTGATCTGGTCCTGCGGGCCCCATCTGGGAATGGGCGGGCTGCCCCTGACGCTGAGACCCTCCTAGGCAATTTTGGTGAAGGATTCGGTCGGGGGGGGGGGCAACGGCGACGGTGGCGTGCTTGCTGCAATGCGGCCACTGGGACTTTATGGGCTTGCAGGCCCGGATGGGCCAGAGGGCCTGGTGTGTCCCTGTGTCTGCATCCGGTAGGCTGCTGCCATAGCGATGGAGGTGGGTCCCTCATGCGTGCCACTGTACTGCCCTCCTTGGCGGTGTCCTTTCGCCGCGATCGTCCGACCTCATGACGTGGATCTCCGGGAAGACGGCGGCGATGATTACAAGACCGTGGTGACGCGTGCTGGTGGGTGGCTTGCTTGGTGGAGTGGTACAGAACGTTCGGGGTCATTGTTCTTTTGGGGGTCGAGAGAAATCCCGGTCTTTTGACACCGGCGCGGCGACGCCTACGAGTGTGGCTTCCCTTCTTGAAGGGCGCCGGGGTACCCCCCTTTCCCACCCCCGTTGCAGGCGGGGGAAACCCTAGATCGAATTCCAGGAGAACACTGGGATCGGTCGGGCAGCAGCGTCGTCATCGCCGTTCGCCTTCTTGGAGGTGCTGCTTGGTTTGCGGAGGTTCGGAGTGCCGGGAGCGTGGTGGGAATTTTCCGGAGGGCGCAGCGGTGGCGTATCATCTCCGTTTTCGTCGACCCACCATTGTCGGCGTTTGTTCTTTTCCTTTTTCTTTTTTTTTCGTTTCTTTTTTAGCTTACCTTGTGTTGTTTGCCCCAGCAGTGATCTCGTGTTGTTTGGATTGGTTGCTATATTAATATAGCGGGGCGAAAGCCTGTTTCGGCAAATAGCATGCCATGAAGGTATCTTATATGAGGAAATTTCGTTTTTCTTATGTACATTGACATTACATACATCTTAGTAGAGGCATAGCCATATTATTTTTCAGTTATTTTTTCCTGACGGAAAGTGTCAATTTTGGTTGGTCTACCTTACAAAAAAAAAATTGAAAGTCTAGTTTGTAGGTGTAGAGATGATGGTCGCGGCAGTTTTGTATAAAATTCAATCATGTGATGATGTTTAGTTACGTGACGTACCTTATTATTGCTTTCCTCTCCTAAACAGAATATTACCCTATTCGAAAAAAAAATCATATGCACTGCTTTTTTGTTTTAGGGCAGTATATGCACTGCAATTTGTTTTTATTTTTTATTTTTGAGAATTCTGCACAGCAAAATATGCCAGCAGTGGCGGTAAGTTGATTCCGGTCTAGCCCATCAGGCCTGCTAAATAGCCGGCCCAGGTTACTTGACGACCGTTGGACGTCTTTCTCGTGGACTGGACACCCACGCCGTCGTCTTCTTTCTCCTCTGCCTTCCCCACCTCTCCGCCGCCGTCGACCTCCGCGCCTCCCAGCCTCGCCGCCGCGGCCGGGGAGATTTGGTGCGCGCTATATTAGATAGAAGCGTTCGATCTGCAGGCTGGCGCCTTCTTGGATGATGGGGCGCATGGGGATCGACCCGCGCGGACCTCTTCGACGCCGACGAGCTCGACGCACTCGAGCGCCTCCTGGACGCCCACTTCTTCCCGCAACGTCGGTTCGGAAACTCCCGCCACCCTCTCCTCTCTCTCATGGCGTGGACCTTGGCTGAATTCAACCGATTCGCAAGTGGGCGGTGCACGGATGTGGCATCGCAGTCGCCGGGATGAAGAAGCTATCATACGTAATGCACGAGGAATCAGATTATCCTTCTTGGAATGCTGAGTTTCTTAAATCAATGATATCTGTCAGGCCTGATAGGGAATTGCTACTCGAGCAGGTTCGCATGTTTGATTGCAAGGGGAACTGGTCCTTGTTGGCGCAACAGTGGTAGAGAACAAATGACAAACAGCGGTGAGAATGACTTGATGATTCTTTAGTCGTCAACTTATGCCGCAGGTCCTGCTATCGCACTAGTAGCTGTTTTGACTTATCATGTTATTTCTCATGTTCTATCAGGTTCCTCGATGCATCGATATCGTTTGGCACAAGCAGGTCTCAAAATGTGGGTTCTAACAGGTGATTAAAGACAGATGGATACTGCAATTAACATATGGTGTGCTCTCTAAGAGTTATTCTTAACAATACCGTCTGTAATTCCACATACACATTTTTTAACATAATTTCTTTCTGGTTCTTGTTAAGAAATTACAGTGTGTTTCTTCTGAACATTTTGTCTATTCCTTATTTTCAGATATGCATGCGGTTTACTTAGGCAAGGCATGAAAGAAACGGACACCCTTGGGCACAACAGCTGGTGACCAAGTAGCCCAGGATGCACAAAAAAGGTACCTATGTTATAGTTCCCTTTGCTTTGTTTTCACCTTTGGAACGTGAACAGGCTGCAAGGGAGTCTCATGTTGCAAATCGGAAGTGGTCCACAAATGGTCAAGCTAGAGAAGGATGCTTTTTATACTCATGACATTTTCTTTGGTCTTCAGGGGTACTCTATACTGTTGCAAACCCAAGGATTATGATTGTGAGGTGGTGCAGCTGCTGGTGGTCGAAGAGGTTGTGCCCCATATTTCCGACACACAGTACAAAAGCTGGGCTGCAGTTAAGTGCCAACAATTTGCTGGACCGATACAAGTTGCACTCTCTAAACTGTACCGTGTTGCTAAGTGTGGCAGCTGGCTTTGCCTCATCCGCTTTGTAGATTGGACCATGAATTTGCTTCAATTGCTTGTTTGACATGGAAACATAAACTCTTTCTTATGTTCTTGACAAAGGTCATGGTACTGCATTAGTGTGGATTTTGGTGAGCTAGTTGAATTTTGAAGAATGTTATCTCTTTCTGTAACTAGCATGTGCTCTTGGAAGTGATTGTAGAATTTTTCTTCTTATTTCTGCATGAATTAAAATGAAGTGGTCAAATTTTTCTGCAATATAGCTAGACATGGATTGTTCAAAGAATTCTGCAATATTTTCTTCCAATTTTTGGATTCAGTTAATGCTGATAACATGCTCTGAAACCAAGCTGAAACTGATGTGAAGTAGTTTGGCAGTGTTGACAACATTTGGATTGTAAATTCAATGTGCATTAGCTTGCATTCTGATTTGTTTGCAAATCTTGCTTGGCATGGCTGCAATACAAATTAGCTATAACTGTGGGTACGGATGCCTTTGTTGCCCTGGTTGATCACTAGAGAAAAGACAAATAATTTATTTTAATGATACAAGATGAATGAAATGCAACTTTCTGGCTATAAATATGATTTTCCAGAACTAGCTACACCTAGGATGGAACTCGTGTACACTCAACAGCTATGAGTATTGTTTCCTTAGCCTTTTAGTATTAGTCCAAGTCAGTAAGAACATGTTTCTTTTTGAGGAAAAGCATAAGGGCATGTCAGTTAGGAGTCTAAGCAGACTGTGTTTATGTGCAGTAGGATTTGTTATTTTTGGGAGCATTCTATGGCATTAGGATATCATTTATCCTTTAATCTGCTATATGGCATGTCGGATTTCAACCGTTAAATTTTAGTGGCTTCTATACATTTATTCTAGAGCGTGGGGATGAAGTTTATATCTGCATATTTCTACACCTGCATGCCCATACCCAAACCGGTAAGATTCATGGCAAAGGTTGCTATACATGCCACATGCATGATCTACGTGCAGCTTCCTTCAGATTTCTAACTTGTGTTGTTGATGATTTGTTCATTCAGTTTTGTACAAAACATCACATTGAGCACTTGTGAGGTGGCTGCGCAGCTCGCCGGCTAATAGTGACCACAACAGCGCTCTTGCCGGCGTCAATGCCGGCCAGACGACCAGCCATGTGCCTCCTACTCGGTCCTCTCCGTCACCCAAACCAAGAGGCATGCGAGCATCCCTGTCCCCGACCAGCCAGTTTTAACAGCATCAACTGCGCCGGTGCTGGCGCTGAGTGCTCAATTTAGATTGGGTGCGTGCCTTTTCCGCTCTTCAGTTTGTCACTGTATTTGATTTCATATGCATGCGTGACCTAGTCTAGAGGTTCAGTATGATTAAGAGTGATTGCTTGCCAAGGCTAATGAGAGTGCTGGGTTTGGATAAAAGATTAGAAACACAAGTTCGTGTCCAGTTATCATTTGGATCTGGTTGTATGAAGCCTCAGCACTCGCATGCACGCTGGTACTAGGATACTTTGAGGTTTGGTTGTATCAGCCAGTCTTCTGATGAACTCCTAATACAGTATGAAATGGTTTGGTGTAGCAAATCTGTTTTTTCCCTTATGTTTAGAACAGTCCTTTTTTTTCGAGAACACATAGGAGATCTGTGTATCTATATATTAAGACTGAGAAAGTTGTGTTTACAAGAAGCATCCATGCCACAAACGGTCGCTCGATGCACTACCAATTGACCTGTACAACTACGGGACGGGACAAACATACTTATGGTGTTAGGTTTTTGATATTTTGGTGGCTTCCTAATGATTGTTGTGATTCGTAACCATGCAGGCCAATGTGTAAATCTATTGAGGGCACACACATCTACCTCTAGGTGGATTCTGACCAATCTCAGTCAGCTGATCCGCAGTCTGGTAGTGCACTTCTCCTCTTTTGTTTGGTTCCTTGTCCAGCTATGGTTATGTGACGCTTCTGGTTGACTTTGGTTATTACTTAAATTGTGCCTATGCAACAGGCTGAAATCGAGAAACTTTTGATGAGCGGTTTCATTCATTAGCAGTGACGTTTCTGCCATTACTATTCTTGCTTGATGCAGATAATTATGATCATGCTTGGCTTCAGAAATCGTAATGTCATGACTTCAGGTCTTTTATTACTGCTATTAGCTATCTTGCTTGCTGCTCGGCTTCATAAATTATTTGTATTGACATGGACACTTGGTATTTCAACTTTAGGGAATATCAACCACAAAGAACTTGCTGCAGATAATTCCATGGTTCTGGTTTCTTCTTCTTTGACATCTCCAAGTGGGGATGCAAAAGAGAATGACAAAAAGTGTACAGTAGTGAAGTGACTGAAAGTCCAAATCATCATGAAGGATATCAAAACAGGTAAGCAAAAGCTCAATTGTAGTTATGTTCCTTCCTAAAATGCTTTGAGTAGGCCATGTCAAGTATGCGTTTACGGAAAATTTCCCTCCAGCGTTTAATTTTGTCAAAATACATGCAATTCCATGAAACTTTATAAAATTATTTGCAAGATTGATATGTCCAAACAACAAAATAATCTGCAGAATTTCACACATTAACTGTACTAAGCTGTTTTATGCTCATCGTCTGCAATTGTTATCCATGTGGCCCTGAGATTTGTAACGGTTACATAAAAACACACTGTTAGTAATGAAGAAACAAGCTTTCGATGTATGCATGTATGTTCTTAGCAGAAGTTGTACTTCATTGTTGTTATATATGATTTGTTGTCTTAGGCTCCTGGTACTCGTGTATTGTATCTTAGTGCTGCCTTGGGAGCAACTGTGCCTCATGCTTTTTTATTGTTAAATGACTTTCGTTTTGTGTGAGTTGTCTTTATGAAGTCAATTACTCGTAGACTGGGTTGGTATATGCCGTTAAATTACTCTTTTCAATATGGCCAAGAAGAGTTTTGTTCAATGTTGCTGCTCTGCTCTGATCCATGATGGTTCTCTAAAAACATGGAAACTGTGCTGGTATGGGGACAGGCTCAATAGCTCATGAAATAAAATCCTGGGCGATGCCACAAGCTCCATGATGCATCACCGACAAAGGTAGCTTCCATGAAGAGACAACCTGGAACACGTAACTGGGTGGCCATTGACGTGACTGATGAATTATATAGATGAAGATTTGGTAGATATTTAAATAGCAACACACCACACCAAATTAATTTGGATATGTTTGTATTGATGATATGTGCTACATATGAACATTTTTTTCTTATATATTTGCATGCTTCAGCCTTTTTTATATTTCAAACTATGGGTGACATGAGAAATGGGTCAAGCGGCAAGAAGAGATAGTGACTCCAAGGTGGAGCATCTTCTGTTCCCTTGCACCATGGAGTGGTGGCTTCGGTGGCTCGGCATCATCGCCTCAAGATCCGACACATGGTGCTTCTGCAATGGCTAGCGGTTGAGGCAGAGGCGTTGTCAAGGAAACTGATGAGAGGAAGCAGGTACAACAGGATCTCTATAGGAGATACTCTTTTCTCCTTTCTCTTCTTTCTGCTAAACCCTTTGCCACCAGGAGATACTCTTTTCTCCTTGACCCCATGGGTCTATCCATGGCCTCCGTAAATATCTATGAGTTCTTGCCAAGTTTTATAATAAGTGGGACCTTTCCTCCCCTTCTGCCGTTCGAAAAAAACTTCAAATCAGTCTAGCGTGACCATCATATAATGTGTGTTCTCTCCTTTTGTTCCTAGTTTTGTTGTTATATATACCTATGCAATGTTTTATTTTCCAGTATATTGAAAATTAGCCAAGGTCAGAAGATTGGCAAATTTGGTTGAGCAACCAGGCAGAATATACAGAGAAGGTGAGTTTACTATAAGTGATCCTACAAATAATTTTTTATCTTTCTTTTGTTATATTGCTATCTTTATCCTGAACTAATTTTGATTTTTTTTTTATTAAGGAAACTATGCAGTTCATAGTCTCCGTGAAATATAAAACTAAAGAATTAGACATTCTTGTGTATGCACTACTAATCTGGCTCAGACTTGACCATGGAGGAAAGACATAGGAAGATACTTTTTTATGTGAGTAAATATTGATTTTTAGCTTCATTGCATACTCTGAATCATTTGTAAATTTTGATATTAAGAGGGATTATAATTTGTAATTATTCATCTCCTTGCCAAATTGCTTCTCAACGTGGCTCTGTTATCTAAGCGCATGGTAATCATGGATATGGAATTACTATTTTAGCACCACAAATGATTTCACGGATGATACTACATTTGTGTAAGTGGTAGTACCCGGTCATGCTGGTGGAGAGGGATTGTAATTAATATCATGTCCTTCACTCTTCTAGAGTTGGGGAACGCAACTATCTGGAGATTCTGGACTGCAATCAAGTTGCCGCGGAGGCATTGTGCTGGTGGGGCGGATGGGGAGAGATGCACACCTCTATGACTGCAGCTTCGATGCCGATGAGCTTGACGTGCTAAAGAGCCTCCTGGATGCCCGAATCTTCCTGCAGGTTTGGTTTGGAAAACTCCCATCCTCTTGTCTCATATCCCCTGGATCAGAACCTGGCAGAGTTCAGATTGATTTGTGTGTGGCGCAGGTGGTAAAGGATTTGGCAGTGCAGATGGTAAAGTGTGTGGCAGCGCCGTTGCCGTAGGGGAAGACGCTCATCTACCTCTACCTTCTCAATGCCGAAGAGGTAAGCTGCCTCAGTCCTGCATGTGATTAGTTAAGCCAGGTCAGATTAATTATATACAAGAGCTAGAACCACTACTTCTACAGCTAGATTCCTACCGTGCATGTTTAATCGGAGAAACAATCTGTTGTCTTCAGCAAAGAGCAGACTGAGCCATGAATATGATGCAGTCGCATACTTTGTGGATATCAAAACTAGTTGATATTTGCATGAGTATGAATCTTGCTACTAGTTGAATTTTGAAGAATGCTTTCTATAATTGGCATGTGCTGTTTGGAAGTGACAGTATAAATTTTATTGCACAAAATTTTGAACTAATGATTGGAAGCAATATTATTTTCTTGGTTATATTCATATGTACATGTCCATACTTTGGTAGCAAATTATTTTTTATTTTATTATCCACTTAAATTAAAAACCCGTTCTGTAATTCATTTGTTACTTGTTCTATGTGTGATCTGATAAACCATAGGATGTTCATACTATGAACCATAATTTAGACAATGTTGCTATTTCCTTCTTGTACGGTGCCACAAGTCTGAATTACACATTTAAAATAAATACATGAATAAGCATATGCATGTTTTAGTTTCTTCTGTGCAGTTTTTGTCTCTTAGCTTATACACAACTGTAGGTTGTAATAGTTGATACTTTTCCTCGTATTTCCTTATTTGTTTTGACAGTATCAGTAACAACTGGCCAAAACTGCTTTCTTGAGTGTTGATTGTAGGTTTGTACGCCCAACGGATAGGAGAATTTATAGAAGGGAAAATGGAAAGTTTGGAGTTGACGGGTATGTGCAGCACTAAATTTTCACTCTTCAGAATAATTTGTTTTATGATTTGAGGAGTGAATTTACAGGAGTAGTACAACATTAACTTCATTCTGTTAACATGCGAGTTCAAGAAATTTGTGTTCAAACTTGGTTCCCTTTCTGTCTTATCATGGATGTAGCCTGCCACTTGGCTAATCATAGTCAGCATATTTTATGCAAATTTGCGATCACACAGTTGTGGAGTTTGAACACAAATTAAGGCATTATTGAAAGCGAGGACACATTACATAGAAACAAGGTGGCATTTTTCTTATTTAGGTAATGACCATAGCGGATACCTTCGGGTCTGGTGGACCGAAATTTCTTGGAGCTTCTCTCCTACTTATATGAGCAGGAATTCCTATGCGGTCTCACACATTTCCCAGTCGCAGCGGCAGCAACACCCATGTATTGGGATGTGGCACCCCTGCTGCTGGACGCAACAACACACCAAAACTGTCATTTATGCTGCCACCATCTACTTTATGCTACCTCTGTACTGATTCCATAGAAGCCACACCAACACTGACGCAACAAATGCATGCCAACTATTTATGATTTTTACACCGTTTGCATCTGTAGCGTATCCCCTGGATTGAATCCCGTCAGAGTTCATACAGATTTGTGTGCAGTGCAGGTGGTAAAAGAATTGGCCGTGCAGACTGTAAAGGATGTGGCAGTGCAGTCGCCGAAAGGGATGAAGCTGTCTACCTCTACCTCCCCCTCAATGTCGGAGAGGTAAGCTGCCCCATTCCTGCCTGAAATTCGTGCATAAGCCCCTAAAAAATTCCATGCATGTGTTCCACAAAAATGCTAACTGAATATGCATGGTATTTTACAATTGTAGCAGTGGTCAACCTATAATTCTCTAGTGAAGTTAGAAATTTGTTGTGACTCGAGATAAGTTGGGGGTCAATTTCTTGACAGTTTGGCTATTATCATAACACATGTTTTCCGATACCATGATAGTTCACTTAGAAATGCAAACTCAAGAGTGTCTGGAAAATATTTCAGCCAGCTTTTTCGTTCCTACTACTGGATTTCCTGGAGCTAGGTTGCTCCTTGCCTAGGGTGTTGCCATTTAGTGCTACTTTGTTATATAGGTTGTTTCTCAAGTATATCTTATTGCATATCATGCTGTAGAGACACAAACCCATACTGCGGCTCTGCCTTCATGACATTTTCAGATCCACAGGTAGTTGTCTAACTTGCTCCGTCACTAGGACCTAAACCTAATAAATATTCAAATTCTAACAAAGGTACATGTACTGTCAAGCTCCATCTAGACGATCCTAATCCCTCTTCAAAACTTGCACTTCTTATACTTAGTTTGTTGGTTGCTCAGTGTCTAGTTACAATTCTCAGTGAGGTCATTAGTAAACATATGAGTGTAACCCCTTTTTTCATTCTTCCACGCAGATAGATTCATTGATGGATTTATGTTTTCATGCATCAACTTCAAATACTCAATACCTTGGAGATGATGAACTGTCTTCGGCTCATGTGAGTTCACTCAATAAGCACGATACAACATGCATGCATATTTGTTCAACACCTTATCATTACATCATCATTTTGAAATCACAAACATAACTAATTATTTTAATTATAATTACTTTCTTAAAATTTTGGCAAAGTTGAGAAGATTTTCGTATTTGATATCATGTAATAATAAACCCCCTAGGCTTTAAATTGCACGCTATAAGATGGTGACAAGTTAAGCCACACTCTTATGTTTACAAACTCGTGTGATGCTATAGTGCATGGACATGGGCCTAGACATCTAGTCCAACCTAGCTTTTTTAAAACGTAGTAATTATAGCCGTTACATGCAAATTATGTGTATTAGAAGATTCTTCAAAATGGTGTACTGTATAAAAAAAATACGGTCAATATTATGCTTACTGTCTGGGTCATTATTTGAAAGCCATGATTTAAAGTTCGCCGAATGATTTTTTTTTTTAGCTTTCTTAGGGAAACTATTATTTTACCAATGACTATTTTTGTACATGGCCTAGCTATTCGCAGCAGTTTTGATTGGGCCTCATTCTGCAAATACATGCTAGTGATCGTCTCATTCCCGTATTTCTCTCTGTGTTATCACAACACACTTCAAGATTCCAAGAGTGGAAATACTAACAGCCTTCAATTCCTATATTGCCTTGTACCTGGCCCAAAAGAGGAAATTCGTGTAGGTTCTTAATACATTGCCCCCACCTTGTCTAAATGATCCTCCGAGAAGACTGTTATGTTGTCATCACCCCAACTTCCTTCAGCGCTTTTCTCCTCATGGTGTTGTGTTGTATCTTGCGTCTTCCCTGCTTTCTATTCACTTCCAGTGGTAATGTCCTTAGTTGCTCGGAATCTTCCTGGCTTTCTAGTCAGTTCCAGTCCTAATGTCCTTGTTGCTCAGAGGCATTCCGCTTCCGGCAGCGTTTTCACCCTTCCCCCACACTCACACACTCTCTGCTCTACCTTGGGTTGCTCAGTACACTGATCTCGCATCCCACGTTCTCTTGTCGGTCGCCCTTGGCCCTGGCGACGGGTGGCGCCGTGCTCACAGGCTTTGTGTCCTGTGCGTCAGACACGGTGGTGCCCACTGCCATGTTCCTACTTTGTCGGAGCTTGCGGCTATGGTGGTCTACCTACATAGGGTGGCGGAAGATGCTTTTGGGTGTTGGGATTTCCCCTCAGGTTGAGCTTGATGGTGTCTATGTGTGGTCCTGGTGAGGCGCCAAACTACTATGTCGTGTGCGTGTACTTTGACAATGTTTTTCACCCCTCTCACACCCACATGTACTCTCTGCTCCTTGCTGGTTTGCTTGGGTGTCTCTCATGCTACGGGTTGCTTAGTACGTCGATCTCGTATCCAACCTTCCCTTGTTGATCGCCCACTCCTGGCCTTGGCGACAGGTGGCGTCGTGCTCGCAGTACACTTTATGTCCTGTGCGTCAGACGTGGTGGTGCCGACTGCCCGTGTTCCTTCTTTGGCAGAGCTTGCGGCTATAGTGGTGCACATACGTAGGGTGGTGGATGATGTCGCGTGCCAGGATTTCCCCTCGGCTTGATGGCGGCTCAATGACCGGACAAAGGAGACACAGGGTGACACAACGGCTTCCATATCATGCGATAGATAGATAGCCTGCTACTTTTGACGGGGACATGGAGCCCATAGGATCGTGCTATTCAATGGTCGCAGAAAAATATGTTCTTTGCAGCGTCCACGGGCTCGCTCCGTGTTTGGTTAGGATTAATTTTGAATTTTAGTTATATCATACAACAATGTCCGGTCAAAAGCACCTTTAGGGCTTGTTTGTTTGGCCTTTTATTGGCCATAAAAAAGTAGGAGAAACAAAATAAACACCTTGTCTACACGGTAGAAAATACACTGCGTAGAGAAAGCATGATTTAGGTGCTTACTATCACTTCCCATAGTTTTGACTTAAAAAATGAACCGTTATCTCTATTTCCCCGTTTTGTTTGTTGTAGTTACGTTAGGATGGCCATTGATACTTTCTATCCTTTTGCAACCGTTTCATGCAACTGTCCGGGAAATCACTAGTCGCGATCAACCGTCCGTCTGCGCCCACAATAAATCTTCACACCCTCCGAGGCCGTCGGCCCGCTCACCAGTGACCGGCCTGTCTCCTGCTGTGTGCTGCCACTTGTTTTGCTGCATGCAGTGTCGCTAGGAAACACTCAGCCATTTAGCTTCCTCCAGGTTCAACAGCTGCATTGCTTCGCTCCATCGGAAAACATACCAGACTAGATTACATTCAGCCACGACTAGCTCATGTTTCAAACACGGGTACTATGGTAATTAGGATATAATGAGTCTTTTTTTCTTTTAAATTTTTCTTTCGTTTTTTCTTAATATTTTCCTACTTTTCTTTTATTTCTTAACTTTTTGTTTTAAATACTCGTTTACTCATTTTTTTGTGGTGTGATGTATTTTTTATTCCCATATTTATAACTTTTTGTTCCTTTATTCATAAAGATTTTGTTCCTCTAATTTACAAAAATTAGTTCCACAAATTTTGTGTTCCTTATTGTATTATTTTTTCTTTCCATGTGATGTTTTCTTTTGTTCCGAGCATATAATAATTTGTTTTTTCGTTTAGAAAATTTTGTTCCACTTATTTTTTAAATTAAATCTACAAAATTTTGTTCCTAATTTTTGTGGCTTCCTCACATGTACGGGGACTATGGTAATTAGGATATAATGAGTCTTTATTTTCTTTTAAATATTTCTTTCGGTTTTTTCTTTCTATTTTCCTACTTTTCTTTTATTTCTTAACTTTTTCGTTTTAAATTCTTGTTTACTCATTTTTTGGTGTGATGAATTTTTTATTCCCATATTTATAACTTTTTGTTCCTCTGTTCATAAAGATTTTGTTCCTCTAATTTACAAAAAATAGTTCCACAAATTTTGTGTTCCTTATTGTATTATTTTTTCTTTCCATGTGATGTTTTCTTTTGTCTCGAGCATATAATAATTTGTTTCTTCGTTTAGAAAATTTTGTTCCACTTATTTTTTAAATGAAATCTACAAAATTTTGTTCCTAGTTTTTGTGGCTTCCTCACATGTACATTTTTTCCGTATTATTACTTGTTCCATAGTTTAGAAAGATTTGTTTCTTCTACTTTTAAAAATAGTTCCACTCCGATTTTGTTCCCATGTAGTTGTGATCTGTTCAGCTGACACTAAATATTTTCCCATTTGTTCTGTGGACGCTAAATTTTGTTCCACTTTGTAGTCATGATTTCTTCCGTGGATCAATTTTTGTGATCCCCCACTAATAATTTTTTTTGTTACCTTTATAACCGTGATTTGTTCCATAGAAGCTACCTTTTGTTCCCTTTGTAGTCTTGATTTGTTTCATGGAGTAGATTACTGTACCACTTGTAGTCGTGATTTATTCCGGAGAAGCTAAAATTTTGTTCCGGTTACTCCGAAATTGTTTAAAAAATGATTGCGACCTTGTTGTTCCTTTTTGTTCACACTTTGATCCGCACTTTCTAATGATGGTGTTCTTATGTTGTGGATTGTTCCATGATTACCGATTATTTCCACTTACTATCGTGATTTGTTTTGGTGTTGCGTATAGGCTAATTTTGTTCCTTTGTTTTCATGACTAGCAAATAAGCCCGTGCGTTGCACCGGATTGATTTTTTACTTGATACTTGAAATGTCGTCAAGAAATCCTTTTCAGATTTATAGTGTACCACCAAAATTCAAGTAGAACGAGATGAAACTACATAAGAGTTTGAATTTTATTCTATTGTGCATAGCATTTCCCCTATAATGTTAGTCAATTACAGTAATTTCAAATCATTTTTGTGAACCACCCTGTCTTGTGTATGATATTATACTGATGAGGTGGTAGTAAGGCCATTTGATAGTATATGCTAATGAACCGAGTGTCGCTCGGCAGACGTTCGAGGAGGACCTGCTTCGGGCACATGGCCACGCGCACAGTACTGAGAGTGCACGAGGCGGTCAGGATTAACAGCAGGTGCGAGGGTCTTCATAGTGGAGATATCACATTGCAGTGCTACATTAAAAAAAATCACTTTACACTTCTATATATGGTTTTCATGAAGTAGTTTATATCACAACTTCGTTTCAATCTTCAACCTAATATATTTTTGTTGTCTCTCCTGATGCATGATGCAGAGACAACAAAAAAAATAGCTTGATTCCCTTCCCGGGCTGACAGAAAAGCAAACAAAATGGAATTGATTCTTTTCTAACTGACAATTACTGGAATACTCTCCGATCAGCATTGAACCTTTGCATGCTCCTTGCCCGGCCCCCAGTGCGTTGCTCTGTCCATATTTTGATGTACTTCTCTGCCGCCCATGAATGATCTTGAAAAAAAGCATGGCTTCTGGCATTGGGTCAGCGAGGGCATACCCAGCGGCGTGTAGCATCAGGACGGAGTCGGCGACTCGCGTCTCCTCGGCTTGAGCGGGATAACAAATATTAGACGAGCCTTCTCAATCCACGTATGCACATGCGTGTTGCATCGATCTCGATTGGCCTAAGTGCATGTAGAGTGGTATCTAGTTAGATGTCTGTAAGATGTGCTACCTAAGATTTTAACGGGCGTGGAAGATAGAAGAGAGAAGAAAGTTGTGTGCAATTTAGCAGACGGTCGAGATCCCAAAAATCCGCTAGTTGTCGACAGGCTTTACTCCGTTGTATCGCTTGCCGTAGGCAATTTACGGTTAATCCATCCCTTCATCCTGGATAGCCACAGACAGCCAAACCGACAGACCATTGTGCTGAAAACTTTTACTACCATCTACATGCGACGTGGAGGGTTGCTATAGACAACGGGTGTCTAAACTAATGTATATGCCCTAAAGTGCCTGGAGCGGACTCGGGCGAGGTACGTAATGCAGCGGCGGATAAAGACGCAGAGGTGGTTGAAAGTCATCTTCTCACCGGCGGCCACAATAGACGTCGAGCGGGTCTAGCCGGCGCGAGACAGTCCTGATATTGCGGTGATCCGGTCCTTGTCGGCATCGTGTCAAGCGTGTCGAGTCCCTGTCGGCACCGCGTCCAGCGTGCCCGACGGGCGAGGGCGGTGAGCTGCAGGACGCATGTCGACGACAGCACCATGGTGTCAGCCCCGACCACCAGCGGGAAGTTAGTTTTTCATCCTTGCCATCTGGAACGGATTGCACGACACTCACAATCGAGATAAACATAGATAAAAATCTACTTTTAGTAAAAAAAATCTGCCGAGATTCAAGTATGTCGTATACCCGTTTCTACTCCGCTCCGCGCCCCAGGTCTCCTCCATGGGCAATAATCTTTCATAGTAGAGGACGTCTAGCACATCGTCGGATAGGTAAGCCGGCAAGGACTACCAGCAGGCAACGGCGCAAGCAGTCAACCTCTTCGGCGAAAGGAACTTCTCATCCTCGTCAATCTGCTTCCAATTTACAATCCGTTTTTTTAATGGTTTCGAATCACGGAAACAGGAGGCATATGGAGCAACTACCTCACCCGAACCACGATGTAAGAAGCGAATCGAGACTGCAGCCGAGCTGGGCGCCGTGCTCGTGCTCTCGAGCTATCGCCGTTGCCTAACTGTGCGTTCCCCGACCCATTGCATGGCTGCTATCTCCCAGGTCAACCCCTCTCTATCTTGTCTACCCAGCCCCATGGCTTAAAAGCAGGCCTAAAATCAGACGGGGTGCTCCGAGTTTCAGTCATGCACTTGCGTGCAGAAGGGCAGGAGTGGTCGTGCTATAGGCGACCGGTACTCTGTCATGTAAGCAACCGATCGATACAAAGACTGTTTTCGTTGACTGCAGGCAGAAACAGACACAGACCGTACCACCAGGATGGGCTGTGATGGGTTGGGATACCTTCGGGGCCCGATTAAAACGCTGAGAGAACGTACATGATACAGACTTGATACAGACTTGACGGACGACGCGGCTTGAAATACAGGAAAAACGATTCGGACATACCCGTACGCAACCGTGGTGACCACAAACTATATAGTGCGTACAAATATTTTGGTGGAAGGACAAAACGGTAAAACAACATGTTGGACCGTAAGAAGGCTTCCTCTCTTTATTATTAGGTATAGATTTGTTTCCCGGTCTAAATTTGTGTTCCACTTGTAGTCATGATTTCTTCCACAAAAGCTAATATTTTTGTTCACCTTTTTCTTGATCTAGAATGGTTTTCATTCTTTATTCGTGAATTGTTCCTCCTATGGTAAAATTGTGTTCGGCATGGTCGAAAATGTTGTTCCTTCTTCATTTATGATTTTGTTCCCCATATCATAAAATTCTATTTCACATGATCTAAAATGGTGTTCGTTTTTCATTCGTGTTTTTTCCTCCCATGGTGAAATTGTGTTTCGCGTGGTCTAAAATTTTGTTCATTTTTAATTCGTGAATTTTCCTTCTATGGTAAAGTTATGTTCTGCATGGTCTAAAATGGTGCTCCTTCTTCAACTGTGATTTTTTCTATCTGTCTTTAAATTTTGTTCCATATGTTAATTTTTTGTTCCATGGAACCTTTGTTCCTGTATGTTTCATTCATAGGGTTTTGTTCATCAACCCACAAAGATTTGTTCATACTCTAGAATTTTGTTCCTTCATTTATAGGGATTTTTGTTCCTCTCACTATAGAGTTTTTTGTTCCTCTCACTATATAGTTTTTTGTTCTTATTTCTACATCTTTTTATTCCTAGTTTTTTCCGAACTTTTGTTTCTATATCCATAGGGATTTGTTCTTCTCTGTAGAGCTTTTGTTTCGGACTTTGTGGAGCTTTTTTCTTACCTTTTTGTTACGAGCTTTGTTCCTTGCTTCTGGTTCCCGTGCACATGGAACTTTGTTCCTTTCTATATAGATTTTTTTCCCATTATCTCTGGATCTTTTTGTTCTCAGCGTTTTGTTCCGACCTTATATGTTCTAATGCCCGTGGAGTTTTTTCTGACCTTTTATGTTCTAATGTCCATGGAGTTTTGTTACTCTTTCTATATAGTTTTTTGTTCCTATCTTTGTGGAGATTTTGTTCCTACCTCTTTGTTCCGAGCTTTGTTCCTAGCTTTTATTTATATCTCCATGAAACTTTGTTCCTTTCTCTATGGAGCATTTTGTTCCGAGCTTTACGTTCCAATGGAGCTTTGTTCCTTTTTATATATTTTTTTAATTCCTATATAGATTTCTTGTTCCAAGTGTTTTATTCCAAGCTTTGTTCCGAGCTTTATGTTCCGCTTTGTTCCTTTCTCTATATTTTTTCATTCCTATACAACAGCTTTTTTGGTCCAAGTGTTTTGTTCCGAGCTTTGTGTTCCAACGGAACTTTGTTCCTTTCCCTATATTTTTTTTATTCCTATATAGCTTTTTTTTGTTCCAAGTGTTTTGTTCCAAGATTTGTTCCGAGCTTTATGATCCAATTGAGTTTTGTTCATTTCCCTATATTTTTTTTATTCATATATAGCTTTTTTATTCCAAGTGTTTTGGTTCGAGATTTTTTCCGAGCTTTATGTTGCAATGGAGCTCTGTTCCTTTCTCTTTTTTTCTATTCCTATATAGCTACTTTGTTCCAAGTGTTTTTTTCTAAGATTTGTTCCGAGCTTTATGTTCCAATGGAGATTTGTTCTTTTCCCTATACTTTTTCTATTCCTATATAGCTTTTTTGTCCCAAGTGTTTTGGTCCGAGATTTGTTTCGAGCTTTATGTTCCAATTGAGCTTTGTTCCTTTCCCTATATTTTTTATTCCTATATAGCTTTTTTTGTTCCAAGTGTTTTAGTCCGAGATTTGTTCAGAGGTTTATGTTCCAATGAAGCTTTGTTCCTTTCCCTATTTTTTTTTCCTATATAGCTTTTTTGCTACAAGTGCCTTGTCTCGAGATTTGTTCCGAGATTTATCTTCCAATGGATCTTTGTTCATTTCCCTATATTATTTTTATTCCTATGTAGCTTTTTTGTTCTATTTGTTTTGGTCTGAGATTTGTTTTGAGATTTGTTTTGTCTATGGAGCTTTGTTCCTCTCTCTCTCTATAGAGTTTTTGTTCCTATCTCTATGCAGTTTTTGTTTCTACCTTTTTATTCTGAGCTTTTTTCCTAACTTTTATTTCTATCTCCATGGTTGTATTCCTTTCTATATAGATTTGGTTTCTTCCTATCTCTCTAGAACTTTTTGTTCCAAGTGTTTTGTTCTGAGCTTTTGTCCCGGGCTTTATGTTCAAATGTCCATGAAGCTTTGTTCCTTTTGTCAGCATGATTTCTATCATGTGTCTAAAAACATTGTTTCGCTTTAAAAAAAATTGATGCACTTGTTATCGTAATTTGTTGCATACGTGTCTAAACTTTTTTTCACTTGTCTGGAATTTGGCCCTATTTTCATTGTCACATGTGTCTAAACTTCCTTCCTCTTAGTTTAAAATTTTGTCCCACTTTATCACCGTGGTTTGTTCCATATACCCCGCTTGGTTTAAAATGTTATTGACTTGGGAGATGTTATAATCTTATTTGAAAACATTTTTGTTTTGTTCCACCTAGGATCCATATGCGATTGTACAGTTGTGGTGTTGTTTCGCATGGCCTAAAATGATATTTCCGCTCGACGTAAAATTATGTTCTATGAAACACTTATAACAACTTGTTTAGCCTTTAAGAAATTTTTTGTCGAAAAGTCACGTTTGTTCGACCAAGTCGTATATTGTTTTGTGGGTGGTAGGCATTTTAGGTATACCATGCACGTACTTTGTACACGTACACCACGCCGGTACATACTTTTCTATCACGCTTCATTTTCTTATAAATGGGAGGTGCATGTAAAAATACGCGTTTCATTTTTCTATCCCTCACGATTTAATATGCGCATTGTACTAAATCAACCGGGGGAAAATGTGACAAATATGGCTTCTTCAGCTGCGCACCAAAGCAAATACAGCTAGCGCGGCGTCCTTGCATGTCAACCACTACGACACGGTTGTGATGTTTTTTTTGTCCTACCTCACCAATAGGGTCGTACAACTCGGCGCTATCGGCCGGAAAAAGCACCGAGCCCGCGCTATGTCAACCAACTGTGCCTACTATATAGGTCCCGATCCCCGGCCCAACCAGACGATATTAGCAAAGCAGAGTGTAGCTAGACAACTAGTGCTCTCCTTTGTGAGGCTATCTGGGGACACGGAGAAAAATCTGAGCGATCTTGCGCTAGAGGATCGTTCAGGTGACAGGGAGGGGCACCCGTGTTGCTCGCATTTCCTATTTGCCAGCAATTCAGCCGCCCCGGCGGGCGCCCCGATGGGCCAGCCCATTTACGGGGTACGGTGCATTTTTTTCAAAACAAATTTTGTTCACCTTTATTTTGTTCAAAACTTTTTTTGCTTAATTTTTTTCAGAACTTTTTTGTTCAATTTTTTTGTCACCATTTGTATCTAATATTATTTATGTTTACTTTTATTTCTGTTCAATTTTTTTTCAAAACCTTCTTTTCACTAGGCTAACTGGTCGGCCCATCTGTCCCGTCTTGCAGACGGCAGCAGCGAAGTGCTGCTACGGGCCGGCAAATAGGAGCCCCCGTGTTGCTTGTGCTTGCTTGCTCGCCGGAACGAGTTGCCGCATCGCTGGTGCTGTTGTGGATTAGTAGTGCTGGTACCGCTGTTTTTTTGAATGCTAGTGCCGGAACCATGGAGTGCGGCCGCACAGGGCCCAAATTTTCTACTGCGTCTTCTATAGATTTCATAGTTGACAGCCCATCAACCAGCCTTCATCCATTCCGCCTGGGCCACTGCACGCATATATTCCACTGCCTTCTTGGACCTTAGAGTCGGGCCGGCTCGCTCTTCCTAGGTGTTGGAGGCATAGTTTGTTGATGACTCCAATCTAGTGATTAATTAATTACATATAACTGTACAAGCAGGAACCACAAAGACGAAAATTAATTATTCCCTCCGATCCTTATTAAGTGTCGGGACTTGACCTGCAAATTTACACTTAACTAGGCCCTCCCGACACTCTTTCTGGATCGGAGGTAGTAAGAAACGTTAGATCTTGCAAGATACTTCAGAGTATCACACATATCCTTTGGGTTTTGGGTTCAATACGATTAGTTTTGGCGGATCTTGTCGAGCACTTGTAGTTTGCGCTCTTGATGGACATGCGGTAAGGGAAAGGACTAGCCAATGGATCCTCAAGAGGAAAAACTCATCCAACTAAACGGTGGTCGACGATGCTACCATTGATGATGACTACCGCGACAACGACTATTTCGTGGATACAGCCTCGTCCTCAAGGTAAAACACGACATAATTAGGACTAGTTCTTCTACAGTTGTTGATTCACTTAGCGATTGTGGTATCTATATAGTCTAAAATTGGTGTTCTAGGTTAGCTAGAAAATGGATTTCGTTATGTGTTTGAAATTGACATTAAATTTGTTCATTTGTTCTATTTCGTAATGACATAGGTCCCAATTTTAGTGTACCGCACAAGGCCTCGAATATTTCCGGCACGGCCCCTGTGAATGCAAACGGTAATGTAGTAATTGTACTAGTGCATATGATGTGCTAGTGTAAATGAATTGCTCCCGAAGTAATTCTATAGTGTTTTTCTATAGCTTATTATTTTGCAAAGAAAAAGACTATTTCGGATTCATATCATCTACCTATATCTTATTTATTACATGTATATCAACAAAAAAATACATTTTCTCGTGACTCTCGGGGCAGGGTGGGTAGTTTAGACAATTCGCCGGTTTACAGCCACACAGTCAGCTAGTCTGCCAACACTAAAACTCATAACATTAGCTTTTTTTTGCATAGACAGCCACAACGAGCCAAACAAACACACCCTGAGATACTTTTGTGGATTATAAGACAAGTCTAAAAGCCAGATCTAAGCCCAACCAAAAAAAATATGGTTATATATAGACATTATAACCTCATATCACTTACTCATCGAGTGTAAGCCCCAGAACTTGGTAGGTTTCAGCCACATGGGTCAATTTGTCAAGTGCCACATAAAGTGATACAAAAGAAGAATATCACCTATATGAATTTTGGATAGTTGAGGTTCTGATTTTGTTTTATACAAAGCAACAAACCCGTGGCAGGCGTAAAACATATTGCTAAAACGTCGATGTCCTCGACATAGTAAACCCCATGATAGTCCTATATTTTTGTTCAATCATCATGTTTTAGTTGAGAAAGTTATTGTCGGGGGGCTACCCCTGGGTAGGGTCACGGAAGGTTTAAAGTGGTGTACAGAGTGTGGGTTAGGTCGAGGTTGACCGACATAATGCCATACCAGCATACGTTGACCGACATAAGGAGATATGCTGCGTTGTACATTATCTTGCACGAAGAACTAGCCCAGGTTATCCGAGTTAGCCTTGGAGAAGCCGGGATAGGAGAAGTGCAACTGATCTCGGACGAGCGTCAATTGTGCGGGAGAATCCTAGATATCGCGGAGAGGTACAATCTAATCCCGTACCGCTAAATACGAGCCAACGTGTGAGAAGTGGCTAGGCATGGGCGAAGGCATGTCCTGTCACTGACAGAGGGGACAGAGGAGGCAGTGCGGTGACGCCCGTTAGACTTTCGGCTCAGTGCCGGTCGTCGTGCGCTATGCCACGGTGTTCCACACCTACACCATGTATCGTATGTGTATGGCCAACAGTATATAAGGTGGCCTAACTCTCATGCGCAAAGGACGACCAACACTAGGAGATTCATTTAGCGGGAGAGCTTCTTCTTCCTCTAGCTAGAGCAGCTCGAGGAGCAAGCTTGTAACCCGGTTACCAACATATATACATACAGACAAGCAGTAGTAGGGGTCTTACCTCCTCACAAGGGACCTAAACCTGGGTAAACCGAGTATGTGCTTTGTGTCTTCAGTGTGCGCTACTCAGCGCACTATCCCTCCCCGGATACCAACAGCGTCCATCCGTCCCAACTCAAGCCATCCCATGGCATCTGCCATGATACCACCACGACAGTTGGCGCCCACTGTGGGGCCAGTAGCAGCGCTGGCTGGAGTTTCTATGTGGATTGGATCCCTTCTTCCCTCGGGCGAGTGCGTGGTCAGTGACCTTGTTCACATATCCGGCTCGCTCAACTTCGTTAGTAACAACACGGGCAACTTCGGCGGTAGGACGCTCCCAGTGGGTGGCTTCTTCGTCAACTTCGGTGCTCACCTGGTTTACATCGCCACCGAGATTGTTCGCGCGTATCACGAAAGGGTGCACGTGGCGGCAGATCCCCCTGCGGTCCGCAACCGGCGTATCGCTTGCCCCGCGGGCTGCGTGGAGGTCATGATGTCCTCGTGAGCTATTAAGGCTGGAAAAGGTGCGGCTGGTGAAGCTGATATCGGCATCAAGGCAACCGGGGCGGCGCAAGGCCAAATCCCCTTCAGGATGCGATCGAGAAGCTGGTTGTGCCGATTGCTCCCAGTGCAGATCCGACACTAGCACATGCCGAGCCGGCGGAGCAGCGGCAGAGCGTGCTGCAGGAAGCGGCCGAGATCTCCCGCCTCATGAAAGAATTCAAGATCGATCTGCGTGATTACAATAAGGCTCATTGTATCACTCTAGTAGTAAACAACCCTAGTCGCATGGATGATGTGCGCAACCGAGGTAGAAACCTCAATGCCGAGATATCTAGAGATGGAAAATCTAGAACTAGTAGACCTACTAGTCATGTATCGGCTAATAAACCTAAGTATATCTCTCCTGCTAAGAATCTTAGGGCTGCAGAGGCAGCATCAGCCGAGTTATCTAGCTTGACCGGTGAAGCTCGCCGTAGGCAGCAGGACCGGGTTAATGGGTTGGTATTTGAGGCTAACCGGCAAAATGAGGCCTATCGCAAGGCGAATCCAGGTCCACGTGCATCTCAAGTGATTCATTCGGCTGATGGTGCCGGTGGAAAATCCGGTGGCCAAGCCATTTTGCCGCAAGTAGATGGAGGACGTGCCCGGAGTCTGAATTTCATCAAGAAAAGGAAAATTCAACCCTATGATCCGGCGTATGCCGAAAAATAGTTAGCCGGTGAAGGAAATCCAGCTGCAGGTCCAGTTCAGCTGGCCGTGCAAAACTGCAACCCGGCTAACCGAGGTCAGCCACCTCGGCATCCGGCACCAAACCAGGCTCTGCAGCAGCATGGTGCCGAGCATGCCCCGCGTAATTGTATAAATCATCAAGTGGATGATCGTTATGATGATGGCTATTCGGCTATGGAGAAAACTGGTTACCTAAGGTATGATCAGCTGGTGCCCGGGGTGCTCTGGATCTCGGTTGGGACCTCGCATGCTGCCGGCACATGATGCCCGCGACAAGCTGGACATAATTTATCTATCAGAACTTCTAGAGGAGCAAGCCCCTCCTGTACCTACATGTTTCGGACCCCGGATTATGAGGGAACCCCCAGTGCTACAATTTCAGCTCGCCCGGGGTACAAAAACATATGACGGCACCACCAAGCCGGAGGATTAGTTGGCAAACTATGTCACATCGGTGCATATCGCTGGTGGAAATCGTCGATGGGCGATTCGGCACATCCTGCAGAAGTTGGAGGGCCCAGACCGGATTTGGCTGAACAATTTGCCAGAGAATAACTGCTGGCTGGGTTTCTCGGAGGCCTTCATCAGCAAGTTCACCAGCACCTACAAGAGGCTGAATCGTCCTCAACAACTCTCAATGTGTCGCCAAAGAGAAGACAAAACTGACCGAGAGTACCTGACAAGATGGAGCACCCTGCGCAATACCTGCGAGGGAGTGATCGAGTCACAAGCTATTGCCTGGTTTGCCCAAGGGTGCCGACATGGCACTATGCTGTGGCAGAGGTTGCAAAGAGAAATATCAGATACTCTAGCCAAGATAATCCAAATAGCGGATATTTATGCATTGGGTGATCCGACAGAACCTCAGCTGACCTCGGTAGAACCGAGTAAGAGGTACTATGGCAATGATGGTCCCAGATCATCTAGGCGGCAAGATCGCCAAGATTACAGAAACAAGAGGAGGGATGATCGCCCAGATTACCGATATGGGTCAAACCATGTTGCGCTGTTGATGAAGATCAGCCAGATGCCGGCAATAACCAGCGCCAAAAGAACAGTGGGCCTCAATGGGGGCAGAACTAAAGCAATAAGAAGAAATGGACTAATCCGAAGAAACCATGGGATAATCAGGAGATGTTTACCTTCGAGATGATGGCAGATGGGCCTTGCAGCTACCACACCCGGCATCCCAGCATGTCGGCTAATCACAAAACTCGGCAGTGCAGTTGGTATGACCAGATCAAGAGAGAGGGTAAAAATCCTTTACCCCCACTTCCACCGCTGCCGCTTACGGGTGCAAACACTTAGATCATGAATGCACCCCCAGGCCTGCGGATAACAGGAGGAGGCAGGAGAATGTCAACCAGGTGAACAACAATAACAATGCCAACGGCAGTTGCCGGAATGAGTATCAAGAGCACCACCAGAGCTACATGGTCTTCGTGACCGAGGCAACTGACAAGCAGAGCCATCATCGGCGTGCAATGGAGGTGAATGTGTTCAAGCCGGTTGTGCCCAAGTTCAAGTAATGGTCTAGCCAGGATATCACCTGGGGCAGTGAGGATCAAGCCTAACCCGGAAAGTTACGCACTGGTAGTGGACCCGACATTCATTGGGCCCGACATAAATGTCAAGTACCACCTTTGGGATAAGCCGGTACTACCGACCCAAACGGTACGACCAAGTTAACTCGGTACTACCGCATTTCGCCCACCTAAGTGTCTCTATGTCCAATACGCGATTTTGGAAATCCCGGTAGTACTGAGCTCGCCCGGCACCTCAAGGGTGGTACTACCGGACAACACCCGGTAGTACTAGCTGTGACAGAAACCCCGAGATAAACTTGTTTCTTCGAGATAGATCAATTGGTATCATCAAGGGGATTAATAGGCATAACAATAATACATATAATTATAAACTGCCTGAACCACTTAGCACACATTAGGATACTCATTATGTTGTCAACAAGCATCAAAACAACTCATTGATGGAAATGCTCTTTCAACATGTGTTACGACATTTTGCGAGGCTCGAAGGAGCGAAGGTGGACGAAAGTGAGGTCAACTAAGGGAGTAGGGAAAATCTAAGGAAAACTAAGTTAAATAGGGCACCAAAATAGAAGGCCCTAGTTTGTGTTTGTGGGATTTGAGAGTGAATGTGTTCGTGTCATTGCATCGATTTGAGTTCTAAATGTGGAAGTGAAGTTTGTGAATATTAGTACTATTCGGTGGTTGGGTGCCTTATAGTTTGTTCCTCTTGGATGCTTGTGTGACCTAAACGGTTGGTGTTGTCGTTGATCTCGATGTTAGTTTGAAGCTTGGTACAAGCTTTGGGAGCCCCCAATTAAGTTCTGAAGATCTCCTCATGAAATTTGTGAATGTTTGGTCAACGTCTTCAAGAAGACTTTATAGTGATTGAGTCTATTCCTTTGGAGGAGAGATCTCTATGAGAATAAGGTTATCATTTTGTGGTGTTGGTGAGTAGTGATTCCATGCATCTTGAGGTGGAGCCTTTTGTGGTGTTTGGTGTGTAATAACCCACAAGTACTAACCCAAGTGTACTGCCTTCCCGAGCAACTAGTACTTCTACTAGGACACGTCTAGTACACATGCCATGCAAGCCAAACACACTAGAAAACTAAACACTTTCCACAACACCTAACTCAACACCGACTAGGCAAGAAAATTGCTAACAATCTCTCCATCCGCAGCTTCCTCTTGACTCACCACGACTGACAGCCCGACCTCTCCATCATATCCGGAAACCGTAATATCCTCACATTCGACCACCGGGCCCCTTTCACCGACAGTAACTAACTTCATACCATCGCCCGATTTGACGATGTCTTGAATCTGGAGGCCTCCTCCAATGGCCTCCTCATCCTCTCCAAGCGCAGCACAACTGGCACATGTTTCTCCATCTACAACCCGATTACTCGTGAGCATGCAGGACTCGGGAGAACGTGGAACTTGAATATCATGAGTATGTACCCACACCGTCCTGCTGGCGAGTACCGGCTTCTACTGCATCGGAGGACCCAAAGGAGGTGGGTGCTTAATGATCTGCTACATGAAGGTGAAATTGGTTGTTGTCTCTTCTCTTTGGGCTCCACCAGCCACCACGATATATCAGGTGGCCGGAGATAATGTCACTCTGCTTCAACCCACTTGCCATGGTCCGCGGATAATTAGTCTACATTGGTACCCAACACATGATCAGGCTGAAAGCAAACCGGTAATAGTATTTGACACCATAGCTGATACATTCGGGGAGATGGGTGCACCAGACCACCAGTTATCCCCGGCAACTCGTATAGTTTTTAGATGGATGGTTGGCTTGACAAGTACAATTGTAACACTGCAACGAAAATTGTTGATATATGGGTGTTGCAGGACTATGAAAACAAAATTTGGGACTTGAACTACCGAATCAAATAGTGGCTGGGTTGGCGGTTGGGCTATGAACATTGTTCCGGGGGATGGTGACATCATCTTGGTTTTCAATTTTAATTTGTGGCTGCTCGACGTTGACAGTGATGGAAGATTGGATAACACCTTCCATCGTGATGCCCAAGGCTTATGTCTAACTCGATTTCGGCTCAACATACTCTTCCTCCACATACCTTCTTTGCGCCAGCTGAAGATTATGTTGTGAACGCTTCACCGTTCATCTGATGGTTTTCGAGTGAGGTGGCGCTTCTTAACGTCCTAGTTTTCTGATGCAAACGTTGATGGTACCTTGACGGGGAGACTTCTTGATGATGATTAATTCCCCGGCAACAGCGCCAGAAAAATCCTTGATGGTGGCAATGCATGCTGGGAACCCCAAGAGGAGGGTGTGATGAGTGCAGCGGTAAGAATTTCCCTTAGTTAAGAACCAAGGTTATCAATCCAGTAGGAGAAAGAGGATCTTTGAAAGGTTGATGGCACTGACAGTGGTGATGACGCCTCACCGGTGTCAGCAACAACGCGGAACCTGCACACAACACAACCAAAACACTTTGTCCCAATTGTACAGTGAGGTTGGCAATCTCACCGGTCTTGCTGAAAACAAAGATTAGACATATAGTGTAAAAAATTGTGTATGCTTGCAGTAAGTAAAGAAAGCAAGAAATTGTAGTGGTTTGTTTAACAGTGTAGGAAAATGGACCGGCGTTCATAGGTTCACTAGTGGTGTCTCTCCATAAAAGATAGCACGCTGGGTGAACAAATTACAGCTGAGAAATTGACAAATAGAGGTTGCACCATAGTGCACATTCATGGCATGATGACTACTATGATATTTAGTGCGGGCATTACAATAATATACATAGACCGTAATCCAACTGCATCTATGACTAATAAGCCACCCTCAGGTTATCATCGGAACCCCTTAGGTATTAAGTTGCAAGCAACAGATAATCTCATTAAGCAATGTGTGTAATGTAAGCAATTATTCTACACGCGGGCACGCACACTGCCGTTTTCTCCCTAGTGGCAATAGCACATCCTCCCCCGTCACGTTTCTGTCACTCGAGCACAGGCGAAAAGGAGGCATGAACCCACTATCAAGCATCAATACTCCCTCTTGGAGTCACTAGCAACTACTTTGCCAGAGCAACCACTAGCAACGAAAAGCATGCAGGATCACAAATAACATATGCAATAAAGACTATAATCAACTTGGCATAAGTTCAATATTCATTGGATCCGAGCAAACACAACACATAGAATTACATAAGAACAATCTCGATCATGTTAGGCAGCTCACGAGATCTAAACATTGAGGCATAGGAGGAGAAGACAACCATCTAGCTACTGCTATGGACCCGTAGTCCAAGAATGAACTACTCACGCCTCACTCCGGAGGCAGGCATGGTGATGAAGAGGTGATGGGGGGATAATAACCCGGTAGGCCAACTCCAAGGCGTAACCCGGCCCAAGGAACACGGTGCGCAATCTGGTTAAGGATAATGAAGCTTCTGGAAGGCCCAAAGTTTGTAGGCCTTGTAACCCGGATTGTGGGTTACGGTAAGAAAAGTTAGGGTTCATAAGCGGTGTCCGGATAGGATTCAGGCTGCGCCTTGGAGAATAGGGCCGAGGGGGTACACGTGCTTTATAAAACCGACCCCTAGGTCTAGTTTAGACAGAAATCTAAGAACCCTAGCAATATCGCCTGATATCGAGCATCTAGTGTAATCCCAGAGTTGAATTATTATATCAAGATCGGAGACTCGGCGACTTTGATTGACGGCTACCAGATCGAGTTGCATCATGTTTTCCTCTGAGCTAAACCCTCTCCCAAACACCTGTGTCGTCTTGCCCCAAGATCAGTTACCCCCGGTAACGTCTGCCGTGATTATCCCACGACAGTTGGCGCCCACCGTGGGGCCTGCGTCCAAAGGTGTTTACATCACGGGAGAAGCTCGGAAGAACATGGAGAATCTTGTCGTGGGCGAGATCTACATCGGCCACAAAGGAGAAAAGATGGTGAACGATTCCGGCTGGGGGCCAGAGTCGGATCACCTCGAGTCCGGATCTATGGTGACTATCGGCCGGATCAACATCTTCATCGGTATGGTACGTACGCCTGATTTAAAGGGACAATATCATGTGCATACTACAGGAACTTCTAGCAGGAACAAAGAGACATTAAAGCAGGCGGCAAACTCGGTTTCCTCGGCTGCGCCGGGATACCTTAGATGGGCGGAACAAGAGGTAACGTGGAGTAGAAGAGATCATCCGGAAAGAGTAGAGCGTCCAGGAGTCTTGGCATTGGTGGTTGCTCCACAGGTTAATGGTTACGAACTGAAAAGGGTCCTGATGGACAATGGAAGTAGCATCAACATCCTTTATTGGGAAACCTTCTTACGGATGAGTCTCAAAGAGTCCCAGTTACAGAAAAGTTCGATAGTTTTTCATGGGATCGTGCCGGGTCACTCAGCGAGCCCCGAGGGAAAGATCACCTTGGAGGTTGCTTTTGGAGAATCGACGGATAATTATCGAGTTGAGTGGCTCACGTTCGAGGTGGTCAAATTGCGCATTCCTTATCACGCGCTGTTTGGAAGACCGGCTTATGCTAAATTCATGGCTAGGCCGTGTTATGTGTATTTACAGCTCAAGATCCCGGGTCCTAAACGGACTATCACCATACATGGGAACCGGGATATCGCGGCTGAGTGTGATGAAGGAGATTCAGTAATGGCCGAGCAAGCGTGCAGAAAGGAAGAACTCGAATATTACCGGTCTCAAGTAAATCCGGATGATAGAACAGCCTTGAAAAAGCCGAATACTGAGGACGAGAGGGCAAAATTCAAGGCAGCGCAAGACACCAAGAAGATAGATTTTGTCGAAGGTGATTCCACTAAGCAATTTACCATAGGGTCTAATTTGGGAAAAGAGCAGGAGAAGGCACTTGTGGAGTTTATTCGTTCAAATGCAGACGTGTTCGCCTGGACACCTAGCGACATGCCGGGTATCCCTACAGAGTTGGCCGAGCACAGTTTGCATGTAGATCCCAAGTCCAGGCCCGTGAAGCAGGGTTTGAGGAAAATGAATGAGGAAAGAAGAAAGGCTATAGGCGAAGAGATCGCTCGGCTATTGGCAGCCGGCTTTATCATGGAAGTATTTCACCCGGATTGGTTGGCAAACCCAGTCCTAGTGATGAAAAAGACCAATGAGTGGAGGATGTGCATTGATTTTACGAGTCTCAACAAACATTGCCCAAAGGATCCGTTTGCACTACCAAGGATAGACCAGATTATAGACGCAGTAGCAGGAAGCGATCTATTGTGCTTTCTGGACGCATATTCCGGGTATCATCAGATTAAGCTCAAGAGGGAGGATTGGGAGAAAACATCATTCATAACCCCTTTTGGGGCCTTCTGTTATAAAACTATGACGTTTGGATTGAAGAACGCCGGCGCAACTTACCAACAGTGTATTCAAAAGTGCTTCGAGGACCAAATTGGACGCAACGTCCATGCCTACGTGGATGATGTGGTTATCAAGACCACGAAAGCGGAGACATTTATCGATGATCTAAAGGAGACGTTCAAAAATTTGAGGAGATATCAGATGAAGCTTAACCCGACAAAGTGCGTGTTCGGAGTTCCAGCCGGGAAGTTACTCGGCTTTATCGTTTCCGAGAGAGGGATCGAGGCAAACCCGGACAAAATCAAGGCCATCCAGAGTCTGAAAAAGCCGGAAAATTTGAAGCATGTTCAAAAGCTCACGGGCTGCGTAGCAGCCTTGAGCCGATTCATATCCAGGCTCGGAGAAAAAGCAATACCCTTGTACCGGCTCTTGAGGAAATCAGATAAATTCGTATGGGATCAAGAGGCAGATGAGGCGTTTGAAGCACTAAAAAAGCAGTTATCTGAAGCACCAGTACTAGCGGCCCCGGGTCCTAAAGAACCTATGTTGCTATACGTGGCAGCTGGCCCCCGAGCCGTCAGCGCAGTAGTTGTTGTGGAGCGCAAAGAGGATGGGAAGGGTTACCCGGTTCAGAGACCGGTTTATTACGTCAGCGAGGTATTATCAGAAGCAAAGCAGCGCTATCCGCATTGGCAAAAGTTGGTGTTCGGGGTCTTTATGGCTAGCCGGAAATTGAAGCCGTATTTCCAAGAACACCCCATAACAGTGGTTAGTTCGATACCAATGTCGGATATCATCAGAAACTCGGACGCGACGGGAAGAATAGCCAAATGGGCGATAGAGATGGGGGATTATCACATCAACTACGAACCCAGGTCAGCAATCAAATCTCAAGCTTTAATTGATTTCGTTAACGACTGGACACATACAGGCATGACTACAACGGTTCCAAACTCCGAGTCATGGATCATGCACTTCGATGGATCTAAGCAATACGAGGGATCAGGAGCTGGGGTGGTGCTAACGTCACCCAAAGGAGATAAATTAAGTTACGTACTACAAATTCACTTTGACTGTTCCAACAACGTGGCCGAGTATGAAGCCCTATTGCACGGCTTAAAGGCAGCCAAGGAGATGAACGTCAAGAGGATACGATGCTTCGGAGATTCGGACCTTGTGGTACAGCAGGTGTCAGGAACTTGGGATAGAAAGGACGCAACTATGGCAGCATACCGCAGGGAAGTTGATAGGGTGGCAGGATGTTTTTCCGGGTATGAGGTGGAGCATATAGACAGAAGAAAGAATGAGGCGGCCGACGCACTCGCTAGACTCGGCTCGCGTAGAGAGCCGGTTCCACCTAACGTTTTCCTGGACGAATTATGGCGACCATCAGTTAAAACCGAGTCAGAGGAGGAATTGGCAAATCAAGACCCGGATTTAGGACTTGTGGCCACTATACGTACTACTCCCGAGTGGACAGAACCGTTTTTGGCCTACCTATCGCGAGGCGAGTTACCACAACAGGAGGTATTAGCAAGGCAAATTTTGAGGCGAGCGAAGGGATATTCTATCATCAATGGGGAATTATATAAGAGAAGCGCATCAGGGGTCTTTTTGCGCTGTGTAGCGCCAGAAGAAGGCCGACAGATTCTCAAGGAAATCCATGAAGGCGACTGTGGACATCATGCATCCACAAGATCTCTCGTGGCTAAAGCTTATCGACACGGATTTTTCTGGCTCACGGCTCTAGCGGATGCGGAACGATTGGTAGCAAGATGTGACGGATGTCAAAGGTACGCTCGCCAAACCCATGTGCCGGCTATGGAGTTGCGGACAATCCCGTTAACTTGGCCGTTCGCTGTTTGGGGTATGGACATGGTTGGCCCATTTCATATGTCACCATGCAAGAAGACACATCTTTTGGTGGCTATTGATAAGTTTACCAAGTGGGTTGAGGTTATGCCAGTTACTAATTGCGAATCAGCCACAGCAGTCAAGTTCCTGAAAAGGATTATCTACCGGTTCGGGTATCCCCACAGCATAATTACCGACAATGGAACCAACATGTCCCTTGGTGAGATGGAGAAGTTCTGTGGCAACAATAGAATCCGGCTTGATGTCGCATCAGTGGCCCATCCGCAGGCCAATGGGCAAGTGGAGAGGGCAAACCAAGAATTGCTTCGCGGATTAAAACCACGATTACGAGTCCCCTGTATCAGGGCAGCTGGCGCATGGGTCGAAGAACTTCCTTCTGTGGTGTGGGGTATCAATACTACGCCTAATAGATCTACTCAGATGACACCCTTCTTCATGGTCTATGGCGCGGAGGCAGTACTACCGAGTGATATTATTCATGATTCACCACGAGTATCAGCATACGTCGAAGTGGAAAATGAAAAAACCCGGCAAGATGCCGTGGATATGTTAGAAGAGCAAAGGGAACAAGCCCTGGAAAGATCAGCCATATATCAGCAGGATTTACGAAGGTATCATAGCCGGCACGTGAAAACCCGGGTCTTCCAGGAAGGAGACCTGGTTCTGCGCCTGGTACAATCGAACGAAGGAAAGCACAAGTTATCACCACCCTGGGAAGGACCGTTTATCATAAGCCGGAATTTGCATAATGGGTCATATTACTTGATAGATGCAAGGGAAGAGTCGACCACAGTTAATGACACCGCTCACACCACTTCATCTATGCAAGAAAGAGACAGACCGTGGAACGTGGCTCAGCTACGTCCATATTATACTTAGCAAAAATTGTGTTGGCATATGGAATTGAACGATGTAACAGGCAGCAGGTTTTCAGACGTACTCTTTTCCTATCCAGGGTACCCTTGGGGACTGGACGGGTTTTTAATGAGGCGGCTTGCTGACCTAGATTTTTCATATCAAGTAAAGAGGTGATTATCAAGAAAAGAGATGGTTATTATCAGGTTCTGTACTCTCAGTATGATGCGTATATCTAGGTCTTGGGGGCTGGTCGCTTGAATAGCGCAGTTACGAACTCAAAGACCCGGCCATGATGCCTATGAGTTATAAGGGCCGATTACTTGCAAACGAGTACGGCTACAATCTTATAACCGGACAAAGAAGTCCAAATTTCTTGGCCATTCTTACTTAAGCTCGATGTGACTCGCACTAAAGTGGCATGATTTGTTCGCTTACGATTACAGTCAGCCATGAAACCCGACGGGGCTTGACTGGCCACGTTTTCGTATAGATGTAACAACATGGTATCCACGCGAAAGCCGGCTTATAGTACAAGATAGTCAAAAGGGTCATCTAAACCACAAGTTATGCAGAGTACAAGGCTAAACAGCTGGAAACTCAACGATTATTAAGCATAACTTCAAATCCTATGTGAAACGACTCAGGGATCTTTGTGAATTTAGCAGTAGGCAATTCGTTCTCCTTTTCAAGATCAAGTGTCCTAGACTTGGAGATCCGGGTCCGGGTGACTTGAAATCTTGAAAAGAGAAAAAAAATTGCTTACTTGTTAAAGTTTCAAAAACCCAAATATCCGAGTCTTGGGACTTGGGGACTTAGAAGCAAATCCGCTTATCAACACCCATGAGACCCGGAAATCGAGTTTCACAAAAGGAACAATAAAGAAAGCCGGATATCGAGAACAGACAAGCTCAAGAATGGATAAATTTAAAAAGGCCGGAAGAGGCATAGAGTATATCAAGACCTTAGCGTACATTACAAAATCCCGGTGAAAAGATATCAAAGGTGCACAGGCGCACCACCAGAAAAAATAATTGTTTAAACAGCATATTGGCCAACCGGCGCATAAGAAGAGGCATTAGATATCAGATATCACTCGGCGTTCATCTTGGCCTTGCCCTTGCCATCATTGGTGGTAGCAGCAGCACCCGGATCAGTAGTACCAGCCCGCACAGGAGGTGGAACGACTGGCGTTGAGGTAGCGGGGGCAGAGCCGGCTTCAGCTTGCTTCTTGGCAGCCTCCGCCCTCAACGCAGCAGCTTCCTCCTTCCACCGAGCCAGCATATCATACGGCTCGGGAAGATCCGACTTAATCACTTCACCAGCAGCGTCATATGCTGGAACAAGGATATCAACATCTAGGTCATCAGCGATCACGCTGGCCGGGTAACGGACCTCCTTCTGGACAGCCTGAAAATCCTTCACCGAGAACTTGGACCCATCAAGCTTGAACTCTGGGAAGCCCCCCATAAGCTTCACTAGCTCGAGCTTGGGAAAATAAGCCTTGGCAAGTGCAAGCCCCCGGGTTACTCCAACCCGGCAAGACGAGCGTTTCCAGTGCCAAATCCACTCAGGAATAGTGGAGAAGGCATCCAGCATCCTCTTCAGATCAACATGTCCTTTACCCGGCCACCGTAATTCCTGAAGGATCCATTTGGTTCCGGCACATAGCTGCCGGATAACGCTCTTCATAGTTTTCAGCCTGGCAATGTCATCATCATCCGACATGGCTTCGTCTGGGCCTGAAGAAATGGAAACATAAGTCGGGAAACCTCTTGCTATCTATCAAAAGGATAAACCCGGAGGGGGAAACGTACCAAGTAAAGCACGATATGTGTCAGATATTTGGACAGAAAGGCTTGTTAGATCATCTTCTGCTTTGTGAGCCCTTTTCCTATATTTCCTCATTATCAGCCTATTCCTCCTGGCCTCAGCCTCGGCTGCTTCACGCAAAGCCACCTCCTTTTCAATGAGCTTGGTGGCGTCTGCCAGTTTCTCCTCAGATTGAGTCACGAGAGACTGCATGGATGCCAACAAGGGTTAGCCGGGTAGAGGGGCAAGTTATCAGTCGCTTGTATCATAAAGTCCCAAGCAAATTACGAATCAATTCACTTGGAACTTGGGGACTGGATAAGGACACAAGCAACGACAGTCCAACTTACCTCGTGTTTGGCTATTAGAGCCCCCAAGATGTTTTCTTCATTAGCCCTTAAAGCGTGCAAAGTTTCCAGCATCTGGGCAAACGTCAGTTCCTCGGGTCGAGTACCGGAAGAGCCGGCAGCCTGGTCGCCTGGTGGGGGGGCTCTCCCCGCTCTTGGGGTCGAGACCCGGACAGCTTGAGTATCCGGGTTGGGAGAACCCATCCTTGTATCCAGAACCTCGATCTCTTCGTCCACTGGTTCCGACGAAGAAGGAGATCCGGCAGCTCGGTGAAGTGGATTGTTCAGAGGGCCTTGTCCCTGGTCGTTCTCAGTATCACCGCCAATCGTGGCATCTATGTTCTCAGTCGGCTCCTCTGCCCGATGGTTATCCGTCTCTACATTTTCCGGATCACTGACGGTGACTTGAGTGCTAAAAGAAAGATGAGAGGAGGCAATTAGCAGTGGTGGTGGAAACTTGTCAGATGTCAAAGGAAATCATATAGCAAAAACTTACCCGGCATTCACGGTATAGTCCGGCGGGAGCTCGCCGCTGGAAGCAGACGAAGTTGCCACGGGGACCACTAATGGAACCCGGAATTGCCCGGCGCGTGGATGTTTAGGAGAAGGGTGGCGTCGAGGAGAGTCGGAAGGACGAGGCAGAGGAGCACTGGCACGATGGGCGGAGGAGGTAGAGATGCCCGGGTTAAGGGGATCTTCGCCCGGAGAGCTCCGAGTTACTCTGCGTTTGGCTGGGAGAGAATCCTTCAAGCACGACGAGTTTGATAATTGATGGTTAAGTCGTCGCATGGCGTCAAAGGAGTAAGGCTCACAGGATAGCGAGGAGAAAGGAACCTTGGACACTGCCCCTCTGGCCTTCCTCTTGGCTCCAACTGTGGCTTCCGGATCGGATTCGGTAGCCTCCGGGTCATCCTCGTTGGTCTCACCTTCGTCCTCCAGCCCTGTGAACCGGGTGTGTGTTCGTGGGAAAAAAGTTAAAAGGAAGGAAAATGATACAAGTAAAGATTATACAAGTTCTGTGCAAATACCTTCACTATCATCAGCCGGCTCGTTCTCTTCTTCCGGGTCTCTGGAAGGGGGGGAGGGTTCAACTCTCCAGAAAGGGTCATCAGCCTAAGACAAAAGAATGAGACTAAGGGTTAGAAGCTGTGTCAAGTCAAAATGTGGAAATAAGTTATGAATATCGGATATTACCGCTGGAGCCGGGTTTTCCCGAGTAAATGGGGGTAACCCGGTGATGCCCTTTATCACCTCTAGCTTCTCTGTCAAGAAGCCCTTGATGGTCTTGTTGGTATCGCCGGTCGCAAAGCTCTTGGTGGAGTATCGGAGTGCATCTGTGGTGTGCCCCGAATACTCGCACATCAATTTGGTGCGGATGGAATTGGGTTGGATCCGAAAATCAACTCATGTTTTTATTAAATTGAGCCCGAGGAGGCCTTGGGCTGAGAGGATGGCTATCTTGGCTAACAAGGGAAGGATCGCCTCCCTGTCTGGGTCTCGTGCAAAGGCATTGAAAGATTCGGAAGGTTCGAGGAGGCTCTCCGAGTAGCCCGGCAGTTTCTTTTCGCTGTCTGGGGAGGTATCGAGGCAATAAAAGAAAGACAGCTGCCAATGTTTGACGTGGGAGTTTAAATTGAGGGTTGGCATCGGTGAATTCTTGCGGCGTTGGATGGATACCCCGCCGCAGGTAAGAAGCGCTCCGTCACCACTTTCGCGGCACGGCTTACATTGGAATAGTTCGATGAAGAGAGTCAAACTCGGCGGCATGCACAAGTACGACTCAGACAGAACGATGAAGTGGGTAATGTTCAACGTAGAGTTAGGCCCTATGTCGAACACCCGGAGGCCATAATGTCTTAAGACCTCCCTAAAGAAAGGGTGACCCGGAGGACGGAATCCCCGGGTCACGTGCTCTACAAAGCAGATTACCTCGTTGTCGGCGGGTGTGGGCCGGGTCTCGTTGCCCGGCGCTCTCCAGTGAATGTCCTTCTGAGAAGGGAGAATTCCTAATTCGGCTAGCTCGTCCAACTTGGCCTTTGTAGCTGTGGAACGCCCCCAGTTGGCGGATATGGTTTGGGTAGTCCTTGCCTGAGTCGGCTGTTTTCCTTGCCGTTTGGGAGCCATGGGACTAACCTGCAAAACACAAGAAAAAGAGGCATAGGAAATAAGACCCGAAAGTGTTGGACTATCCAAGTATAAGGTATCAAGAAAGTATGAAGCTAAGAATTATCCGGGTATCACGCTATGAGGTGGATGTTATAAGGTATCCGGGTGTTAAGTATAACTGTGGAGATTAGTGGTCACTTACGTATGGGAAAGCATTTGGGGAAGATGGATGGTTGCCCATGTATCTACTGCAAGCAAAATAGCTGGAAGAGGAGGATTTTCCGGGTGTTAATGAAATAAGCGGAAAATCAAGGAGGAATGGATCTAGATGGGAAAAATTTGCGAGCGATTTTACGAGGGATTTGGTGATTAGTAATGGCAGGAGGATGAGTTGTAACTATCTAGCAGGTGGTTAAAGGAGTTGGCGAGCATCGAATCGATCTAATTTGATGCAATCGGAAGAACGACTCACGGGTTGACCGAGATCCAATCATGGATGAATTGAAAAATTGCGGGGCTAAACTGAACAAGTGCAAGGGGCTTACTGGAGATATTGGAGTCTCGCGCGACAGCGGCGAACGGCGTGGCTCGAATGCCCCTTTGCGACTCTTGGCGATTGGAACGAAGGCGCGGCGGTGAAGCTTGGCGGTGGCACGGGATGGCTCGAGGGCGAACGCGGCCGGCGGCGGCTTTGCTTCGATGGCGAGCACGAATTTCTTGCGGTGGTGCTGCAAGGGCGTAAGAAGCAAGGAAGGAAAGGGGGAATTGAAGTGGAGCGATGGGTTTTAGGTTACCCTCGGAGCACTATTTATAAGGCGAGGGAGAGTCTATCCCAACGGCCGGAAGCCGGAAATTGTGGGGTAATGGCTATCTGCGCGGATTCTGAGAGGTATGCGCCTGGAATTGAGCAAAGTATCTAGACAAAAAAGAGAAGGAGATCTACCCCATGATATCAGGGTCAATTATCGAGTATGGAATCTTGGCATTTTTATTAGGGTTTAGACCTGGAAAGTCAAACCAAAGTATTTGGCGGAAAAGCCGGGTTACTATATGGCCACCATGGAGTAAGGCCTAGCTGTCTATCAAAGCATCTTAACCCGGCCTCCATATGTCTGTGTGTCTGGTATCTTTGCAGGGAATAGCGAGCGCTTCGAGGAGGATCCGTGAAGCCCAAGCTATTCTGGGGACTACTGATGTGGGGATAATAACCCGGTAGGCCAACTCCAAGGCGTAACCCGGCCCAAGGAACACGGTGCGCAATCTGGTTAAGGATAATGAAGCTTCTGGAAGGCCCAAAGTTTGTAGGCCTTGTAACCCGGATTGTGGGTTACGGTAAGAAAAGTTAGGGTTCATAAGCGGTGTCCGGATAGGATTCAAGCTGCGCCTTGGAGAATAGGGCCGAGGGGGTACGGGTGCTTTATAAAACCGACCCCTAGGTCTAGTTTAGACAGAAATCTAAGAAACCTAGCAATATCGCCTGATATCGAGCATCTAGTGTAATCCCAGAGTTGAATTATTATATCAAGATCGGAGACTCGGCGACTTTGATTGCCGGCTACCAGATCGAGTTGCATCATGTTTTCCTCTGAGCTAAACCCTCTCCCAAACACCTGTGTCATCTTGCCCCAAGATCAGTTACCCCCGGTAACGTCTGCCGTGATTATCCCACGACAAGAGGCCTCTGATGATGATCTCCTCTCCGGCAAGGTGCCGGGAGACAGCTTCAGAACCCCCCTGATCTAGGGTTGACGGCGACGACGGCTGCGGAACTCTTCGGGGATATTTGATCAGGTGCCTAGGGTTTTCCTCCGAAGGGGAATAAATAGGAAAAGGGCAAAGGCGGTGGAGCCCTGGGGGCCCCACACCGTCCCCCGGCGCAGCCAAGGGGGTGCGCGTCGCCCTATGGTGTGGGCCTCCTGAGGCCCCCCTCCGGGTCTCTTTGGAACTCCGTGGAACCTTCGGGAATTCTAAGACTTCCGGGCTACGAATTTTCGAATTCCGAGAATATTTCCAGAACAACTTTTCTGAAACTAAAAACAACAGAAAACAGGGAACTGGCTCTGTGGCATCTTGTCAATAGGTTAGTCCAAAAAATCGATAAAAATGGCATAAAGAAGGGAGAAAACATGTAGCATTGGCATAATATCATCATGGAACATCAGAAATTATAGATACGTTGGAGACATATCAAGCATCCTCGAGTAGGTAAACGATAAAACAAAATAATTTCTTAGGTGACAAGCTACTAACATAAACTTGATCATCATAATGTAAAAGCATATGTAAGCTGAGATCATAGAACTTTAAACACAAACATGATAAATTGAACTTTAATAATAAATCATAGCAATCACTTTGCATCATGAGAAGTAACTCAAATAAAATATCATGAATATCAATGCATTGAAATTTATACGTTTGTTTCAAGTATAAAGAAAGCATGACAAGGTGGTATTTTGCATGTCCTTAAGAGTGGGACAAAACATAAATGCCAACACACCTTCAAAGTTCACGAGGAAGACTAGAACAAATAGTTGGAGAACAAGCAATAACACTTCTTGAATCAACTAATGATGTTTATGGGACAAATGCACATAAAACTCCGAATGGCAAAAATGCTCTCTCAACTGTGCATAAAGTTAGAAGATGGAGACTCAACATAAAAGTAAAAGAAATGCCCTTCGCGGAGGGAAGCAGGGATCACTCATGTGCTAGAGCTTTTATTTTATTAAACGGTTTTATTAAAAGTTTGACACTCCTCCCATCCATCTTACACAAACCATGGCTAACCGAATCATCGGGTGCCTGCCAACAATCACATACCATGGAGAAGTGTCTATATTTTAAGAGAGGTGTATGCTAGTGTCACCGAATGGTAAACAGAAAATACGGAACGTCACAAGCCAACTATATTTCACAAGAGTGGCTCCCATGTGAAGGACGCATCTGGGGCAAAAATAGTGAAGAGAATTGGTTTGCATTAATTTGGGGCTGGGCACCCCGTGCCAACTCTTCTATCAATTGGATAAGAGGATGAAGCCACTAGTCCAGGGTGTGAAATCCAATGAACAAGTGAGATAAAAATTCTCTATTTATGTTCTCATGAGAAAAAAACAAGAACACAAAACAAGAGTAATTTTGAAAGTTTTAAAGGTAGCACATGAGCAATTTACTTGGAATGGCAGTGAAATACCACATGTAGGTAGGTATGCTGGACACAATGGGAAAACTTTGGTTTTCGGGAGTTGGATGCACGAGTAGAGCTCATACTCAGTACAAGTGGATGCTAGCAAAAGACTGGGAGTGACAAATCAAGAGAGCATAAGAGCCACAATCATGCATAGAGACATAAAAATCATTAATCAAAGCATAAGTGGTATCACGAGTTCAAAAACTAAATGGTCATGGAGGCTATTCATGACTGGTTCATAGTCATAAATATGGTGTGAGCATGCGCCAAATTTATGCTTTAATATGACAAGAACAACTCATGATTCTTTCAATGGCATATTAAACACTCTCAGCTATTTGAGGCTATTCATGCTACTCAATAACCACAAGGCTTTTAAACTAAAATAACATCTAGCATGACATGAAAAAGATCTAGCCACAGTCTATAGAAGCTTCTATGTGCACCGTTATAAAATCACCCGTAAGCAGCAGTTTCTTTTCCCAACAAGCACCATACAAAACATGCTTTAACAAAAACTCTCCAAATGTTGTAGCGAGAAAACATGAGAGTACTCACATAACACTACTAAAACTAACAGGTCTGATAACAGATGCATGTAAAACAGGAGCTAAATAAATGCAGCAACTAGAAGAAAAACTAAGAATACTAAGTATTCCCATGAAAAAGCGGAGCGTGTCACTCTCCAATAAAAGAATGCTGGGTTCCAACCAAGCTTATTGCAAACATAAAACAAACTGAAATCAAAAATAAAAACCGCTCCAAGTAAAGCGCATAAGATGTGACCGAATAAAAATATAGTTTCACTAGAAGTGACGTGATAATTTGTCGATGAAGAAAGGGATGCCTTGGGCATCCCCAAGCTTAGACGCTTGAGTCTTCTTGGAATTTTCTGGGATGTAACTCCGGGGCATCCCCAAGCTTAGGGTCTTCACTTTTCTTGATCACGTCATATCATCCTCTTCTCTTGAGCCTTGAAAACTTCCTTCACATTAAACTTCTCACAATCTTCATTAGCAACGTTAGTGCAATCGAAATAATAAATTCACATGATTTAGTTTCAACACAAGCCTAACACTCATAAACACATTAGCTATTGTCACAACTTCTTTTAAAACTCTTTTTCTCAAAAGAACACCAAAAGAACACCAAATGCAATTATTGGCAGAATTTTTTAAAATAGGACAGCAGGTAAAGATGATTTGTTTCTAAAATCTTCTGTTGCTCAAATCAAAAGTGTTCAACTAAGAAAAGTTGCGTATATATCCCAGGATTACGCACAAAAAAACTCAGGTCCTTTTGAATTTTCTGTTATTTTATACGAATTTAACAGTGGACACCAGAAATCTGTTTCCAGCGCAGAAATCTGAAATATAGTCTCAATTTTCCACTAGAGGCTTTACTTGGCTCAACAAAAACACAAAATAAAAGATACATCGGGGTTTCTAAGGAAATATACAACACCCAGGTGTAAAGCACACAAAAAGAAACGACGGTAAACAGGTTGAAAACAGAGAAATAAAACGGTCTGTCTCCCGGTGGCGCTTTTCTTTAACGCCTTTCAGCTAGGCATAGAAAGAAACTCAAGTATTTTCTAGTGAAGCATAAAAATTAAGCTTAGAAATCTCCTCAACAATGAATTGTATTTCCTCTATAGAAGTTTTAGATGTCCCGTTATCAGCACTTTTAGGCACACTACTTTCATCAAATGGGTTTGCAGGAACAATCCAATCAAAATTCTTTTCTATAGTTTCATGCATTCCTACCAATTTAAAGGGTATTGGTATTTTATTTTCTTATCATTGAATTTACCCGGTGTGCTATTAATATGTACACATGAGCCTAACATCTCAAATCGGTTAAAAACTTTTCTATCCTCAATGGCAACGTCACCAAAAACTTTAAACAAAGTTTCTAGAATAAACTCTCTTTTTTGGATATCCCTAATGTTATCAAGGTTGAGGAACATTTCGTGTATTATGGGATTAAGGTTAACAAACCTAGCTTCCATCATACGAACTAGAGATGCTGCAGCGGTTTCATAATCTGGAGCAAGTTCAGCTAAGGATCTATCCTCAAATTCTTTGTACTTACTAACATAATTAAAGAACTCTCCGATATTACATTTACCAATTATATCACCGCTACCTATTGGTATGTATTTCAAGGTAAACTTGGGTAGAATCATGATTAGATATTAAACTAAAAAAAGAAAAGCAAAAATAACAGCTATGAAGTAAATTAATTTTTTTGTGTTTTTGATATAAAGAAGCAAAACAAGACGAAAATAAAAACAAGACAATAAAAAAAATAAAGAGGTTGAGAGTGAGAGACTCCCCTTGCCAGAAGACTTCTTTCTCCCTGGAAACGGCACCAGAAATTCTTGATGCAAACTTTGATGGTACCTTGATGGGGAGACTTCTTGATGATGATTAAGTTCCCGGCAACGGCGCCACAAAAATCCTTGATGCGGGCAATGAGTGTTGGGAACCCCACGAGGAGGGTGTGATGAGTGCAGCGGTAAGAATTTCCCTCAGTTAAGGACCAAGGTTATCAATCCAGTAGGAGAAACATGATATTCGGAAGGTTGATGCCACTTACGGTGGTGATGGCGCCTCACCAGTGTCAGCAACATCGCGGAACCTTCACACAACACATCCAAAATACTTTGTCCCAATTGTACAGTGAGGTTGTCAATCTCAGTGGTCTTGCTGAAAACAAAGAATAGACGTATAGTGTGGAAAATGGTGTATGCTTGCAGTAAGTAAAGAAAGCAGGAAATTGTAGTGGTTTGTTTAACAGTGTAGGAAAAATGGACCGGGGTTCATAGGTTCACTAGTGGTGTCTCTCCATAAAAGATAGCGTGCTGGGTGAACAAATTACAGCTGGGAAATTGACAAATAGAGTTTGCATCGTAGTGCACATTCATGACATGATGACTACTATGATATTTAGTGCGGGAATTACAACAATATACATAGACCGTAATCCAACTGCATCTATGATTAATTATCCACCCTCAGGTTATCATCCGAACCCCCTTAGGTATTAAGTTGCAAGCAACAGATAATCGCATTAAGCAATGTGTGTAATGTAAGCAATGATTGTACATGCGGGCACTCACATCGCTATTTTCTCCCTAGTGGCAACAACACATCCTCCCCCATCACCTTTTTGTCACTCGAGCACAGGCGAAAAGGAGGCATGAACCCACTATCGAGCATAAATACTCCCTCATGGAGTCACTAGCAACTACTTGGCCAGAGCAACCACTAGCAACGGAAAGCATGCAAGATCACAAATAACATATGCAATAAAGACTATTATCAACTTGGCATAAGTTCAATATTCATCGGATCCCAGAAAACACAGCACATAGAATTGCATAAGAACAATCTTGATCATGTTAGGCAGCTCACGAGATCTAAACATTGAGGCATAGGAGAAGAAGACAACCATCTAGCTACTGATATGGACCCGTAGTCCAAGGATGAACTACTCACGCATCACTCCGGAGGCAGGCATGGTGATGAAGAGGCCTCCGGTGATGATATCCTCTCCGGCAGGGTGCCAAGAGACAGCTTCAGAACCCCCCTGATCTAGGGTTGACGACGACAGCGGCTGCGGAACTTTTCGGGGATATTTGATCAAGTGCCTAGGTTTTCCTCCGGAGGGGAATAAATAGGCAAAAGGGCAAAGGCGATCGAGGGGGCGCGCTGCCCTATGGTGTGGGCTCCCCTTCGGGTCTCTTCGGGACTCTGTGGAACCTTCGGGAATTCTAAGACTTCCGGGCTTTGTATTTTCCAATTCCGAGAATATTTCTAGAACAACTTTTCTGAAACTAAAAACAGCAGAAAACAGGAAACTAGCTCTCTGATATCTTGTCAATAGGTTAGTCCAAAAAATCGATAAAAAAGACATAAAGAAGGGATAAAACATGTAGTAATTGGCATAATATCATCATGGAACATTAGAAATTATAGATACGTTGGAGACGTATCATTGTCTTACCTCATGATATGGAATATCTATGAATTGGATCAAGTACGGGTGTGTTGGATTCTTGACTTTGTGTCTATGTCATAAGATTAATCTCTGTTATGTGGGTTTATAAAATGACACTGGTAGAAAAAAGGCCTTCCATACGCCCCCATCAGTCCCCAAACGTCGCGCACCGTGACTAATGAGTCTTTAGTCCCGGGTCGGGAGGAGACCCGCGACAGAAGGTCATGCGTCGTGGGTTGGGAAGGGCGTTGAGGTGCGTGGAGGGCATTAATTCCGGTTGGCCTGGCCGCCCGGGACTAATGGTTCCCGGCCGCTGGCCTCCCTGCCTTTAGTCCCGGTTGGACTGGCCACCCGGGACTAAAGATACAAACTGCTCGCCTCCCGCGCGGCGGTTTTTATTCCGCGAGCGAGGCAGAAGGGCGCCATTGCTACAGTGCGCGTCTGAGTCTCTGTTTCTTCCTCTCTTCTCTTCTCTTCCCTCTCTTCGATCTTCCTCCACCAAGCACCATGGCTGAAGTTTGGGAGAGATTCCGTGGTCCCACACCATGCGGAAAGCGTCTCGACGTGTGCTACACCAACATTTGCGAGAGCCTCCCCGGTGCTCTTGGGCATTTGACCAATCTCTATTTCTCCTCTCCCGATGAACACCGGTTCTTCGGGCTTGATCTGGAGTATACGGCGGATCAACGGGATGTTGCCGTCATCCAGATTGCGTTCAAGGAGGCCGTTTTGGTCTTCCAATGGTCAAGGTAACGCACACGTACAATCTTGCATCTTCGATTTGTTTGTTGCATCTGAAGAATACATGTGTTGCAACATATCTAACACATATCAAATTTTTGTTGTTGCAGTAGTTCAAAGCATTCTCCGGCACTTGTTGATTTTCTTGTCAACAAGGGGTATGACTTTTGCAGCGTTGACATCACTCAAGACCGTCAGAAATTGATGCGCTTGGGTATTGTGATACCTGAAGATCACTACATTGATCTTCAGGATCTTATCCATTTCGATGAGTTGCCCGGGCCCAAGACCGGGATGGCTCCGATGGCAACTGCCTTCATCCACGAGGGCTACGAAACCATGAAGTCTGGTTTCCCCTCGAGGAATCACTGGTATTGGGAGAAGACCCCACTAGACTTGACGAACGTCAAGTATGCAGCCATAGATGCATACGTCTCCTACGAGTTGTTCCGCATCTACTCGACGGAGCCATAGATGTATGCGTTCGATATATGCATGTAATGGATATCTTAGTATATGTAATGGATATCTTAGTATTGTGAGACTTATGTTTGTGTTATGTGTGATCGTAATACTCTATGTTATGAAAGTGATATGATTGTGTTCTATTCATGATTGTGATGTCTCTACTCGTATTTTACTTGTGATTTAATTATCACTTGTCTTTTGTTGTTCATAAAACTATTTTTGTTTCCTAGTTTTAAATGACTTGGAAAAATTTGCAAAGTGTAATGGATATTATTTCTATATTAATTCCTAGCTATACTATTTCTATATTATGTCAAACACACGTTTCAAAACAAGCAAAAACAAAAACACATCAAGAAACACTACAACAAAATAGTCATGTAGAGACGCTCAATGAATTGGTATGAGGCGCTTTATTTCATCTCTACGACATTGTAAAGTCGCGATTGTAAAACGTCTCTCAAGCGTCTCCTTATGCATCGTCACAAAGATCGTAAGGACGCTTTACCATGCGTGTCTACGGAAAATGAGACGTTCATATTTCATCTCTACAAGCCTAGAGACGTTTTGATATGTGGATCATCATGGCATCTCTAACGTCCTTAGGAATGCTCATTTGTGTCCTATATTTGCGATTCATCAAGCTAGTGACGTCAATTTCATTTTTTTGGCTGATCAAAGTATGGTCGTGGTTCATCAAACATTATATACTAAATAAATGTGTTCCACCAATGAAGCATTTTCATAAACAAAATTACATTGTCTGTATTTAGATCGAGAAACAAAATCATCTCGATCCTGTAAGACAAATATTAGATTATTGTAGAGAAAACAAAGTTGACAACACATGCAAGCATACTTAAAAAATCATACGAATTTACATAGAATTTCAGATCTCTCTCTCCCTCTCTAAACTATCTAACAACTTTCAACATGCAGACATCCAGTTTCTTCTCCACATCTGATGCTTTTGTAGACGTCATTTATTTTCATTCAGTAACCTGCAAGTACGATTTATAAACATGTTAGTCAGACATAAATTTCCTGGAAAAAATAGCACACAAACTTCAAATAACTAAAGTTTGGAAGTGCCCATGTCCTCTGTTGTATGATCATGTTTATCTTTCCAGTCTGTTCCACTCAGTGAGAAAATTTGATACCAAAACTACTATGGATACACAAGTGCATTCTGACATACCAGAAGTAGCTTCACACCTTTTATGTGCCGTGTAAAACCTTCTGTAATTAAACAAGTATAATAGCTTAATTAAAATGGGCATACTGGAAATAAATGATGTAGGGTAGTACGTAGCCAAACAAATTCCGATGTGTTATGCATCCTTATGCATCTAAGGATGAGTGCAATTCTCCACAAAATACAGAGAAATTCAATAATTCTACTATTCACAAGTAACTCAGATAACACAATAACAGACATGAAATTATATCTAGTTGTAGATACATACTTCTGCGTACTAATGGCATGCCTCGACCCCAGAATTTGGTCTTTATACATTTGAATAAATAGCAATATGAGTACAGAATAACTCACCATGCTCAAACACTGATTCTGATAACTTTCACTTCTTCAGTACCCATAATTTGATATTACTCATAACTGTAGTAGAAAAGTCCTGAAGATCCACCGCTCGTTTGAGCTAAGAAACTGCAATAAAATCTTAGGACATAAATATAAATGGTACAGTATAAGCCGAAGTTCATGCATGAACCGGTAATCTTATTGTGTCCTAGATAAGGAACCAATTTTATGCAAATTCGCTCCTATTTCTACGGTAAAAATCTACTCTCCGAATTAGGCCTGACGATCTATGATATTGACATCAAATAGAATGAACCCAGTCTGCATTGATAAATTAGTATTGTAGTCCGGGCGATAGAAAAAATAAAGGACATACAGGCAAAACGGAAGCATGGTAGTGGTAATATTTATGGATTATTAGTGAAACAAATGGACATAGTGGTCCAATCACATAAGTTAATCAGCCTGAAAGCTGAAACAAAGCATGCACACCATCAAAGGAGCACCAAAGTGAAATAGTGTTGTCCAAATCTTGGACACATGTCTTTAACTTGGGGAATGGAGATGTCACCTGTTTAGAGGGATGAAGCCAGGTGACGACGGTAGTTTTTTTTCGAGATTGTGTGGAAGGTAGCTGACTTGGACGCATGGCATCAGACCTAGGCCATATTGGTCGTGGTACAGGAGCAACCAGTGACAGGCGACGCATGATGGTAGGAGTTAATAACCTAAAACCAGAAGAAAATATCAATTGATTGGGGGATCGGTGATGAAATTGGAAAGGGATAATATAAATTTAAACAACTAAATAGACAAAAAGGGACATCAGCAGGTTCGACAATGTATAGCAGCACAATGGTATCCATCCATGGTCGGTGATGCAATGCGTTTAGGCGTGGTCGCTTACCTCGGTAATATCAAAACCCTCGATAGCGATCCTTGGGCGCCTTAGCAGAAAGACGCCGGAGGGAGCAGGAAGCTGGCGGAAGGGGATCGTCCCTGGTGATGGCATCTCGACAGTTCGCCGGTGAGGAACACAGATCTTAGATGTACGCTCTATTGGGCGGCGGTGCCATGTTTTATGAGCATTGGGAGGCGACGGTAGTTTTTTCTAGGTTAGGTGAGAGCTGTGGGATAAGAGTCGTGGGTTGATGGGCTTGTGGGACTTCATTTTCTTTTCATTTTACTAATAAAAAATTAATTTGGAGCGGTGTGGGGGTTTAGCAAATGAGACGATCTGTACAACGTCTTAACAAAACGTCATTACAACGTGCGGGCTATAAATATTGAGACGAAATTAAGAGCGTCAAATGGTGAACGTCTTTACATGACTACTTTCTTGTAGTGAAAACAAAACAGAAAAACTACAGTTTCTATATATCTGTTCACCAAAAATTAATCTAAGCCGGGAAAACATATATCTAGTCAATACCAAACTCATCCAGTTGGATTTATTTCAAAATACATTTTTGTTTCCTAGTTTTAAATGACTTGGAAAAATTTGCAAAGTGATGCAAAGTGTAATGGATATTATTTCTATATTAATTCCTAGCTATACTATTCCAGTTGGATTTATTTCAAAATACATTTTTGAACTCATTCTAAAAATAATAGAAGAGCCTACAGGTCTTTTTAAAATTTTAAAATGAATTAGTATTATTTTTCTTAATTTTTTGATATATTATTTGTATTTTTAAGATTTTAAAATGAAATAGTATTATTTTTCTTAATTTTTTGATATATTATTTGTATTTTTAAGATTTTAAAATGAAATAGTATTATTTTTCTTATTTTTTTGATATATTATTTGTATTTTTAAGATTTTAAAATGAATTTGTTCTATTTTTCTTAATTTTTTGATATATTAGTTGTATTTTTAGAAATAATACAAATTAAAAAGTTAATGTTTATTTATTTATTCAAAATTATTAATTACATCATTACTTTTGTTTATTAAAAGATTTATTTGAAGTTCAAACAATAAAGAAATGTGGCATCGACCAACATGTTAATAAGATTGATATGATACTACTATCACATACATGCGTGCGAAACACTTGGATGCGGGACGGTATGGAACTCGGAAGTTAAGCGTGCTAGTGCTAGAGTAGTGGGAGGATGGGTGACCGAGCGGGAAGTTTGACCATGAGTAAGTAATTTGACTAGAGATAATTGTAGTTAGACACTAAGCAAATAATACAAATTCTGAAGAAAAAAAAAAGGAATGAAAAAAGGGAGTGAAAAAAAGGGAGAGAAAAATTGGTGTGAAAAATAATTAGAAACCCAAATGAATTAAAAAAAATTACGAAATAAAGTCTAGTCCCGGTTCATGTGGCAAACCGGGACTAAAGGTCCTCCGCCCCCCGGCTCCGCCACCAGCCCACGTGGACAGGCCTTTAGTCCCGGTTCGTAATCGGCGCGACTATAGGGGGGGTCTTTAGTCGCGCATAGGTAGTCCCGGTTGCTCGGTCGGGACTACTGGCTCTGGCGAACCGGGACTATAGGCCTATTTTCTACCGGTGTGAGTGGTTGTCTCTATACCTTTCGAGCTGAAGTGCCTTCTATGTGTGTTGATGCTTGAGTTTCCATCTATGAAGCACCACTTCGTACGTTCTAATCAATTGCTTCATCATATAAAAAATTGTGAGTCACTCTTATCATTTGTTTCAAAATGTAGAAATAAGTTCTTAGAGTACTCTAGATGCATGTGTATGTGATATGAAGATGGTGACCGAAGAGAAGTGTCTTCACCTTATATTGTATACTGGTCTCTTTGTTGCGGTGTGTTAGATCAATGTGTATTGTAAGGAAATAATAGGTAGAGAACTACTAAAAGAAAAGCAGAGAAGACCGCTAAAACATAAGCGTGTCTTGTCCCTTGCGTGCCTATTTTGACAGAATATATCCAGCAAGACAAATAATGATTAGGGTTATAATTCTTGGCCCACACATTCGTTGTAGACCTCACGCGGTTGAACATTTTGGTTGTTGGTATATATGTACTCGTAACAACCTTTTTCTTGTATATCTTTGGTATCATTCAATGCGTCTAGCTCAGTACCAAATGTTGTTTCAATAACAAAGTTTTGTTCTAGGTGGCGATTAATCTTAATTTGTTCAATTCATTCTAGTTCGGCAATGAAATGTTCTGTTGTAATCCATATTTATTTTACATCGCTTGGAATTAGGTCTATCATTTCACTTTAGCTGTTAATTTTTGTTTATCAAAGCGATGCTTAATGTGATGTTTGATAAGGAAAATAATCTTAAGAAATAAAATGTGTAGTGATGAGCAGAAGAAATTGATGCCCTTGTCATGGCCAGGTTCTGCGTTCCGCTCATCTTAAAACATTGTACCTGCTAAGAATATGATGTTCGATCGTTTCACTTTAGCTGCTAATCTTCTTAAGTTCTTATGGAACCGAAACCGCTAGCCATACCAAATACCATTGGTCGACCGTAACACATCGGGTGTGTTTGATAGACTGGGTGACCTCAGAAATTCTCAGCTCACCCCATTTACGGGTGTTTGGTAGCCCGTATTTGCCATCTGGCCCATCCCCCCCTTGCCCCGAAATAGCCTCTCAGCCCTACAGAGGTGAAAATCTGAAATCGAGCTTCGCACCTCAGCCTGGCCGGCTCATACAGAAAATGTTCCATGCGTGGGCCCCATCGAGCTCGCGACGCCTAGCCCCATGTGAATTTCCTCCTCATTTCCCCATTTCTGTTTCCCTTCTGAACACCCTTGATGTCTACGCATGCATCTATTCTTGTAGACAGTGTTGGGCCTCCAAGTGCAAAGGTTTGTAGAACAGCAGTAAGTTTCCCTTAAGTGGATCACCCAAGGTTTATCGAACTCAGGGAGGTAGAGGTCAAAGATATACCTGTCCCAACCCTGCAATTAAGATACGAGGAGTCTCTTGTGTCGCCCACACACCCAATATACTTGTCAGGTATATAGGTGCACTAGTTCGACGAAGAGAGAGTAAAATACAAGCAGTATGGATGATTATAAGTGATAATAACAATCTGAAATAAATATGGCAGAAAGCAAACATGTAGCAGAACAGGCGGAAAACGGTGTTTCAATGCTTGGAAATAAGGCCTAGGGCTCTTACTTTCACTAGAGGATACTCTCAACAATGAAAACATAATTGAATGCATAAATATCATTTCTTCACTATGCTACTCCGAACCACTCTCCGGTCGAATAACGAACACTAATCATTGCGTAGGGCTTTAACATCACTCCTCAAGTCTATATTCCCTCTCTAGGGAACCCCACACTATCACCTTGAGCGTCCTAGATTAGTCCCCTGAAACTTGTCGGTGGCGGCGACGGAGTCGATGGAGATGGCTTCCGGAGGGCACTTCCCCGTCCCGACAGGGTGCCAGAACAGAGATCTGTCCCCTGAAACTTGTCGGTGGCGGCGGCGGAGCTATGGATGTATTTTGCAAAAAAAAGATCCATTCTCCTAGGGTTTATGCATCGGGGAGTATAAATGGGCGAAAGGGCGATGCCGGGAGGTGGCCAAGGGGCCCACACCACTAGGTGGCACGGCCAGGGGGACCCGCGCCACCCCATAGTGTGGCCACCCTATGGCCACCCTCCCAGGCTCTTCGGGACTTCTGGAAGCTTCCGGGGATTTTTAGGACTTCTAGCTTTCGAATTTTCCAATTCCGAGAATATTTTCAGAATAACTTTTCTGAAACTAAAAATAGCAGAAAACAAGGAACTGACTCTGTGGCATCTTGTTAATAGGTTAGTCCCGGAAAACGTGTAAAAATACTATAAAGTGTATAGAAAACAAGCGGGAAACAATAAGAAAACAACATGGAACATCAGAAATTAGGGATATGTTTATGACGTATCAAGCATCCCCAATCTTAGTTCCTACTCGTCCTCGAGTAGGTAAACGATAAAACAATAATTTCTGAGGTGACATGCTACTATCATAAACTTGATCATTATGATGTAAGAGCATATGTACGCTGAGATCATAGAACTTCAAACACAAACATGATAAGTTGAACTTTAATAATAAAGGATAGCAATCACTTTGCATCATGAAGAGTATCTTAAATAAATGATCATGGATAATAATGAAAAGAAAGATAAACGTTTGTTTCAGGTATAGAGAAAGCATGGCAAAGTGGTATTTCTCTAGTCCTTAAGAGTGGAACAAAACATAAATGCCAGGACACTTTCAAAGTTCAAGAGGAAGCCTAGAACAAATAATTTAAGAACAAATAATATCACATCATGAAGTTATTATTGATGTTTATGGGACAAATGCACATACAACTCAGAATGGCAAAAATGCTCTCTCAACTGTGCATAAAGTTAGAAGATGGAGACTCGTCATAAAAGTAAAAGAAAGGCCCTTCGCAGAGGGAAGCAGGGATCACTCATGTGCTAGAGCTTTTTATTTTATTAAACAAAGGTATTACAAGTTTGACATTTGTGGAGGATTGTCTATATTTTAAGAGGGGTGTATGCTAGTGTCAACGAATGGTAAACAGACAATGTAGTACGTCACAAGCCAACTTGATTCACAAGAGCGGCTCCCATGTTGAAGGACACAACTGTTGTAGAAGGTCATCCCTCTTTCTCTTTTGTTTGCACAGTTATGCTTTGACTGATAAATCAGGGGCAAAAACAGTGAAGATAATTTGTTTGTATTAATTTGGGGCTGGACACCCCGCTGCCAGCTCTTCTATCATATGGATAAGCGGATGAAGCCACTAGTACAGGCTGTGAAATCCAATCAACAAGTGAGATAAATATTCTCTATTGGCGTCCTCATGAGCAAAAACAGGAACACAAAACATAAGTAATTTTGAAAGTTTTAAAGGTAGCACATGAGCAATTTACTTGAAGTGGCAATTAAATAGCACATGTAGGTAGGTACGGTGTATACAATGGGAAGACTTTGGTTTAAGGAGTTTGGATGCACGAGTCGAGCTCATACTCAGTACAGGTGGAGGCTAGCGAAAGACTAGGAGCGACAAATCAAGAGAGCATAAGATCCATAATCATGCATAGCGACATAAACATCATTAATTAAACCATAAGCGGTATCACAAGTTCAAAAACTAAATGGTCATGGAGGCGATTCGTGACTGGTTTGTAGTCATAAACATGGTGTGAGCATGCGCCAAGTCAACCAAATAAAACATTCGAAATAGAATACCATACATTGATGCTTTACTATGACAAGAACAACTCATGAATCTTTCAAGACATATTAAACACTCTCATCTATTTGAGACTATTCATGCTACTCAATAACCATAAGGATTTAAAACTAAAATAACATTTAGCATGGCATAAAAAAGTTCTAGCCACAGTTTATACAAGCTTCTACTTGCACTGTTATAAATTCTACATCAAGCAGCATACAAGATATGTTTTAACAAAAACTCTCTACATGCTACAGAAACAAAACATGAGAGTACTCACATAACACTACTAAAACTAACAACTCTGAATAAGAGATGCATGAAAACAAAGGCTAAACGCAGTACTAGCAAAAAGTGAACACTCACAGAACAATAAGAATGAAAACTAGAGTGTTCTAAACAATGAAAACGGAGCGTGTCTCTCTCCCACACAAGTATGATAAGATACAACCATAAACTACAGCAAGGAAAACTAAAAAAACTGAAAACAAAAAATAAAATATGCTCCAAGTAAAGCACATAAGATATGACCGAATAAAAATATAATTTCACTAGAAGTGACCTGATAAATTGTTGATGAAGAAGGGGATGCCTTGGGCATCCCCAAGCTTAGATTATTGAGTCTTCCTGGAATTTTCTGGGATGTACCACCCGGGCATCCCCAAACTTAGTATCTTCACTCTTCTTGATCACGTCATGTCATCCTCTTCTCTTGACCCTTGAAAACTTCCTTCACACCAAACTTCTCACAATCTTCATTAGCAACGTTAGTGCAATCGAAATAATAAATTCACATGGTTCTGTTTCAACACAAGCCTAAACTCATAAACACATTAGCTACTATCACAACTTATTTTAGAACTCTTTTTCTCAAAAGAGCACCAAAATAAAGAGATTAAGAGGCAAATGCAATTATTGCCAGAAATCTATCAAAACATGAGAGCAGATAAAGATGATCTTTTTTTAGGAAATCTTCTGTTGCTCAAATCAAAAAGTGGTAAACTAAGAAAAGTTGTGTATATATCCCAGGTGCCGGATATATACCGAATAGGGGTATATCAGATGGTAGTCAAAGTGCCGGATTACCAGGGTGGCCCAAGTGGTAGTGGGCTACGGTCCATTGGGCGGCCCAGTAAGCTGACGCCTAGAAGCCGGATTCTAGAAGGACCCGGATCACGGCCCACGTGATCTGGCTTGGAGTAGAAGGCGGATTCCTTACTTTCCAAGTTAATAGTTACCGTAGTCTTCTAGGTTTGTTACTCTGTAAGCCCTAACCCGGCTATTATATAAAGCCGGACGGGAGATATGATAGATAGACAAGAAGCTACAGGCTAACTCGCCGAGAAGTTGATCCTCTGCGAATAGCTAAACAGAACATCACGTTGTACTTGTTTACACAGGCTTTAGTCCTGATTAGTGAGATTGCAAGAGTAGAAACGCCGCATTACTGCGACGTACCGAACCTGGGTAAACCCTGTGTTTTTGTCCTTCGCACAACCACGTCCCCCCACGTCTCTACCCGTAGTCTCATGGCACCCCCGTCTATGAAAACTACTACGATGTCTCGACAGTTGGCGCCCACCATGGGGTGAACGACGTCAGGCGTTAAGTTCCGATCTGGGATACTCGGCGGAATCGGCAGTTCCATAACTGTCGGAAGCCTGGAGTTCGACGATGATGTTGGACGCTTCCTCGATAATGGATCTTACATACCGGAGCAAAATCATCTGGTAAGTGTCTGCGTGTTACCGATCGGATCTGCAAATATCTTTATCGGACTAACTGCAGAGGCCATGGGGTTTTGCGGTGGAAGCAAATTTTTCCCACCCGCCCTATACCCCAGTCGAAGATGACTATGATACCGGATTTTGCTCAGATCACCGACACAAAAGTGACACACACTTTATCGGTATGGTGCTATCCGAGGTCGCTGAAAACACGGATGAGGAAAACCCCGTGAAAGAGGCAGAAAACAGCACACCCACTACAGAGATGGAAGATCCGACATCCGTCAATATGACAATGAACTCGGAAGCTGATTCTGTGCTAGCCGCCATTGAGGTGAGATTAGAGTCAGAAACCGGATCGGACGATTTCGATTCCGAAGATGAAGATGAGGACACCTTCGAAAGAAAGGTGAAATCTCTTCAAGAGGGATTCCATGAAGTACTAATGGCAAAACCGGCTGAAAACACGGATGCCGGCAGTCAGGAAAGCCCTAAAACTCCTCCGCCAGAGGAAGAGAGAGAAGATGGAGAAACTTCTCCGATATTTCCCAACGTCAAAGAATTGATAGAGGATGAACCTGCCAAAAAACCTCCCTCTTCCAAGAAAAAGCACAAGGCCGCTAAAAAGCTCCAATACAAACTCCGGAAGAAAAAATCGGCTGATCCAGCTGATGAAAGCCCGGAAGTAGGAGATGCAAGCGGAATAAAGCCCGCGGAGAAGAAAGCCAAGGATATCCTTGTTCTGCCAATGACAGAACAAGAAGAACAGGATCTGTTACAAACACCAGTGGGACTAAACGAACCCCCTGAAGTGCTAGAAGCCAGGAGACGAGCTCTCCAAAGGCAACAACAACATCTACTCAGATCTCGGGAACACCTCCAAAAAACCCAGGATGACATCAAGCTCATGAAAGAAGAAATCGAGGAGTGCGAGAAAAAGAATAGATCTGACATAAAACCTACAAGGTTACCCGGAATCGTAAGACCGGAAGTACTGCCGCCAAAAGAAAGGTTCCATAACCCATCTTGGCAAAAGCAGGTAAACGGCAAGGATGCCAGAGGTGAACCAATATACAAAACCGCAGCACAAAACGCGGAAGCAGCGTTCGCCATCTTCAACAATGACATGTACTCCAACGGTGAAAAAATCCAAGGGGTGTATGCTTTCCTAGGAAAAGCATTGCAACAACAATAGCGGGGCCAAGAGCGATCAGGGAAGTTGCATGACGACTCCGCCCTATGCAAAACAGCTACTTGCGCCGCTGGGGCACCTGGACCGGAAGAACCTGGAGACTCAAACAATTCAAAGGATAAGAAAGAGGATCCGAGAAAAGACAAGAAAAATCCCGACAATAGGGATGAAGCGTCTAGAACCGGATCCCATCTCCCGAAAGGCGGACCTAACCCCCACGATCGGGAAGAAAAACACCGGAATGACGGCAAAGCAATGCCACCTCTGAGACACCCAGACAAAAAAGCTGGAAGACAGGTTATACCTCACAGGCGTGAGAGATCTCGCACACCCCCCCAGGGATAAGGAAAGACACAGGAGTAGAACTCCACCTCATCCAAAGGGGCGTGATCTCGGAAGAAATAGGGACGATCCCAGAAAAGCGCGTCCGTGCAACAATGGAAAAGAAAGGAGTAGATCCCCTTCTGTCCATTCAGCCGGCAGGTACTCCGCACACATGGATAGGGCGGAAAAGGATGATATGTACTTTGGACCTAAGTGTTTCACTGATAGGATCCGAAGGATAACCCTGCATTCTGGCTTTGCCAAAGTTGGTCCAACGTACTAAAAATATACCGGTAGTACAAACCCGGATACCTGGCTCTCAGACTACTATACAACCGTCCAGATTAGCATTGGGACAGACCTGGAAGCTGTAAAGTTCCTTTCCCTAATGTTACTGGATGGAGCCAGAGATTGGATCAATGGATTACCATCAAGAACTGTAGACAGCTGGGATGATATGGCTCGAGTATTTACTCAGCATTTCCGGGGAACTTATAAACGCCCGAATAGCATCAACCAGCTAAACCGTTCCACCCAGTTCGAGGATGAACCATACGTGGATTTCATCTCCAGATGGACTGCAATGAAGAATAACTGCTCTGGAGTAACTGACGTACAAGCAATGCATTCTTTCGTCAACGGCCTAAAACCCGGACTTGTACCGTTCATGGTTGGTTCCAAACAGCACAAAGATCTCGGATCTATGATTACAACCGCCAATAAACACGCTGCAGCCGAGGACGACATCAGAGCAAGGGGAGCAATATCGATACATTGATACGGGCCAAGAAAAATCCTCGCCCTGAGAAAAAGGAACTCCGGATGCAACACAAAAGCCCAAAGAGGTCAACATAGCCTTTGGAAGTGAAAAAGGGAACAGGTGGAAAGGACGCAGTTCAGAACCAATCAGTTACACTAAAGAAGAGTGGGGAAAGATTAAGTCGGAACCCTGCGTCCACCATTCGCAATTTGGGAAACCCACCCATACGAACGCACAATGCCGGCTGAACAAGCACATGAAAGGCAGTGCAGGATCCGGAAATAAGGGGAAGAGTTCCAAAAGGAAATTTTCCAAGCAAAAGCCAGAAGCTGAGAAAGAAGACAGTGAATCGGACACTGACGAAAAAATCCAGGAACAACAGCGAAAAGGCGAACCCAAATTTCCGAGAGTTGACGGAGAATGTGCTCTAACTTTCCTAGCAACTCCATCAGCAAAAGTGGCAAAAAGAACGCTTCGAGAAATAAACGCGGTTGTTCCGGCAACCCCCAAATTCTTGAAGTATTCAAACACGCCAATCACCTAGGATCAGACTGATCATCCCGGGAATATCCCTGAACCCGGCACACAAGCTCTTGTTGTAAGCCCTATTGTCCAGAACACTAGGCTAAAAAGAGTGCTGATGGACGGAGGATCCAGCATTAACATAATGTATCTGGATACGCTGAGGCATCTAAAAATCTCCGAGACCCAGCTCAATTACAGCAACATACGCTTCCATGGCATTTTTCCTGGTAGGCAAGAATGATCCCTAGGAGAAATTTCCCTAGATGTCACTTTTGGAGAAAAAGATCACTTCCGTCAGGAAAAAGTATCCTTCGAAGTGGTGCCGTTCGAAAGCGTGTATCACGCAATACTCGGACGTCCAGCTTTCGCCAAATTTATGGCAAGATCATGTTATATCTATAACAAGCTGAAGATGCCAGGGCCAAAAGGAGGAGTAATCACCATAACTGGAGACTTCAAGCTGGCAAACAAGCTGGAAAAAGAAAAGGCCCTTTGCGCTGAGAAGATCATAGCAAAGGAAGAGCTTAAGGAGCTGGCTAAGGAGGTATCGCCGACAGAAATGCCGGCAGGACAAGAAACCCGGAAGCCAGCAGATAGCTTCAAGGCATCCGAGAATACAAGACAGGTAATCCTAGATCCCAAAGATCCGACAAAATTTGTCGTGGTGGGAACTGGGATGACCGACAAATAGGAAAGCGAGCTCATCAAGTTCCTCCGTGAGAACCGGGATATTTTCGCCTGGTGTCCAGCTGACATGCCAGGCGTACCCAGGGAACTTGCTGAGCATCAACTTAAGGTGATTCCAGGCTCCAAACCCGTCAAACAAGGTCTCCGTCGATTTGACGGAAGAAGACGGAAGGCTATTGGCAAGGAAATTATCCAGCTTTTAGCAGCAGATTTCATCCAGGAAGTAATACACACTGAATGGTCTACAAATCCGGTATTAGTACCGAAGAAAGACACTATTGCTCTTAGAATGTGTATAGATTACACCGGCTTGAACAAACTGTGTCCAAAAGATAGGATCGCGTTACCGCGAATCGATCAAATAATAGATGCCACCGCAGGCTCTGAGCTTTTATGCTTTTTGGATGCATATTACGGGTATCACCAAATACGCATGAAAAAGGAAGATCAAATTAATACTTCTTTTATAACCCCTTACGGGACGTACTATTACATAACCATGCCATTTGGCTTGAAGAACGCAGGTGCAACTTACCAGCGTTGCATGCAACGTTGTTTGCATAGTCAGATTGGCAAAAATGTCAACGTTTACGTGGACGATATTGCTGTCGTAACCAAGGAAAAAGATACGTTCCTTGAAGATCTGTGAGAAACCTTCGAAAATTTGCGCATTTACAAGATGAAGTTAAATCCATCAAAGTGTGTATTCGGGGTTCACTCAGGAAAACTTTTGGGTTTCATCGTTTCTCACAGAGGAATAGAAGTTAACCCAGAAAAGATCAAAGCAATCTTGAACATCTCCAAACCCACGTGTGTGAAAGATGTCCAAATATTGACGGGTTCCGCTGCAGCCGTCAGCAGATTTATTAGTCGGCTAGGGGATAAAGCCTTACCACTCTACAAGCTGTTGAAGAAATCCGACAAATTCGAGTGGAGAGAAGAGGCAGATGCAGCATTAACCCAGTTGAAGGAAACTTTGATGAAATCTCCGATTTTGGCATCCCCAAAAGACGAAGAACCTATGTTATTGTACCTCACGGCTACAAACAGGGTTATCAGTGCAGTAATTGTTGTGGAACGGAAGAAAGACGAATAGAGCATACCAGACCAGCATCCGGTGTATTACATAAGCGAAGTTTTCTCCGAGTCCAAACAAAGGTACCCACACTATCAAAAACTGGCATATGGCGTATTTTTCGCATCTAGAAAACTGCGCCATTACTTCCAAGGACATTCCATAAGAATGGTATGTAAAGCACCACTAGGGGATATAATAAACAATGCGGAGGCAACTGGCCGAGTAGCCAAATGGGGTATCGAGCTAGCAGCTTTCGACATTAAGTATCAGCCAAGGACGGCAATAAAATCCCAGGTTTTGGCAGATTTTGTCGCCGACTGGACGGAAGCAATGGAGAAAACACCAATGCCGGAGTCCGAGTACTGGATCATGCACTTTGACGGATCCAAGATGAAGGAGGGCGCTGGAGCTGGTGTAGTTTTAAAATCCCCTAAAGGAGACACAATGGAATACGTATTACAAATACACTTCAATGCCAGCAACAACGTGGCAGAATACGAAGCTCTGCTTCATGGCGTGCATATTGCAAAAGAAATAGGCGTAAAGCGCATCTTGTGCTACGGCGACTCGGATTTGGTACAGCATCAGCTTAACCAAACCTGGGACGCAAAAAGTCCTATAATGGCCGAATACCGGAGAACGGTGAACGAGTTTGCCATTTGTTTTTTCGGATTCGAAGTACTCCACGTTAAAAGGGAGGAAAATTGGAACGCGCATGCGTTAGCCCGCATGGGGTCAGAAAGGGTAAAAATCCTACCACCAGGTGTATTCGTCCAGCATTTGTACGAGCCATCCATAAAAGGTGGAGATATTGATTATCCTCTGGCTTCCGAGTCAATTGAAGTTATGCTCGTTAACCCGGATTGGACAATTCCATATTTAAACTTCTTAGTTAATCAGAACTACCCGGAAGGAGCAGACGAAGTCTTGCAGAGACAAATTCAGCGTCGATGCAAAGGATACACGGTAATTGACAATTGCCTGTATAAACGCAGTACTTCCAGAATTTTCCTGCGATGTATTTTGCCAGAAGAAGGACGAGAAATCCTGCAAGAAATCCATGCCGGAGATTGCGGACATCATGCTCAATCAAAAAGCATAGTTAAAAAAGCATTCTGTGCCGGGTTTTTCTGGCTAACATCCAAGACAGATGCTGAGCACATAGTGAATACATGTGCAGGGTGTCAATATTACGCCAAGCAGACTAATATGCCAGCCCAAGCACTCAAAACTATCCCTATTACATGGCCGTTTGTGGTCTGGGGGCTAGATATGATGGGACCATTCAAAACTGCACGAGGTGGACTAACACATCTATTTGTAGCTGTGGAGAAATATACCAAGTGGGTGGAGGCTAAACCCATCAAAAAGCTTGACGGTGTAACTGCCAGAAATTTCATCATTGACATAGTCATGAGATACGGCGTTCCACACAGCATAATAACCGACAACAGGACAAATTTCTCCATTAGAGAGTTGGCAAAATATTGCCGACAAACGGGAATTCGCCTAGATCTCGCATCTGTGGCACACCCGCAATCCAATGGACATGTTGAAAAAATGAATAGCTCAATCCTGCAAGGAATACGCCCAAGACTCGAATCTCCTCTTCATAGAGCAGCTGGAGCATGGGTAGAAGAACTACCTTCCGTGCTTTGGAGTATTCGAACGACGCCAAACAGGTCAACTGGGCAAACCCTGTTTTTCCTAGTTTATGGTGCGGAAGCAATCCTTCCAACGGACATGATCCATGACAGCCCAAGAGTGCGGGATTACGATGACTCGGATGCCGAAGAAGCGCGACAGGATGCCGTCAATCTCTTAGAAGAGGAACGAGAGCTTGTGCTTCAAAGATCCGCCATTTACCAGCAAGGTTTACGACGTTACCATAGTCGGAAAATCAGGCATCGTTCTTTTAAAGAAGGTGACCTAGTGCTGAGATTGGTGTGGCAAAGAAAGCGCAAATTGGCCCCGGTATGGGAAGGACCATTTGTAATCAGCAAAGCTATGAAAAATGGGTCATACTACCTTGTAGACATTCGGGACACGGAAGACGATCCCGAGAAGCTGAATCGCAAAAGAAAGAGAAAGATAGATGATGAACTAGGAGAGACAAAGAGGCCCTGGAGTATCCAGCAGTTACGTCCCTTCTATACTTGTTCAATTTCTATGTAAACATCTTTGAGATCATGAAATAAAGTTGTTGGAATTCTTATATCCATGTTTTTACAAGTTTATTATAGTACAAAACATGATTCCACCTTATCTATTTCCCAATGATCTTACAAAATACTCAATGTTAACCCGAATTGTGCCTGCGTGCTCGGTGTTTAAAAACTGAATGATTGTCAGCCTACTAACGGCTAAAGCAAACTAGGATTGTGCCTGCGTGCCCAAGTTTCATTCAAAAAATTCCTTACTTTTCTCTAGGTATTATCTGATTGTTTATGTGTTGGGTCACTGGAGCTAGTTAGTAAAAATGCCCTTAGTATGGTCCGTGTTTCCGAGTTTGAACTGATTGGTATTACCCAGTAACTCGGCATGAAGATTCATAGTACTATTGAGCCATTTCAAACACTAAGGACAGTTAAAGCACATAAACCAGAGAACTTAGAAGATAAAGGAATAACAAACCCGGAAAACCTTGCAAAGAATTTCATAATTAAACTGCAAAAGGCAGAGTTCTTGTTCATACAAAAGAATAGAAGCATTACAATATAAATTACATTGTAAAGTGCAGTAATGCTCCTATTTTCTACTTCCACCATCCAGGTTAAGGACAACCCTTCAAGCATCCGAGTCTTCTTCGTTGATGTCATTCTCGGGGGCTTCGGGGATCTCCTCTTCTGGATAGGTGATGGAGATGTTCACCATGGAGGCGATCTTGGTGGCGTGACCTTTGATTTCATCAAAGATGGTGGTTCGCTGGGTTTCCGTGTATCCTTGAGGGATACCGGACGCCACGCGCCAAGATTTGGCACCAGGGTAATGCATACGCATAAGGCCTAGAGCCATGCGTGCACCACCCCGTGCTGCGGAGCGCAAGGTGGACTCCTTGGACTCCGCCACCTCCAGGATAGCTCCCGGAAGTTTCTCAACTTCCGAGAATTCCCCAGTCCTTGTGGGGAGGAACTTGTTGACCAACTGCATCCCAGCAGCTCTGATCGCTGTCCACACCTTCCCAAAGGCTCGGATTTTTTCAATCCGGGTAAGATCTGGGTAATTTCCTGTTTTTTCAGAACAAGCAACCAAAAAGTTAGGCAAAAAAAAAAACAGAGAAAGAAAGCAAGACATGGAAAAACCGGTAAATGAAGTAAACTTACCGAGAATCTTGTCGATTTCGGAGCCTTCCTCTAGGCGCAGGCATAAGATACTTTCCAAGTCCTGGATAGTGGACTTATCCTTTTCCGCCTGCTCGGAAGCCTTGGATTGAGCAATTCCAAGGGCCAGATTGCTGGCTTCCAGATCTTTTTTTGCCTTCATAAGCTCCTTATGAAGGTCCAAATTCTCCTCACGGAGACTTGCAGCATTGCCGGCATCTTCAGCTATTTCCTTGGCCTTAGCCAAAACAGCTGGAAAGCAAGGAAAAAATTCCGAGTTTAGAAAAATCTCGAGAAAGTACTTAGTGAAAATCCGGATAAAAAAACTTCAGAGAATAAAGCATACCTGTTGTTTCCGACAGCTGTAGCTGAGATGATGCCAGCTCATTTTTCTTAACATCAATAATAGATTGAAGCGTTCTCACCTCCTCATTCTTGATGTTAAGTTTATTAAGAATTTCCAAGTTTATTGTATCAGCGGTATGCTGAAACACGGAAATGAAAGCCAAACGCTTAAGTTAGAACAAGCATAATGAGAAGCATTAAGTGGAAAGTATGCTTTCAACTTATTGCTTGGGGGCTAGAGATATTACCTGGCTCATTTCCTGCAAGTTTGACAAAGTTTCGTTGAATTATTTTGCACATTCAGAAAAAAGAATCCCAACATGATGAAGGTCGTCTTGCACGACCTGACGAGGTGAAAATACGAAATCATTTCGGACAATTAGCCCGCCTTGTGGCCAAGGACGGATTAGAGGGGCAGGAGCGAAGAATTTCCTAGCTTCTGGATGAATATATCCGAGTTCATCAAATGGTTCTTCCTTTATCTGGAAGTTCCTGTCTAAATTGGGAATAGGTTCGTCCTCCCCAGATGCTCGAGGATTTCTACCCATCTGTGATTCCGCCCTTTCCCTCGCACCCATGATAGGTGCAATAGGCTGGCTGGATTGTTGAAATTGATTATCCGGGTTCGTGGTTTCATACTCCCTGCTAAACATAGCTAAAGGGGGAGAAACTGCAGCGGAAGAAGGTTCTCTTTTGATTGCAGCAGCTTTATGTTTCTTCAATTTCTTTGTCTTCAAAGGAACTAGAGCAAGGCTGAAAGGGGAACATCCAAGAAGTAAATATCTCGAAGAACCAGAGGGGAATGACGATTAAAAAAGCTCCAGTAAAATACCTGGATGTGGCGACGGGAATTACGTCAATATTTATCGTTTCTTCGAAGGTCACTTGCCTCTTGCGTTTCCGGCCGCCATAAAAGCTGGCATGTAATTCGTCAAGCTCGGCGTCAGAAGCAAGATCAGCTCCCTTAAGTTCGTCGAACTAGGAAAGTAGCAACGATTCGTTTAAGTCAGAGAAAAGAGATAATCCGAGAGAAACCCGAAAACAAGGAAAATAAAAATACCTTAGGGACTGGGTTTTCCTCGTGATATATTTCCAGACTTTCTAAGTATTGATCGCAGGTAGCGACCAGTTGGTCGACTCGTTTCTTGAAATCCCTTTTGGAATAAGATTCTTCCGTCCCTCTCATGCTATCTTCTGGCCCTTCATATTCGCAAAGGAGCCGGGAACGAAAAGCGAGAGGTTGAATACGGCGTCCAAACCAACATAAGACAGTGTGTGTTCCAGTTAAGGGAGGATGAGAAGAGGTAAGTTTGGCGATACGCCGTTTTATCTTCATCAGGTCTTCCGGCAACGTTTGCACTGCTTCAACTGCCCAACTCTCTTGAGGAGCGGCGGCGGAATTGACGAATGGAGGAACCCCGTTTTCCCTCCCGGGAAATGGGATGTCCTGATAGTAAAAGAAGGAACCCGTCCAAAATTTGACGGGTTCCGATGTTTTTATCTTTGGATACCAATCTTCCCTGAACCTCCGAAGAGTGAAAGAAATAGTTTCGCAGATGGGAAGAACACCCTTTGTGGGGTTACGCTTCACTTCAAAGCAATATTACCAAAAATCTAGTCTGGGAGCTATTCCTAAATACCCTTCAAAAAGGGCTTGGAAACCAGCTAGGTAGAGAATAGAGTTGGGTGGAAGATTGTGTGGCTGAATGCCGTAATGGTTAAGGACTTCCAAGAAAAAGGCGGAAGGTGGCAAACCCATACCTCTCGCAATATGAGAAGTAAGGATGACACGTTCTCCGTCTTCTGGCATGGGCTCGGACTCGTCTTCCGGGTTCCGCCATTTGTCTTTAACTACAAGCCCTTCCCTTTCCATTTGTGGAAGGAGGGAAGGAGGAATATTACTCGGACTCCAGTTGCCGACAAATTCCATCTCTTCTTCTCCGGCAGCGGCGGAAGATGCGGCCTCCACGGCCGCGAGCTCGTCGCCAACGAGCGTAATCTTTTCCTCCACCGTTTCGGGAGCGAATGACGGAGTGGGCGCGGAGCTGGAACCCGCAAGATCCACGGCGGCGGAAAGATTTCCTCCGTCCGCCGCGGTGCCCATGATTTCGCCGGCTCGTCGCCGACGGCGTGCACTGGGGAGTCCAGTTGTGGATCCATAGTGTTGATGATGTCCTCGATTTCTTGGGCGACGACACGGGCTGGTGAGGACGACGGAGAAGCCATCGAGGGGCGGCGTTTGGGCGTCTCCGGTGAGGGCTTGGACGCGGTGACGTTCGGGAGCTTTTCTCTGCTATGAGCTTAGGCGCTGGAATGCCGTGCGAAGTGAAAGCGGAAGTTTTTCGCTGAGGACGAAGACGGCTATTTATAGCCGAAATCTCGTCACGATACGTGCTAACGGCTCTTTTGACCGTTGGATGTTCAACGCGTGTCACTCGCCGAAAAATCCGGGAAATGAAACGACGGGTGATTATTGTTATCTCCTCGTTTCCCGCGAGAATCTGTCAGAGATGTGTTTCTGGGTTTCCCGCCTGAAACCCAAACGTCCCTTACGTCAGGATGATTAAAGCGCTAACGTAGGAAGTTCCTTCTCCACGAAGGATTGTGCGAGAAAAGCCGGATTTCCAGGATTCCGAGTTTTGCGTTACAACATCCTTTAAAAGAGAAAAAGAAGAATCAAGACTGCTGGCCAATATTTCTCGGACAAAATACATTTGGCGAAAGACGGCGAATCAGAGTTTTAATCCTTCTTGGGGGCTACTGTTAGATATATACCGAATAGGGGTATATCAGATGGTAGTCAAAGTGCCGGATTACCAGGGTGGCCCAAGTGGTAGTGGGCTACGGTCCATTGGGCGGCCCAGTAAGCTGACGCGCAGAAGCCGGATTCTAGAAGGACCCGGATCACGGCCCACGTGATATGGCTTGGAGTAGAAGGCAGATTCCTTACTTTCCAAGTTAATAGTTACCGTAGGCTTCTAGGTTTCTTACTCTGTAAGCCCTAACTCGGCTATTATATAAAGCCGGACGGGACATATGATAGATAGACAAGAAGCTACAGGCTAACTCGCCGAGGAGTTGATTCTCTGCGAATAGCTAAACAGAACCTCACGTTGCACTTGTTTACACTGGCTTTAGTCCTGATTAGTGAGATTGCAGGAGTAGGAACGCCGCATTACTGCGACGTACCGAACCTGGGTAAACCCTGTGTTTTTGTCCTTCGCACAACCACGTCCCCCCACGTCTCTACCCGTAGTCTCATGGCACCCCCGTCTATGAAAACTACTACGATGTCTCGACACCAGGATTACGCACAAACAATCTAAGGTCATTTTGAATTTTCTGTGATTTTATACGTATTTAACAGTGGACAACAGAAATCTGTTTTCTGCATAGAAATCCGAAATATAGTGTCAACTTTCCACTAGAGGCTTTACATGGCTAAAAAAACACAAAATAAAATATACAACAGGGTTGCTAAGGAAATAGACAACACCCAGGTGCAAAGCACACAAAAGAAAACAACGGAAAACTGAATGAAAACAGAGAAATAAAACGGGTTGTCTCCCAGTAGCGCTTTTCTTTAACGCCTTTCAGCTAGGCTCAATGATTTTTAAAATATGCTCACATAATAATAAGAGTTGAAGCAAAAAGAGAGCATCAAGAAGAAAATGTAAAACACATTTAAGCCTAACCCACTTCCTATGAAAAATAATCTTGTAGAAAAACAAGTCATGAAAACACAAAGCAACAAGAAAGCAAAATAAGTGCAACTTCAAAAATTTCAACATAAAGAGGGGAAACTTAATATTGTTGAGATGCATAAAACCATGTTTCCCGCTCTCATAACAAATTTCATTAGCATCATGAATAAAATTAACAATATAACTATCACAAGAAACATTCTTATCATGAGCCATATCCATAAAATAATTAATACTCTCCACATAAGCATAGTCATTCTTATTAATAACAACGGGAGTAGGATTATCATAAAGAACTTGAACATGATAGACAGGTTGCATATTAAAGAGATAGTTTTGGGTAATCCCACCATAATTGTGGCAAGTTTCATGAGGATTATTTTAATTATAGCCTATGTTATAACTTTCTTTATAATAATTATCAAAGATTGGAGGCATATTGAAATCATAATTAATTTTCTCCTCAATAGTAGGTGGACTAAAAATTTCATATTCATCATTGCAATCATCATATATTGGAGGCATAGTATCATCACAAGCAATAAAATAGTTGTATTCCAAAATGCATTCATTTGTAAGCATATCATCATTTTTACTAGGAGGAGATGTATCAAGCATATAATCATTAATAGCAAAGGGATTTTCAAACACATCATCCACAAGTTTAGATCTTTCTTATCATCATTTAAAGGAACATGGAGGGTACTAATAGTACAACAACTACTATCATCATTTTCAGAATTGGTACCAAACAAATTTTCAATATCAAAAGTAGTGTGTTTCTCCAAATCATGATCACTTTCAAAAATAACAGGCATAGGAAAATCATCGAGGACAGACTCATCAGCAAAAGCTGAAATATGAGCAACATGCTTAGGGGGAGATACCGTTACCTCTCTCTTTTTACTCCTCCTCTTCTTCCTCCTCCTCTTGTTCCCCTCTTTAGGAGGGAGAGGCTTAAAAGGGAGCTTCTCCACATACCCTGGTTTATTATGAGGAACAATAGAAAGAACTTTGGAGGATTTCTCCTCTTCATTAATAAGAACAAAACACATATTAGTCCTGTCATATTTTGGTAAAGTCTCCTCTTTAATAATATTTTGTATGTAAGTATTTTCATGGCAATTATCAACACAATAAATATGGCATCCATGCAAGACACTATCTATCAAAGAAGTTTTTATTAATAACTCTTCACACCCCAAAAGTAATGTAAGTTCATCATGCTCATTAGGGGTGATCATGTCATCACAATACAAAGTTTCAGTACTCATAGGATTCGAAAGGCTACTATCATGGCATGAGCATTGGAAATTAAAATGACCCATTTCATAGCAAAGTCACAAATAAAAGGATAGAGGGCACACACTTTTTCACCAAGATCATCTAGAGCCCTACTCCACATTCTTGTTTTTTCATTCCTATGATGGATACAATATTCTTCTTCAGTTTGATTCTTCTTACAAGGTCTAAGTGCTCCACAAAAATTAACATGCTTATAAGAAATAGTACTTTCAAGAGTTTTAGCATGTTTATTGCAATCATCAATAACAATTTCATTTTCCATGCAAGTGTCTTTAAAAGGTTCATGATATATGTCCCAATTTTCTTTAGGAATATTAAGATAAGAAGCAAAGGATCTATACCAACCAACAGCTATTGGAGGATCAAGACCATATTTAGCATTAAGCTCATGAAAATTAGCAGTTTGAGCAAAAATCTTAATGCAATCATACTCATAGTTTATACCTGACTCTTTACCTTTGTTGTTATTCCAATCTTCACCGTTGATTTGAATCCCCTCAAGAAGATCCCACTTAGCTTCAACCTTCTTACTACAAAAGAACCCTCTGAACATGCATCTAGATAATGCTTCCAATGTCATGAAAGCCTTGCATAATAATTAGTAATAATTATTTCCTCTGGAAGCTCATGGTTAGGACATTTGAGTATTAATGTTTTCAGTCTTCCCCAAGCTTGGGCAATGCTTTCTCCATCATGAGGAAAAAAATTATAAATGTAATTCCTATCTAAATATAGTTCATGAGAAGGATAAAATTTAGAGTAAAAGAGAGATTCAAGTTCCTTCCACTCCAAATGGTGAGGATCATCTAGTAGTTTATACCACTCCCTTGCTTTGTCCTCAAGTGACAAGGGGAATAGCCTCCTCTTAACTTGGTCTGTTGAGATACCTGCACACTTGAATAACTCGCATAATTCATGCATAAAGTGTAAATGATCACTAGGATGGACAGTTCCATCTCCAAAATAACGGTTATCCATGACAAGTTCAACAATTTTCTTGGGTATTTTAAAAGGAATGCTTTCAGTAGGAGGATTTAAAATATCACAAGAATCATTAGGTCTATCACATATGGGAGATAAAGTATCATCGGAGCAAACTTTTTCCTCGAAAGCTGGAAAACTAAACAGTTTATAAAAACTAGCTTCCCCAAGCTTAGAATTTTCCATAGTACTAGAAATAATGGTATCCAAATAATTAATGCTAATAACATTGCTATCACTATTATGCAAACAAACTTCCATAGGTTTTTAAATTTTCTCTTCAAAAGCATCCTGTCCTAATTCAAGATAAATACTATAAAGTTCTATCATATTTTTGTTGTTTTCCATTAAGACTACTAGTAAAAATAAAAACAAGAAGTGAGTAAAAATAAGTCTAACTAGTGAAAACAAGAAACAAAAATATATAATTGCATAATCCAAAGGAAATAACTTCGAGCACTCACACCCGAGAATGTGAGTACCTTTTACCTTACCTCCCCGGCAACGGCGCAAGAAAAGAGCTTGATGTCTACGCACGCTTCTATTCTTGTAGACAGTGTTGGGCCTCCAAGTGTAGACGTTTGTAGAACATCAGCAAGTTTCCCTTAAGTGGATCACCCAAGGTTTATCGAACACAGGGAGGTAGAGGTCAAAGATATCCCTCTCAAGCAACCTTGCAATTAAGATACAAGAAGTCTCTTGTGTCCCCAACACACCCAATATACTTGTCAGGTATATAGGTGCACTAGTTCGGCGAAGAGAGAGTAAAATACAAGCAGTATGGATGATTATAAGTGGTAATAACAATCTGAAATAAATATGGTAGCAAGTAAAACTGTAGCAGAACAGGCGGAAAACGGTGTTTCAATGCTTGGAAATAAGGCCTAGTGCTCCTACTTTTACTAGAGGATACTCTCAACAATGAGAACATAATTGAATACATAAATATCATTTCTTCACTATGCTACTCCGAACCACTCTTCGGTCGAATAACGAGCACTAATCATTGCGTAGGGCTTTAACAACACTCCTCAAGTCTATATTACCTCTCTAGGGCACCCCACACTATCACCTTGAGCGCCCTAGATTAGTACTAAACAAACGCCACAATTTCATAGGTTCATCTTCCAACACAAGATATAAATATCATGCTAAACCACGCGGTGCACACACTATCACCTTTACACGGAGATAACAAAACCACTTGAGTAGCATAACAAATGAAGATCAATCTACATATTCAACTAGATTACAAAGCTCATGATCACATAAAGATCACACCATGGGAGAGAGATGAACCACATAGCTACGGTAGAGCCCTCAGCCCCGGGGGAGAACTACTCCCTCCTCATCATAGGAGACAGCAACGACGATGGAGATGGCGGCGGAGTCGATGGAGATGGATTCCGGGGGCACTTCCCCGTCCCGACAGGGTGACAGAACAGAGATCTGTCCCCCGAAACCTGTCGGTGGCGGCGGCGGAGCTACGCATGTATTTTGCGGAAAAGGTCCATTCTCCTAGGGTTTATGCATCGGGGAGTATATATGGGCGAAAGGGCGATGCCGGGAGGTGGCCAGGGGGCCCACACCACTAGGTGGCGCGGCCAGGGGGACCCGCGCCACCCCATGGTGTGGCCACCCTGTGCCCCCCCCCCCCCCCTCCGGGGCTCTTCGGGACTTCTGGAAGCTCCCGGGACTTTTAGGACTTCTGGCTTTCGAATTTTCCAATTCCGAGAATATTTCCAGAATAAGTTTTCTGAAACTAAAAAAAGCAGAAAACAGAGAACTGGCTCTGTGGCATCTTGTTAATAGGTTAGTCCCGGAAAACGTGTAAAAAATGCTATAAAGTGTATAGAAAACATGCGGGAAACAATAAGAAACCAACATGGAACATCAGAAATTAGGGATATATTTATGACGTATCAACCCTCCCGCACGAGCACCCTGCACCGGTGGCGGTTCCGCACTGCGCCGCTGGTCCTGCACCGCACAGACATCCCGCACCACCTCCCTACACTTCTTCCCCGCACCTCCGCCACACACCGCCGATCGCCAGCGCACACAGGGCCAATCTCCGCGCCGAATACAAAGATAGTCGTTGTACATGGAGCTCGTCACTGCCGCTTCTATGGCCCGCGACGCCACCCAGTGCCAAGTTACGACATCGCCCAATGGATCCTCCTCGCCTGGCCTTGGATGACCGGAGCATCGTGATGGAGGCTGATGCTTATTGGGAGACCCCAAGTGTAGGGTGTGAAGAGTGCAGCGGAAAGTTTTCCCTCAGAAATAAAACCAAGGTCTAATCGACGAGTAGGAGAAATAAATTACTTCCAAAGATTGATGCAGCTGATGTTGGCAGGACGCACTATCGGTTCAGCAGCAACGTAGAATCTACACAACAAAATCAAATTAGTTTGCTCCAACGAAGCATTGGGGTTGTCAATCTCACCGGTTTTGCTAAAAGAAATGATTAGACGTATAGTGTAGAAAGTAGTACTTGTTTGTAGTAGATGAAACAGAACAATGATGGCAATAGAAAAACTATAATTGCAGTAGGAAAACAGCGTTTGCAATGGTTATATTATCAGTATAAAGAAATGGACCGGGGTCCACTGTTGACTAGAGGTGTCTCTCCAAACAGATAAATAACATGATGGGTAAACAAATTACATCTCGGCAATTGACATATATAAAGGCTGCAGCCTAGTGCATATGCATGACATGATGATTACTATGTGATTCATGCGGGCATTATAACAAAATACATAGACCGTTATCCAACTGCATCTATGACTAATAATCCACCATCGGAGCGTCATCCAATCAAACCTCGGTTATTAAGTTGCAAGCAACATATAATTGCATTAAGAAAATATGTAATATAAACAATAAAATTATTCTTAGAAAAAACATTGTTGTTTTCTCCCTAATGGAAACAACATATCCCCCACCCGTTACGTTTCTGTCACTCGAGTGTGAGTGAAAGGGAAGCATGAACCGACTATCGAGCATAAATACTCCCTCTTGGAGTTACAGGCATCAACTTGGTTAGAGCATCTACTAGTAACGGAGAGCATGCAAGATCATAAATAACATACACATGAAATAACATGATAGATTGATAATCATTGGACATAGAATTCAATATTCATCGGATCCCAACAAACACAACATGTAGTTACAATAAGATGATCTTGATCATGTTAGGTAGCTCATAAGATCTAAAAATGAGGCATAAAGAGGAGAGAACAACCATCTAGCTACCGGTATGGGCCCGTAGTCCAAGGATGAACTACTTACGCATCACTTCAGAAGTAGGCATGGTGACGTGGAGCCCTCTAGTGATGAATTCCCCTCCCGTCAGGGTGCCGGGGAGAGCTCCAAAACCCTCCCAAACTAGGATTGACGATGGCGGCTACGAATCTTTTTGGTGGATTGGTTCTTTAGGGTTAACCCGTGGAGAAGCTTAAATAGGCGAGAGGGCAATGTAGGTGGCTGGCCAGAGGGCCCACACCACCTCCAGGCGCGGCCGGGGAGCGCCGCCCTATGGTGTGGGGCCCCTAAGGCGCCCTCCGTGTCTCCTTCGGACTCTGTGTACGTGATAGATTTCTAAAATTTCTTGGCTTTGTTTCGTCCAAATTCGAGAATATTTTCAGAACAAATTTTCTAAAACCAAAAAGAGCAGAAAACAGGAACTAGCTCTATGGCATATGATCAATAGGTTAGTTCTAGAAAATCCATAAAGATGACATAAATTGTATAACAAAACATGTAGCATATGGCATGAAAATAATATGGAACATCAGAAATTATGGATACGTTTGAGACGTATCACGCCCACTGCGGAGCTTCATGGGGGCGAAATGGGCTGTCGCCCCCCCCCCCCAGCCCATGAACTTGCAGCTTATTATTTACATGTATTTAGCCCATTTATTATTCAAAATTAGCCCAAAGCTCATTTTGCCCCCCCCCCCCCAGCCCATTTCGCCCCTCCAGAATTTTGGCCCAAGCTCCGCCACTGATCACGCCGCCGCCGGTGAGCTGCTCCCCACACGGAGGACCCTATTGATTTTTTATATTTATGTTTAGAGACTTTACTATAAACTTAAGATTTGTTTGTAATTTAACTTTGTGGACTCTAGTGTCAGCGTGTTGCAATGTGTGCAGGCTACCAAACAATATCTCAAGACAACCTGGCTCAATGGATGCGACATACCAAACACAGAGCAAACTCTCAGCCCAACCCGTATGACCTCAACTTGGCCCAGTTGAGAAACTCATGTTGCAGTGGACCGGGCTACCAAACACACCCAACATATTTCCATTCGTTTACCTTGGATAGGAGGAAGCATAATACTATAAAACAAAGTAGAAACGGGAGGATGGAGTTGTGGTGGGCTTGCAGGCCCTCATTACTAATTTTTTACTAGTTTGTTTACACCCATGGAAGGTACAAATTCGGTGCAAGTGCTCGAGAATATTCAGCACCAGTTCACACCCCAAATGAATGAATACCTCATGGATGATTATACCGGGGAGGAAATCAAGGTGGCCCTAGATAGTATTGGTGATCTTAAGGCTCCAGGGGCAGATGGCATGCCAGCAATTTTCAAAAATTTGGGGACGGTGGGGGACAAAGTGACATATGTGGTGCTAAACTTATTGCAAGGTGGCATTATATCAGACGGATAGTACGATACAATTATGTTGCTTATCCTAAAGGTGCAGAACCCCGAAAGTATGAATGATGTTTGCCCTATTGGACTATGCAATGTTGTTTACAGACTAGTGTCTAAGGTCTTGAGTTGCAACTCTGTGCCATACATGTACAACTGGGAAAAATATAAGTTGTAAGTCATGTATAAGTAACAAACCGCACGAATCACGATGTATATCTAATGGGATCTGAATTAAGTGAGCTCTAACTTAATTCTCACTCGAGTGAGAAATAGCAAAACCGATGGCTCCGTTTGGCATCAAAGTATTTTTGAAGTATACATGGAATACTTCGATTTCTGAAAATACGAAAGTATTGAATACTTTAACATGTTTGAATATAATAAATAATATGGTTTTAATACTGAAGTATGCTAAAAAAATGCAGTTTTTTTTAAGTATTAGAGAAAGAGGTCTCACCCCCTTTTTTCTAAAATGAAGTATTTTCCAAAACTGAAGTATTGCTTTGTCTGGCAACAAAATACTATGGTTTTGCAATACTCTGTTTTTGGAAATACTGAGGTGCCAAACTAGGCCTAAATCTTAAGTCAGCTTTTCATTTTCTTTCTTATTTGTAACTTTTACATGATCAGTTTCCTATGAAGAAAAGTTACTCCCTCCGATCCATATTAATAGGTGCTGAAGTGGATGTATTTAGACATGTTTTATTGCTAGATACATCCACTTCAGCACCTATTAATATGGATCGGAGGGATTACAATTTGTAGTGTGAGAGCTGCAATTTTCTCTTCAAGGAGTCTATCACACGCATGCTTCCTTGTCGCAAGAAAGAATCATGACAGTTATTATACCTGAGGTGAAATTCTATATGTTTAATTTTATTCTAAATATATTTCTAAACTGTCACCGCTCGATCTGAAACCATTATCCATTTTCTTTACTCGTTTTTGCCATGGATTTTTTTTTATCGTGTCGCATCTCGATTTAGCCCATATTGGCTAAGCCAGACCACCTGAGGGCAAACGAACAGGACCAAGCCCAGTCATCCCTAGTTGTCGCCGGAAGACCTTACCTCCGCCGAAACCACTCGCCGGCGGCACGACCACGACTCCTCTTGCTTTTCTCCTGGGACGGATCGATTGAGCTCCCTGGCGCAACCATGGCGGAGGCCACTGGCTAATCCACTCCACCACGGCGTCCCGGATGAGATCGTGATATGGGAGATCCTCGTCCGCCTGCCCCCCAAATCCCTCCTTCGTTTCCGCGTCGTCTGCCGCGTCACCTGCTCCGGCGACTTCCTCCTGGCCCACCACGTCCAGAAACCCTGCCTGCCCCTTCTCTTCGGCCAGGGTTGCATTGGCGCCGTCAACATCGTCGCCGTCCCCTTCGACCACCGGGCAGGGGTCGCCGCCGCCGACAGGTTCCAGTCCGTCCGTCGCCCGACTTTTCAACGGCTACGGCAGCTTCTCTCCGGAGGCCTCCTGCCATGGCCTCTTTGCCCTTTCCACCTTTGCCACAAACACTTTATCTGCAACCCGGCCACTCGTCAGTTCGCTCGCTCTGGAAATGTACCGGCAACCCCCTACCGGCGAGTCCCGGATACTTCTATACCAGCGATGTGAAAATCCAGCACCCGGCGGTCATGATGCCTGCTACATCTTCACACTGGGTGGCCGTCGGAGAGGCTGGGAATGAGTTACAGCGGTTGCGCCGTCCTGCTCAGAAGCCTGCATTGCCACCCAAAGTAGCATGAGGCAGAACTCAGAAGCAGTGTGATAGTGGTTTTCGAATCGACCTGGCAGATGCATCTTTGAGATGGGTGGCATAATTTGGATGTCCAGTATTAATGAGGCATGGTGAATCATTGTTATCCGGAAGATGCAGAACTATGAAAACGAGGACTGGACCTTCAAGTGTCGGGTCGAATTGCCGATTGCGGAGATCAGAATGCAGTATGAAAATCTTGATGATCATTGGAGTCTGATGCTCATGCCTGGTGATGGTGAGTTGCTCGACCTGGTCCAGTTTGCTTCAGGTCTATTTGGATAGCAAGTTGGCTGCCAGTATTCATGGTGACCTACTTGATCGTACCAAATTCCAGCTCAAACAAACTCTTGTTGCACATACTTTTTTTTCCAATACTAGAGGGTCATATCCTGAACACTTGGCCTTTCATCTGAATGTTGTGAACACTCGAGTGACCTGGTGTGTTTCTTGACAGCCTACCTGTATCAAGAGTTGCAATATTCTGCAATTAGATCCAGTGTAAGCCCGATAGCGTTTTTTATGTATATATGTACAAAGTTATGATCAAGAAGCTACATGGTTGTCTGAATTTTATCTTTCTCAAATATTCTTTTGGTCTTATGTGGCGACCTTTGCATGTTGATGCTAAAATTACTAAGTTCTATTAGTCAGAGTTTGAAGTATTTTTCCAAAATCATTTGCCTTTGTTTCCTTGAACTCAAAATTTGACTTGCATTTTTGTGAGTTCATCTTATCTCATAGAGATTATACAGTGGTCTTCTTATAATACTACAAATTTAGCAAAAATACCAGTTTCAATTTTATTTTTTGTGGCCGACGTTGAAATGACATTGTCCACTTTGCTCACTAGCAAAGAACACCTGATTTTGGAAAGGGCTTGGAGCAGTACTCGTTAAATGAATGATTGGATTACGGCCAACTTCCTAATGAAACATTTGTGCCGCAATTAAGAGTGTGGCTTTCCCACACCTACATGGATATCCACTAGTTATCTAAACCGTTGGTAGGCATAGGGATACGAGCCACCGTCTACACAGCCTAGATGGCTTTGACCGCTGTCTTCCGACACAACAGACAGAACAATGCATTTACGCTAATTAGAACCGCTCGCCCCCTGGTTCCTTCTACCGAGAATGCCCTCCCTTTTGCACTGCACGGTCGGAAGACTAGGAGTAGACAGGAATCTGAATATTATCGAGGAAAATCCCCCTTATACCGGATCTTGCCCCTTTCTTCAATCTCCGGCCGCCTCCGCCCTCCCCATTGGTGTCTTCGTCCACCTCTAGCAACATTACCATTAGCATTATCAATCCCTCCCCAAACGCGCTCGAAGCTCAGCCGGATCCAATGGACAGCTCCTTGTCATACATGGAGTTGCTCGCCGCCGTCGGAGACACGGCGACTATTGGTGATCTAAGGTGAGTTTGGAGCACTCAGATCTCTTAGCATTCGCACTATTTACTTGTTCCTGTCCGACGCAAGCTCTACCTGCCCGATCTTATTACTCGATGAATACAGGCCTGGATCTGCTCCCTCACCAGATGCAAACTTCACAACGCAATCCCAGCGCACTATCGAGTTCGGTTCTTCATCCCAAAGCTACCAAGAGTAAGTTTGCACAATTTGTTGTTTAATAATCTGCTCACCTACGCATTCGCCTGTTCTTAGCCCCCTTTCTCTGATAATAATTTCTGAATAAGTGGCTGCGTCTTGATTAGTTCGCTGATACACACATGCTCAACATCGCGTTCGGATACATCTCCCAACACTGATTCAGAGGATACCGATGGGGAAGAAATGTGAGGAAGTTACCTGACATTTTAGTTGAAAAAATACCTTACTGTAATTCAGTCGTTATGCATGTTTTTCTGTTGGAAAACATTTGTCTGCACTTCAAAGATCTACATCCTACATGTATCTGTCAGTTAGATGTTTTTAATTATGCGAAATAAATCTCAACACCATACTGTACATGATTAGACAAATCCCTGAATATATAGAAGATAACAATTATTTGGAACTGCATTTCAATAACATCAAACCCTGAAAAATTGCAGGACCGATACGTCTAGCGACACGGACGGCGATGATGAAGTTGACTTAGGTTTTTCCAACCAAGTAACCACAGGAGCAGATGGTGAACTTTATGATTATGAGTTCCCAATACCGGACTCAGAGAGGGTAGAGATTGAAACACCCGTGGTCCAGTTCATTCATGTTGATGCTCAGGCTGATCAGACTCCCTGGAAGAAAAGGTAGCTACCTAAGATCCATTTAGGCATTAACTAGATATTGGTATTCATGCTAATCACATTATTTATGCCATTATATGTCACCTGTGTAGCAAAAAAATTCTCGGTACATTTTATTAAGTGCTGTTACGAATATCTTTTTTTCCCCTGGTTACTTCATGGAATAAACGCCCTACTACGCTTCCCTTATAAACCAGGAACATATGCTAAGCTCCGTGTTAAAATGCAGAGAGCTTATCTGTTTATTTCATACCGGAACATATGCTAAGCCTAAACACTAGAGCTATTTACTAAGATGAGAACCGAAGACCCGGATTTTGCTTTCAGTGTTCAACCTGATGAACAGAACAGGATAAAATCACTTATTTGGACAAACAACAGGTCCAAAATGCAGTATAGCTGTTTTGGGGATGCTGTGACATTCGACACCACATACTGCACCAACATTTACAAGATGCCTTTCGGACTTTTCGTTGGCGTGAACAACCACTTCCAATCAGTTATTTATGTTGGTGTTTTAATGAAGGATGAGTCAATAGAGAGTTTTGTATGGGTCTTCAACGAGTTTGTTTCACTCATGGGTGGGAAGCCTCCAGCAACCATTTTAACAGGTTAGTCCTGACTTTATACTTTCTCACGCGCAAGTAGCATACAATCAGTGAACTAGGTAGGCACCCCGTTCGCACAAATATATAATTCAGTTATGTGATATCTCATAAATGTGTGCAGATCAAGCGAAAGCTATGAAGGAAGCTCTTATAAGGTGCATGCCAGGGACAATCCACCTCTGGTGCAAGTGGCACATTTTTAACAAGGCGAAAGAATCATTGGGTCCTGTTTACACAAAGAACCTTACATTCAGGCAGCAGTTCTTCAAGGTGATTAATGAGATGCTAACGGTGGACGAATTTGAAGCGGCTTGGCAAGACCTGGTCACACGATACAATCTCCAGAAGAACCCCTTCATCACTGTCAAGCTACTTATTTTGTTAATCCCATATCCAATTACTAAGTTGAAAAAGTATATTGTCTCTACCTTTTTTTTACCATTCTTTGTAGTGTACTCCTGTCGGTAAACTATCCCCTTGTGCATTGCATTTTGTCTTGGTTGCTACCGATTTGTCCATGCAGTACAGTTTTTTCAAGACAATTTTTGTCTCCTTATCCAAAACAAGCTCAAATGTCTAACTCGGGAGACTAGTTTAGCATTCTTACATATGCCCCGATCTCAATCGATTAGTGGGGACATTGTTGTGAGATGCATTGGAAGGACAAGTAGACTAATTCATATTGCCACATCCATATTATGCAAGCAATGGAAAAGAGACTGATCCTATTGTGTTCCTCGACCTTATGATATCCAAGTTGTCGTAAATTAGTATAACATGCATGCTGGCCGATGAACAATGGATGTATAAAAGTGTTAGGCAATCATCGTGGATCGTTCGAAGTGGACATAACTACAACCAAAGTGGCGAGGGCGTCTTAGTAGGAAAAACTCGGCCGGATGTCCATTTTTATCGTTTTCCCCTTCCCCTTTCTTACTAAGTTGTCCCAAATACCCTTCGAAAATAGGGCCGTAAGTGCATTATTTCGTTTTCCACGAGTTGTCGCAAATATCTCTTCGAAAGCGGCATCGAAGTGCCTTATTATTGTTTTGCCGAAGTGCGTTTTACCGTTATCCACTCCCCCATGGGACCCAATTTGTCGCAAACAACACTAGGAACACGTCGCCGAAATGCCTTTTATCGGTTTCAACTTCACTATGATTCGTACGTTGTCGCAAATAACTTCCGAAAAATACCTCCGGCATGCATTATAACATGCATGCTGGTTGAGAAACACTGGATGGATAAAAGTCATAGGCAAGCATGGTCGAAGAATACCTCCGAAATGCCTTTCAAGCTGCCTTTTTTCCATTTTCCTACCCCAAGATGCATAATCATCGTATTTCCCCCACCATATAATCAACAAAGCAAAACTCTTGTAGTAGTTGGAAAAGGAAAGGATTGCCAAGGTGCCGTTCGTCTTATTCCTACCCCAATGGCTAAGTCAAGGTCTATTATATCGTTTTCGCTAAAATTCTCCTACAACTAGTTCATTTTAATAATACTGGATGGATAGATGTGTTAGGCAAGCATGGTCGATCATTGGAAGTGGACATTTACTATTTTGAAAATGTCGATGGGTTTTTAGTAGGACGCACTTGCCGAAGTGCGGTTAACTGTTATCCACTTCCCCCTTGGGGCCCAAGTTGTCGTAAATACCATTAGAAAACACTATAATGCCTGCCCCAAGATGCTTTTTATCCATATTCCTACCCCAAGATGCATAATCATCGTTTCCCCACCACCATATAAACCACAAAGCAAAACTCTTGTTGTATTTGGAAAAGGAATTGTTTGCCATCTCCTTTTGTCAAGGTGCCTTTCGCTGTTCTCCCCTCTCCTTTTTCTATCCCGAGGTGCAATTTATCGGCCGGAGTAGTAGGTTGAGAAATACTGGATGGATAGATGTGTTAGGCAAGCATGGTCGATCATTGGAAGTGGACATTAACTATGTTGAAAATGCCGATGGGTTTTTAGTAGGATGCATTTGCCGAAGTGCGGTTAACTGTTATCCACTCCCCCATGGGGCCCAAGTTGTCGCAAATACCACTAGGAAAACACTATAATGCCCACCCCATGGTGCTTTTTATCCATTTTCCTACCCCAAGATGCAGAATCATCGTTCCCCCCCCCCCCCCCCCCCACCATATAAACCACAAAGCAAAACTCTTGTTGTATTTAGAGAAAGAAAGGTTGGCCATCTCCTTTTGTCAAGCTGACTTTCGTCGTTTTCCCCTCTCCTTCTTCTATCCCGAGATGCATTTCATCGGCCGGAGTCTATTTTATCGTTTTTCCCCTTCCTCGTACTTCCTAAGTTGTCACAAATACCTTTCGCAAAAACCTCTTTGAAAGCTTCATCGTAGTGCATTATTATCGTCTTTGCATATACTTATGAGTACAAAATTGTCGCAAATACCTTCCAAAAAACGTTACCGAAATCCAATATATAATTTTCTCCCACCTAATGCGAAATTGAGCATGACTTGCACTTCGCGAAAACCCTTCGGAAAACGGCACCGAAGTGCATGTTATCGTCTTCCTCTTCCTTATGCTTCCCAAGTTGTCGCAAATAGAGCCGAAGTGAAAATGTCGAGTTTGTTTTATTCGGATGCAGTTGCCGAAGTGCGGTTAAGTGTTATCCACTCCACCATGGTACCCAAGTTGTCGCAAATGCCACTAGGAAAACGTCGCCGAAATGCCTTTTATGGGTTTCCCCTTCACTATGCTTCGTACCTTGTCGCAAGTACCTTTGGAAAAATACCTCCGAAATGCATTTTAACATGCAAGCTTGTTGAGAAACTTTTGATGGATAAAAGTGGTAGGCAAGCATGGTCGAAAAATACCTCCGAAATGCCTTTCAAGCTGCTTGTTATCCATTTTCCTACCCGGAGATGCATAATCATCGTTTCCCCCCAACCATATAATCCACGAAGCAAAACTCGTGTTGTATTTGGAAAAAGAAAGGTTTGCCATCTCCTTTTGTCAAGGTGCCTTTCGTCGTTTTCCCATCTCCTTTTACTATCCCGAGGTTTAATTTTTGGGTCGTAGTCTTTTTCATTGCTTTTTCTCTTCCCGTTACTTCCAAAGTTGTCACAAATACCTTTCGAAAAAACCTTTTGAAAAAATAGCCGAAGTGCATTATTTCGATTTTCACAAGTTGTCGCAAAAACCTCTTTGAAAGCGTCATCGAAGTGCATTGTTATCGTTGTGCATGTACATATGACTCCAGAGTTGTCGCAAATACCTTCCAAAAAAGGTTGCGAAATCCATTATCTTCTTTTCTCCCCACTAATGCGAAATTGAGCACGACTTGCACTTCGCATTAACACTTCGGAAAACAACAACAACAACAACAACATCCGAATAGAACACTATTTATCGTTTTCCCCTTCCCTAAGCTTCCAAAGTTGTCGCAAATACCTTTCAAAAACGTTTCCGAAATGAAATATATAGTTTTCCTACCCCACTTGCTACCCCCCAGTTGCATATTTATCTTTTGTCCCTCCCGTATAATCCCCCCAGTTGTCGAAAACACTATTCGGATACATTGTGTGTGAGAAAACACATTCGCCATGGACGAACTAATTGTTTACCATCATAACCAGGCATTGCACAAAGTAACGTATTAGGATAGAATGGTAGAACATTCCAAGTGGACAACACTATAATTATAGTCTCGATGGCGCTTTATTAACTTAAGGTGCCCAAGGTGGATGTTGTCATTTTCGTCAACCTTAGGCTACCCTCCCTGGGAACATCTATCTCACCGAAAAGTCGGACTCTAGGATGAATGCAAAATGATTGCCATCTCCTTTTGTCAAGGTGCCTTTCGTCGTTATCCCCTTCCCCTTACTTCCTAAGTTGTCACAAATACCTCTTGAAAAAACCTTTCGAAAATAGAGCCGAAGTGCATTATTTCTTTTTCCACAAGTTGTCGCAACTACCTCTTTGAGAGCGTCATCGAAGTGCATTATTATCGTTTTGCATTTACCTATGACTCCAAAGTTCTCGCAAAACCGCTTCCAAAAAAGGTGGCCAAAATTCAATATATAATTTTCTCCCACCTAATGCGAAATGGAGCACGGCTTGCACTTCGCAAAAACCCTTCAGAAAACGGCACCGAAGTGCATGTTATAGTTTTCCCCTTCCCTTATGCTTCCAAAGTTGTCGCGAATTCCTTTCGAAAACGTTTCCGGAATGAATTATATAGTTTTCCTACCCCACTTGCTTCCCCCAGTTGAATACTTATCTTTTGTCCCTGCCGTATAATCCCCCAGGTGTCGAAAACACTTTTCGGATACATTTGTGGGTGAGAAAACACATTCGCCATGGACGAAATAATTGTTTACCATCATAACCAGGCATTACACAAAGTACCGTGGTAGGCTAGAATGGTAGAACATTCCGAGTGGACAACACTGTAATTATATTGTCGAGAGCGCTTTATTAATTTATTGTGCCCAAGGTGGATTTTGTTGTTTTCCTCAACCTTATGCTACCCAAGTTGTCTAGGATACATATAACATGCATGCTGGTTGAGACATACTGGATGGATAAAGGTGTTAGGCAAGCATTATCGATCATTGGAAGTGGACATTTACTATGTTGAAAATGTCGATTGGGTTTTAGTAGGATGAAGTTGCCGAAGTGCGGTTAACTGTTAACCACTCCCCCATGGGGCCCAAGTTGTCGCAAATACCACTAGGAAAACACTATAATGCCTACCCCAAGATGATTTTTATCCATTATCCTACCCCAAGATGCATAATCATCGTTTCCCCCCCGACCATATAAACCATAAAGCAAAACTCTTGTTGTAGTTGGAAAAAGAAAGGATTGCCATCTCCTTTTGTCAAGGTGCCTTTTGTCGTTATCCCCTTCCCCTTACTTCCTAAGTTGTCACAAATACCTCTCGAAAAAACCTTTCGAAAATAGAGCCGAAGTGCATTATTTCGTTTTCCACAAGTTGTCGCAACTACCTCTTTGAAAGCGTCATCGAAGTGCATTATTATCGTTTTGCATTTACCTATGACTCCAAAGTTCTCGCAAATAGCGTCCAAAAAAGGTGGCCTAAATTCAATATATAATGTTCTCCCACCTAATGCGAAATGGAGCACGACTTGCACTTCGCAGAAACCCTTCGGAAAACGGCGCCGAAGTGCATGTTATCGTTTCCCTCTTCCTTATGCTTCCCAAGTTGCCGAAAATAGAGCCGAAGTGAAAATGTCGATTTGGTTTTATTCGGATGCAGTTGCCGAAGTGCGGTTAAGTGTTATCCACTCCACCATGGTACCCAAGTTGTCGCAAATACCACTAGGAAAAGGTCGCCGAAATGCCTATTATCGGTTTCCCCTTCACTATGCTTCGTACCTTGTCGCAAGCACCTTTGGAAAAATACCTCCGAAATGCATTTTAACATGCATGCTGGTTGAGAAACATTTGATGGATAAAAGTGGTAGGCAAGCATGGTCGAAAAATACCTCCGAAATGCCTTTCAAGCTGCTTTTTATCCATTTTCCTACCCGAAGATGCATAATCATCGTTTCCCCCCAACCATATAATCGACGAACCAAAACTCGTGTTGTATTTGGAAAAAGAAAGGTTTGCCATCTCCTTTTGTCAAGGTACCTTTCGTCGTTTTCCCATCTCCTTTTACTATCCCGAGGTTTAATTTATGGGTCGTAGTCTTTTTTATCGCTTTTTCCCTTCCCGTTACTTCCAAAGTTGTCACAAATACCTTTCGAAAACCCCTTTTGAAAAAAGAGCCGAAGTGCATCATTTCGATTTTCACAAGTTGTCGCAAAAACCTCTTTGAAAGCGTCATCGAAGTGCATTGTTATCGTTTTGCATGTACATATGACTCCAGATTTGTCGCAAATACCTTCCAAAAAAGGTTGCGAAATCCATTATCTTCTTTTCTCCCACCTAATGCGAAATTGAGCACGACTTGCACTTCGGAAAACAACAACAACAACAACAACAACAACATCCGAATAGAACACTATTTATCGTTTTCCCCTTCCCTAAGCTTCCAAAGTTGTCGCAAATACCTTTCGAAAACGTTTGCGAAATGAATTATATAGTTTTCCTACCCCACTTTCTACCCCCCAGTTGCATACTTATCTTTTGTCCCTCCCGCATAATCCCACCAGGTGTCGATAACACTATTCGGATACATTGTGTGTGAGAAAACACATTCGCCATGGACGAACTAATTGTCTACCATCATAACCAGGCATTACACAAAGTAACGTAGTAGGATAGAATGGTAGAACATTCCAAGTGGACAACACTATAATTATAGTCGCCATAGCGCTTTATTAACTTAAGGTACCCAAGGTGGATGTTGTCGTTTTCGTCAACCTTAGGCTACCCAAGTTGTGTAGGATACCTATAACATGCATGATGGTTGAGAAACACTGGAAGGATAAATGTGTTAGGCAAGCATGGTCGATCATTGGAAGTGGACATTTACTATGTTGAAAATGTCGATTGGGTTTTATTCGGATGCAGTTGCCGAATTGCGGTTTCCCGTTATCCACTTCCCCATGGACCCCAAGTTGTCGCAAATACCACTAGGAAAACGCCGCTGAAATGCCTCCTATCGGTTTCCCCTTCACTATGCTTCTTACGTTGTCGGAAATACCGTTCGAAAAATACCTCCGAAATGCATTATAACATGCATGCTGTCGTCGAACACTCTTAATATGGTATCTGTTTCCTGTCTAATATTAACAATCTGGAAGAATTGTAATGCATGATATCATTGGTAGACGCAAGCAAGGATTTTATGTGCTTGATCGATAGGAGTACAGTTGAACAAGCCATTATAATTTGCTAAGATTGTAATGTACATGTCCACTGCATGATGAATGAGAAAATGCTAGATGTACGGACTAATCAGGACATTGCCTTTCAATTGGCACTGTACATTGCCACAGCCTACATTGTACCGTAAAGTGAAGACAGTGCTTGCCAAAACGTGGCTACAGTGTACTGTACCTTTGTCCAGGTTGACGAAAACTTATTTTGCTCCATTTTCTTTTGGTATCCACCTAACATAGATAGGAATTCATCGGAAATGTACAAGCAAAAAATAAAATCTAGGCCAAGATATGTCTGAAGACAATATCTGAGTAGAGGTATATGTGGAAAACAAATTGGGCAGTGTGGAGCAGGGAAATTAAGCAGGGTTTCATACTCAACTTGTGATGCAGGAACACAAATTATATAAACTGCAGAGCCGAAGTACATGGCAGCTTCACTGTTAAAACAAGACAGGATGATGGGATCTGGACATATCAGGCTGAAACAAAATGATTCTGCAGTCTAAGCGAGCAAGGGATCATCCTAACACCTACATGTGTGATGCTACGATCCATCCCCACAAGACAAACACAAACAACATGTATATTCTACGGCTACGCTGAATTTTCTTGATCTGGCGCAGGAAGTTGGATTCGCTTATGATTGCATCTTGGATACTCCTATTAAGCTCACTACGGATGCGTCCAATTTCTTGATCTCCCAACTCCATGTCTTGAGCTGCATCTTGGATAATCTTGCTTAACGACTGCTCCAGGTTCCACTCGGACTTCCTTTTGACGTATTCCTCGAGGCGATCCTCCCATACCCACAGAAAGCAACCGTGTCCAAAAAGGGGATTGCATATGGATTTCAGAAAACATCCGAAAAAGTAAATCCGATTCAGAGTACAGGGCCAAAAAAAGGATGAATGACTCCACCTTGATGCCTCTGTAGCATGTGCAGTTCACTGCCTGCACCATATTCCTGCACTTCAAGAACTTCCGGCCCGGATTGCATGCAGTTGCTGATGTAATAACGCAGGCGGGCTCTCTGCATCCACAATACATGACAGGAGGGGGTGGAGTAGGCAGTACTGTCTTTGTGTCTCCTCTGTTCTTGCTCATCACACTATGCTCCGATTGGATCGAGCTAAGAGATCTAGCACTGGCAAATGGTGAGTGGATTAGATTGGTAGGAGAAGATGTGGAGTGGGATGAACTGGAGATGGTATCGCGCCTAGAGCTGCTACAATACATCTTCCCTTGCGGTGGATTGGATTTGCTTGCGGTGGATCTAGAAGAAGGTTCCGCCATTGATGCGCTCGAGTTGAAGAAGAGGGAGAAGGGGGAATCTCAGAGGGAAGGGCCGTGCGATGGGGCGACTAATTGGTGTCCCCTGGCAGACCGAACAGTGTCCCTGGAAGTTACCGAAACACCCCTGGTCTGTCCTTCGTACGTTCGGTGTTATGGAATTGATCCCTGGGTTTTCCGTACTGCTCGCTGGTGGTTGTGAGCTGAAGCACCTAGCCGGCCTAAATCTGGTCAACTTCTTGCACGAATCTCCAACAGCGGTTGGGCGGCAGGGATAGGTAGTGGACATCCATGTAGGTGTGGGGATGAATATTCGCGCAATTCATCCATATTGTATTTGGAAACATTCTGTTTAATCCCATCTTTCAGCTACATCATCTGTAACCATATTTATCATTTCAGTTTAGCTGCTAATAATTGTAAGAATCAATGGTTCATGTGATGTTCTATCTGGACATAACCTCGTGAAGTAAAACTTGCAGTGGTAAGCATAACAGCACAAGAAAGGCTTGTCAGGTCATGCTCAGGTCCTGTATGTCAAAAAGCTGCTCTGGTCATTTGCTACTGTATGTATGTTTTTGTGCTTATTAAAATGTGTCCGGTGGATTCTGTGTGTAGAGCCTCGCATCATCCACTTCAGATTCTTGTTTGTACGTATCTAAGTATTATGTTAACTAATGCATTGCTTTGACCTTTGTTTTGCCTTTTTAGCCCAAAGCCAGGCGTGGGTGCCAAGTTCCTTTGATTTGCTTTGACCTCTGTTTCTTTCAATCACAACATGTCACAGTCTAATGTCGTCAGACACATTTTGACAGAGAGGAACAAAATCCTCGTGGTCTGATGCTTGGCAGCCACGCTTAACCTATCATGATCAATCGAGCACTCAACAAAATCTATACACGCAGTTGCCACGCAGTTTCCACAGATTATATTGCAGCTCCATATAAATACTCCATACCTCACCTGCTTCATCACCTCACCATCTTATTCCCTGGCTGTAGCTACCAAGTAGAGCTGACAAGGATGGAGAACCCGAGCATAGCGGAGCACCTGCTCGTCACCGCACCCGAGAAGGGCGATGAGAATGCGGTGGCAGCGGAGGCGAAGCGCCTTCTGCGGCTGGCGGGGCCGCTAGTGGCAAGCGGCATCCTCCAGTGCGTGCTACAGTTGGTGTCTGTGATGTTCGTGGGCCATCTCGGCGAGCTTCCCCTCGCCGGCGCCTCACTCGCCACGTCCCTCGCCAACGTCACTGGCTTCAGCCTGCTCGTACGTACATTTACTTAAGATGCAAGATAGTTATTAGTAAACATGAGCACACACTTATTGTTTGCATGATCAAATGGAGCTGCAGGTTGGCATGTCGAGCGCTCTAGACACGCTGTGCGGCCAGGCGTTCGGAGCGCGGCAGTACCACCTCCTCGGCGTCTACAAGCAGCGGGCGATGCTGGTGCTCACGCTGGCCTGCGTCCCCATTGCCGTCATCTGGGCCAACACCACCCAGATCCTGTTGTTCCTCGGCCAGGACCGTTCCATCGCCGTTGAGGCCGGCGCCTACGCGCGGTGGCTCATCCCGGCACTTGTCCCATACGTGCCTCTTGTCTGCCACATCCGGTTTTTGCAGACGCAGAGTATCGTCATGCCGGTGATGGCCAGTTCTGCCGCCACAGCACTCAGCCACATCTTTGTGTGTTGGGCGCTGGTGCACAAGGCTGGCATGGGGAGCAAAGGCGCGGCGCTGAGCAGCGTCGTCTCGTACTGCACCAACCTGGCCATACTGAGCCTGTACACGAGGCTGTCTGGAGCTTGCAAGAGGACGTGGACTGGGTTCTCCATGGAGGCCTTCAAGGAGCTGCGCCAGTTTGCAGAGCTCGCCTTACCTTCGGCAATGATGGTTTGGTGAGAGACACAAATCAAACTTGTTTCTCAAACAAGCCTTCTTTCTAGCTTGGTTTTCACATGAATATATATGATTGAGCCAATTAATGGAAAAATATCTCGACATATATATGTGCAGCTTGGAGTGGTGGTCGTTTGAACTGCTTGTGCTGCTCTCTGGTCTTCTGCCTAATCCTAAGCTTGAGACCTCAGTACTGTCGATATGGTAATCAAGAGTGCAAAAAAAACTCTATTTGCATGTACTAAAATCTACAACTCAACCAAATTTTTGCTGTTTCGTTCTTTCTAAGTTGTGCATTGTTGAATTCTGCAGCCTAAATACGGGCGCTCTCATGTTCATGGTACCAGCTGGTCTCTGCACAGCCATAAGGTACCATCACATTCAGAAACACGATGTGAAATGCTTTCTCTGTCTATATCCTGATTAATTGGTCGTTTTTCTGCATGTACAGTACACGTGTTTCCAATGAACTTGGTGCCGGAAAGCCTCAAGTGGCGAAGTTGGCAACCAGACTAGTCGTATGTATGGCCTTGTCTGAAGGCATAGTGATCTCTCTTACAATGATTCTGCTACGCAAATTCTGGGGTTATATGTACAGCGATGAGGAGGAAGTTGTCGCATACATTGCCCGGATGATACCAGTTCTCGCGATATCCTTCTTTATAGATGAAATCCATACTTCTCTTTCAGGTACCAGCATAAGTGAAATACATACCCTGATGCTGCACAAAGGACAGTCTGGAACATACTGACATGATCATCATCTGTACATTTCAGGTGTGCTAACCGGATGCGGTGAACAGAAGATCGGCGCACGTGTCAATCTAGCGGCATTCTACTTGGCAGGCATCCCCTTGGCAGTGTTTCTTGCATTTGTCCTACATCTGAATGGAATGGTATGTACATACTACTTATATACCAATCTTAGCATTAACTTTTTTTTCACTGGCTACAGGAATAAGGCCGAAAGACTGAATTTTTTGTGCTTTCATTAGGGGCTTTGGCTCGGAATCGTTTGTGGTAGCCTCACAAAGCTTTTGTTGCTCATGTGGATCGTACTTTCAATAAACTGGGAAAAGGAAGTAAGTACTTGCAATTTGTATACCACCATACATTCTCTTTTGGACAGCAATATCTGATGCATTTTCTTACACTTTTATACGAATTCAGGCAATAAAAGCAAATGACATGGTTCTAAGATCTTCTCTCCCGGTTGCATGAGGATAATATCATGTGGAGAAATTGCATTTGGTGAGATGATTAAACACGGAAGTGACCCGAAAAGATTGATACAGGGCTAAGGCATTCAGCTTTGAAGGGCAGAGAGAAAATGTGAATATTGTAGACTAAAATTGTCAAGTCACCGGCATGCTTAATATTTTGAGTATTTTCGCAACAAAATATTTATTTCAAATTGAATGCTTCTATGACGATATGTATATAGTTTTGTTCAATGAAATACATAAGGACTTCACCATACCCGTAGAGGGCAAATTTTTGGCTCCGATGTCAACAATTCAATGTTGCATTGGAGTTCCAATTTCTATCGCTCAAACATTTACATGTATTTCAATTTGAATATTAATATGATGATGTGTAGATAGTTTTGTTCAAGTAACTGCGTAATAACTCCGGCCACCATATCCGTATCTAACATATTTTTGGCTCCAGATCCAACAATTCAAAATTGTACTCAAGTTTAACAATCACACATTTGCATGTGTATAGGCACTTTGAATCTACAAAGTTCCAATATATTTTAATTTATATGTTGCGTAGAGAAGGCAAAGGAGGAAAATTAAATTAGAAAGCAGTGAATGATAACAAATTCTAAAATGATATAATATAATTTTGATATGCTTCTCAATGGATTTCAAAATTATATATTTTTATTCATCATTTCATGGGCTTGTCGCCCATTAACAACCGCGGATTTTTCATTCATCCATTTGCCTCCCGGCACTATCAGAGACGTCGATCCTAGAAAAAGTCGAACGGTCAAAGCTCGGTCATCATTTTCATTTAGCCTCTCTAAAATCGTTGAACGAACCCGTGGTCCAAGGAGGCAGAGGATAACCCACACCCGAGACCCAGCCCTAACCAACTTCAGTTTCCAAATCGAGCCGCCAACCACCGCTCAGACCCGTACCGAGCGCAACAGGTTAGTCGATGAAAACATCTGGAACGAAGGGAAGAAAACATGAAAAAACATAGGGTATTGGATAGAAAACAAGCATTGAGCATCAAAAATTATAGATACGTTTGCAACGTACCAGCATTCCATCCCTCAACTCCTCCTTCTCGTCCTTGAGTAGGTAAGTGATAACAAAATAATTTTTGAGGTGACATGAAGCCAACACCAATCTTAATCAACGATATGTAAAAGCATTGCAAGCTGAGATCAAAATACTTTAACAAAGGCATGATAAATATTATTTCAACTAATGTAAACTTAGCAACCATGTTGCACATGAAAAGTAATACAAACAAAAGACAATGAATACTGAAGCATTTAAAGTGATATATTTATTTCAGCATAAAGAAAAACATAATAAAGTGGTTTCCCGCTTGTCTTTCGTGTGGTAGCAAAACATAAATGTCAGGACACCTTAAAGGTTTAAATGGTGACTAGATACAAATAATTTAAGAACAATCAATACCACAATAATGAATTAATCAATAATAAATATTTGGATTATGCACATTATACTCAGAATGACAACTATACTCTCTCAGTTGGTGCATAAATTGAGAAGATGAAGACTGAGCATAAAAGTAAAAGAAAGACCCTTCGCAGAGGGAAGCAGGGATTACTCATGTGCTAGAGTTTTTTATTTAATAAATAGATATTGAAAACAAATTTTCAAAGAGGTGTATGTCTATGTCAACGAATGGTAATGAAAAACTTATCATAATCCATGTCAAGCAAGGTGTTAGATTTTTTAGAGCGGTTTCCATTATCATTTTTTTTCTTTAGTTGGCACCCCCCCCCCCCACTACCACCACCACCTTTCTGTTCACCAACCAGAGCTAGCCGTATCCATGGGTGCCCACCAACTTTTATCAATCCATGGGGAAGTGTCTTTTTATATTATTTTTTTAAGTTCATATTATTTGGCACCAATTCTCTGCAAATTTGGATGAGCACATGTTACATACTCATGGGGTGAAATAAGGGAGAGAACCTTGCTTGACATAAACCATAATAAACTTTAAACTACTTCCTCATGAGCTAAATCAGGAATACAAAACAAGTAATAATTTTGAAGGGTTAAAGGTAGTACATGAGAAATTTACTTGGAGTGGCGTTGAAATACCAGGTGTGGTGGACACATTTGGAAAACTTTGGTTTTTGGGAGTTGGGTGCACGAGTAGAGCTCATGCTCAGTACAGGGTGAAGGCTAGCAAAAGACTGGGAGCGACCGACTAAGAGAGTAATAATGGCCATAATCATGCATAGTGATAGAACATCATTAATAAAAAGTATGACGTGATATTACAAGTCAAAAAATAAATAATCATCAAGGCTAGAGGTGACTTGTTTATAGTCATAACATGGTGTGAGCATGCTCCAAGTCAGTCAAAGTAAAACATTTAAAGGAGAATACCACAATACCATGCTTCAATATGAGGAAACAACACATGATTAAATTCAATGGCACATTAAGCATGCTCAACTGTTGATACTAGTCATGATACATCATAAATAACAAGGTACACAATTAAAATAACATCTAACATGACATGCAAAAGTTTAAGCCACAGTCAATACAAGCTTTCTTTTGCACCACTATAAGCATGAAACAATTTACTCTTTTCCAACACCAATCAACTTATTTGAAATAACTCTCAAAACAAATAATCATCAAATACCAGAGAGCTAATCATATATAACTTAAGAAAACCAACAAGCTCTGAACAAAATTCGAGTAAAAAATAGGAGCTAAACGCGGTACTGGCAAAACGGAACACTCAGTGAACAATAAGAGTGAAAACTAGAGTGTTCTAGGCAATGCAAACAGAGCGTGTCTCTCTCCAAAATAAAAAGTGCCAGGATCCATACATAAACTATAGCAAAGAAAACAAAACAAACTGAAAGCAAAATAAAATGACGCTTCAAGAATAACACATATTATGTGAAGCAATAAAAATATAGTGTTTTGAAACAAACCTGATTTTTTGTTGATGAAGAAGAGGATGCCCTCGGAATACCCAAGATTTGAGGCTTGTACTTCTTGGATATGCCTTGGGTGACATGGGCATCCCCAAGCTTGAGATTTTGTCCATCCTTCATCTCATCACATCAAATTATCTCCCAACACTTAAAACTTACTCCACCTAAAATTTCTCACACCTTCATTAGCAACGTTAGTGTAATCAAATTAACAAATCTAGTTGGTTCAGTTTCAACACAAGTCTAGAACTCCACTTAAAACATTATATACTGTCACAACTTATTTTAAAACTCTTCCCCTCAAAATAACACCGAAATAAAGAGATTAAAACGCAAATGCAAATATTGGCAGAAATCTGTCAAAACAGAACAGTTAATAAAGATGATTTTTTTAGAAACTATTATGTTTCTCAAATAAAAAAGTGGGAAACTAATGAAAGTTAAATAACAAACTGGGGCATGTACCAAACATTATACAAAAATTCCTCGGGTTTTGGGTGAGAGAACCGAGGATTCTAGTGAAGCGCAAAAATCTTGACAGAAAACAGCAATTTCCCCAAATCATATAACTCTCTATTAGAGGCTACTCTTGGTACACAACCGAAATAAAAAGGATAAGGGGCGGTTTCTAGATAGGTAAAAACTTCCAAAATGAAAGGGAAAACTGAAAGAAAAAATAATAAGGGTTGTCTCCCAAGAGCCTTTTCTTTATAGCCATTGAGATAGGCTTAGTATTTTCAAAAGATGCTCACACAATAGTTAAGAACTGAAGAAACATTTAGCACCAAGAAACAATATGAAACACATTTAAGTCTAAACCACTTCCTATGCATAGTAGTCTTGTAAACAAATAAATCAAAAAAGCTCAAAGTAGCAAGCCTAGGAAGGTAAAACAAGAATAACTTCAAAACTTTCAACATAAAGAGAGGTTTTTTAGTAACATGAAAATTCCTACAACCATATTTTCGTCTCTCATAATAATATTCAGTAGCGTGATGAACAAACTCAAAAATATAACTATGACACAAAGCATGTTTTTCATGATCTACAAGCATATAATTTTTATCATGCTCCAAATAGTGGGAACAATATTTTAAATCATGACCTCTTCCAACCCACTTTTAAAATTGTATCACAAGATGATTGATCACTCTCAAAAGGTATGGGCATATTTATAGCTGAAGTCGTGACCTCTCCAATCCCATTTTTGGTGCATTATAATTTATATCATCTGGTAACATAGGACCATCATCTAAAGCATTATCATATACATTTTCTAAGCAAACTTCCTTGTTATCAGAATATCAATACTAGGAACAAATAGAGGATTATCATAAGATTTATAAAAATAGCAAGGATTATCATAAATAATAGTAGGAAAAGTATCAAATTGTTTCTCTTTGTTTTCTATTGTGTATTGCACGTTGTTACCTATGTAACAAGTTTCAAGTTCATCCAACATATGTATTTCATAAGAATTCCTAGGGTCGTCGCATTCATCAATATAGCACTCATCCTCCTTTGGTAAGCATGGATTATCATAGATAATGGTAGCAACATCATTTTCATAAGTCTCATTTATAGAGGAATCATAATTTTCTATCAACAAGCAAACTCCAATAGCTTCTCTTTCTATAATTTCTACATTTTAAGCTATTTGTTCAGGGGGTGTCAAAAGTTTCAAAAGCCAAGCAAGAATGGTATTACAAAAAAAAACTCATAAGTTATTACTTTAAGTCTCTTTTGCTTTAGACATAGAGACAAACTAAAGGCAAGAACAAACTAACAAAGCAAGTAAAAGACTTGAAACTATAAACTAATTTTTTTACTTTTAATAAAGAGAAAACAAGACTAAACAAAAGTAAACTAAGGGAGAACAAAACAAAAGAAAGAGAGAAGAAGTGCGAGACTCCCCTTGCAGTAAGATAGAAGTCCCCTACAACTGCGCCAGAAAAATTCATTGATGCTGACATGATCACACGCTCGTTGGGAGACCCCAAGCGGAAGGTATGATGTAGTCTAGTGTAAATTTCCCTTGGTATGAAACCAGAGTTTATCGATCCAGTAGGACTTCGTAGTATTGAAGAAGGTTACTTATATCAATGGCCCCGTTTACCGATGTTGATCAAGTGTGGAACCTTCACACAAGCACAAACTCTCTCTTGCCCCCAACGTTTCGGAAGGTTGTCAATCTTTCGGTCTTGCTGAAAACGGAAGAATTAAAAGTATAGAGTCTTGGAAAGTAACTAAAGTGAAAATGGTACCGCAAGGAAACAATGATGAAAAGTGCTTAAAAGAAGCTTGCAAATATGAGGAAAAAAGGACCGAGGGCCATAGGTTCACTAGTGGTGTCTCTCCAAAGAAAACAAACATGTTGGGTGAACAAATTACAACTGGGGAATTGACTAATCTTGAACGTCTAACAATACTACTAGGAAATTATAAAGTTAACGGGTTCTCATCCGTAGACAAGAGCACCGTTGTTTTCTCCCTAGTGGCAACAACACCCCCCCCCCCCCCTCACGCACGTTTATGTCACTCGAGCGCAGGAAACAAGGAGGCATGAACCCACTATCTAGCATATAAACCCTCTCTTGGAGGTGAAAAAAACTACGTGGCCAAGGTAATCATAAACACCAGATATCCTTGCAAGGTAAGATAAAACTTCCTGTAAATATAAGGGAAACATCTCAGATTTACATGAAGAAAATAATCATGATCTCATGGTTCATCGGATCCTAGCAAACATAACATGCACAATTACATAACGGTGGTCTCGATCATGTGAGGCAGCTCACGAGACTCTAAAATGAAGTCATAGGGGAGAGAACAACCATCTAGCTACTGCTATGGACCCGTAGTACCGAGATGAACTAGTCACGCATCTGTCCGGAGGTAATCATGGCGATGTAGAGGCCTTCGGTGATGATTGCCCCCTCCGGCATGGTGCCGGAGCAGGACTCTAGAAGCCCTAGATTGGAATTTCAAGGTGATAGCGGTTTTTTGTATTTTTCATGGAAAATAACTTTGTCCCCGTTATTTTTAGGGTTAAAGGCAATTTATAGGCGAAGAGGGGACTTGAGGCGGTGGCCAGGGTCCCAGGGGCCCACCAGGCGCGGCCTAGGGGGGTTGCGCCTCGCACCCTCCTAGAGGCCCCATGGCTGCCCTCCGGATCCCCTTTGGACTCCGTCTTCGTTCCGGGTAAAAAAATACTTCTATGGATTTTAAGACCTTTCCGAGAATATTTCCTTCAGAATTTTTCTGAAATAGAAAAACAGCAACTGGCCTGGGGAATCTTGTTAGTAGTTTAGTCGATGAAAACATACGGAAAACGAAGGGAAACATGTGAAAGCATGAAAATAATATAGGCTATTGGATAGAAAACAAGCATGCAGCATAAAAAATTATAGATATATTTGCAACGTATTATTACTGTAGTTGTAGCGTTGCTTTAGCTTGAGGAGGATGAAAAACCAGCTTCTTGTGGTTTTGCCTGCTCCTCCTAGCTGCTTCAGTAATCCTGAAGGGTTCGTAGCATAGAAAACCAAAAATTTCCTACGCGAGAGACACCCGAAGGGCCAAGATCTAGTCTAGGAGATGTAAGCAACGGGCATAGAGAAAGTCTTAAGGATAACATACCCTCAAAGACACAAAGCGTTACGAGATCGATTCTCGTTGGTGATGTAGTTGTACTCACATCGATCTCAAGATCGTGAGGATGTGCGCTGCAATTCAGCAACACTTCCGTGATCGGTCACACATATGGCTTGATGACGACATCCGTTCCCACGATCCAGCGGGGTAGAGGAAGTAGAGGATACCTCGGAACACCAGTAGCACAACGACGTGGTGTGGTGGACAAAAGTTCGTTTATGGCTTCGCCAAGCGCATGAACATGAGGTGGAGCACCAGGAGTAGGGAGGTGGAGATGCCACCAAGTGTGTCGAGGAGAGGGAGCTCACACCCCTATTTATAGGAGGAGGAGTGCAGCAAAAATCCCCATACGTCCAAGTATGGTGGTGCCCCCATTTCCCTCTTCATGTGAGTGGACATTCCACTCACACCTACTCATGCTCCACTTAAACTCCACTAAAAAATTCCAAAGATTTTTCTTTAATAATAAATAAAATATTTTTATTTCTTTATTTTAATATTTGTTACTTCTATTAACAAACATTTTCATATAGCACCTCGAATCATTTGTTCATTCTATTAACAACCATTTGACAAAAACCCCTTGAACTATTTCAAATTTATCCGAAACAATTTCGGTGATGTCCAAATTTTTCTCCAATATTTTGTATCCTCTCAAATGTGTCATCAAACCTTAAGTGTGTCACCCTACGGTTCGCGAATAATACAGACATGATCGAGACACCTCTCCGATCAATAATCAACAACGGGATCTGGAGATCTGTGATGATTCCTATATATTCAACGATGAATCTTTTGATCGTGTGAACCATCAACGTCATAACTAATTCCCTTTATCTCGCGATATTTTACTTGTCCGAGATCTTATTATTGGTATCAACCATACCTTGTTCTATCTTGTTACCGACAAGTACTCTTTTACTCGTTCCGTGATATGACATCCATGTGACCTAGTCACGTGCTTGCAAGCGGTGTCGATGTGATATAATTGAGAGGGCTCAGAGTATATCTCTCCGTCATTTTGGATGGAAAAACCCCACTCTTGATCCATGAGCCTCAGTTAACACTTTCAGAATACCTAACTCCGCCTTTATAGCCACCCTGTAATGGTGTGACGTTTGATGTCATAAAAGCACCCTTCCGGTATTAGTGAATGACATGATCTCAAGATCTAAGGAATAAGGTTACTTCGTATGTAAGACATAACAATATAAACTATATAAATGACTTGATTGTATTGTTATACTTAATTTGGGTCTTTGTTCATCACATCATTCTCCTAATAACATGACTCTGTTATTAACAACATGTAATGTTCATGATCAGGAAACCTTGATCATGAGTTAATCAACGAGCTAGTTAAACGAGAGGCGTTACTAGGAACTCTTGTTTGTTTATTAGAAACACATGTATCAACCTTTCCGGGTAATACAATTCTAGCATGATAAATAAACATTTATCATAAACAAGGAATAAGATAATAACCATTTTATTATTGCATCTCGGGCATATTCCCTTCAAATCCTTGTGAGTATTTTTCTATCTGCAGATGTACTTGTGGCTGTGTGGTTTGTTCTTGGTGAAAAACAATGTCTGTGTGCTGGATGTTGCGGCTAGCTGTGAAATTTATACTAGCTTGGCCTGTTTGGGGTGACACCTCAGAACATGCATCTTGTGAGTATGCTCCTTACATGTGGTGTCTAGGGTTCAAGTTTCAATCTTATGCAGTTGTGCTTGTAAAATATCTGTTGCTGTGATATCTTTTGGTTGCTTAGGGTAGAAGTATCTCGGGTGGGCTTGAGATTACTCCCCTAGTCCAGGTTTGCATGTGCTAGATGGTAGCATTAGTCCAATACTCCTTGGGCTGCTTTTTGCATCTGGTTTGTGCTTGCCTTGGCCTCATTTGATACCTTGATCACGGTCTTTACTTATAACTCTAACTTCACTTAGGATTTTTGGTCCTGCTGGTTCCTCATACCAATAGTGACTTATATTTGTGGGCTTTTTCTTAGATATGGATGCAACGCAGTGTAGTGTCTTGTTGGCTTGTTATCTGTTGGCTCTAGTTTGTGAATTGTGCTTATTTTAAAGATGATGGACTATGTTGCTTGTGGTTGGACATGGCATTCGTTTCCTGTGGTCTTGTGTGCTGGAATAGCACACTGGTGCTTATTGGTTTGCTTCCCTAATGGCTTATGTTATGGAATTGCACACTTGTGCTTTGTTGGCTTGCTGGCACTGGTTGCTATGCTCCAGGTTCCTTGAGTTGCGCTTGCTGGAATGTTTCTCTTGGCCATTATTGGAAAATTGTTTATGTGCTTCATAATTGCTTAGATTTCTCACTGATTTGAGTACCTGGCTAAGAATTTATCGTAGTCAGGGCTCCATTGCATCCAAAACATCAATTTTTCCCACCTTTGGTGTGGGCAAAGATTTTAACATAACCAAAATGTTTTCTTTTGTGTTTCTATTTTGAAGGTTCAAGACTTTATCAGTAAAGAAGATAGGTAGATTTAGAATAGGTTCTCTATTGAGTCAAATTTGTAATCCTGGCATGGTTACCTTTGCAATCCAATTCAATTCAAATCTTGTATTATGTTATTTTAACTTGAATGGAATTGAAATTCCATTACTTATTGTTCAATTCAAATTCTTGTTTGAATTATTTAAATTTGTATCTGGGGTTCAAATTTATTTGACTATGGAAGTTTAAAAAATGATCTAGAGTGATGAAGGGAAATCATGCCTCTGGAATCCCGCCTCTTGAAATCCTATATTGGAGAGAGGTGATCAGGTTTTTTGGGAACGCGTTCAAGCGGCTACCGACATCCATTAATCCCCAATGACGAGTTCTTCCCTGACATCGGCGGCCTCTTCATCGACGACATAGACGAGAACTTGGACGTAGCAGCTGCTGCTGCACCGTGTGTATACATGTCGTCTCTCTATGATATCTTGTCAGAATTTACCCCCTCCGTTCCAGAAATAGATGACTTCCATTTGTCCAAACATTTATTATATAGACAAAAACATGTCTACATACATCATGTTTAAACAAATGGAAGTCATCTATTTTGGAACGTTCATCTACTATATTAATTAGTTGTCTGCATGGGTAGTTTATTTGCTATTACATTTTTCATGATTTATTTGTTGCTTATTTGGATTAAATCATATGATAAATTGCTAATATATTCGACAATCCAAAAACCTGATTATAGTCAATTTCATGGATGAAAGTGCATGGTGCCCCACGTGTGGTTTTGGTAATTAATGACAATCCTTATGGACTAATAGTTTCATTGAGATATCCTTATAGGTTTGTCCATTGGCACCACTAGAACTCCATGTGTTGGATTCAAGGTTGGATGTCATCAAGATCATTGCTTATAATGAATATATTTGATGTGATCAAGAAGAAGAATTGCCATGATATTGTTGATCATATTGCAAGTTCAAGATGAGCATAAAGAAGAGTTCAAATGTTTGATGCTTTCCACCCATATGGAGATTATTGTCAATTGAAGATGGACATGTGAGAAGCTCTCCCATATTATCTTATGGGGGAGAAATTTACAAGTCTTCACAAAGAGAAGCGCAATCAAGAAAGGTGCTCCAACTAGAGGTGATTAAGATCGTCATCATTTATCTCAATTGGAATGCGCAAGACAAAGGTGACATTGATAGGTTTTCTATTTTACCGGTCTCATGATGTTAGTAGGGAGACCGGGTTATAGATAGATAACCGTCCTATCAAGAGGGGCTCTCGAATGAGTTGCTTGATCGTATCGTTCGTAGAGAGCTCAAACTTTTGCATCCTTGGCATCGTCTTTCTTGGTTCTTATTTGGGTTTTCTCGATGTGTGGTTTTAGATCTTGACTTGTTCTTCCTGTCAAGGTCAAGTTCATCAAAAACGGATTTCGTATAGAAAACTTAATGCGTTTTTGTTATTGGAGGTTTTGCAGGTTCCTATCTTATAGAGAGGTCTAGACTTTTCCCATTTGGTTTTATCCTCCCTTGTTGGACTATGATGTTTCTTTGCATATTCCTGTAGTGCTCGTCGTATGATTTCAACGAGCCCAAGAACGTCAAAAACAGAGTCCAAATGCAAAAGATATGAACGCTTTTGTATCAATGTTTTCGAAGTTTTCAGGGGGCGGAAATTCCGGTCTAAGGCCGGAAATTTCTGGTCAGGCCGGAATATTCCGGGGAAAATATCCGGCCAGGTACCAGAGAGCGGGCACTGGTGCTCCAGGGGCTCTTGGGTCGTCCAGTAATTTCCGGGGTTGAAATTTCCGACGGGGGGGGGGGGGGGGATTTTCGGGGTAAGTGAAAATTTTCTAGCCCGGACAGCCCTAACGGCCATATTTCATGGGAAGCTATAAATAGTCTTCTTGATTGCACCAATCAATATATTCCTGCATTGTTGACCTTCAAAAGCTTGGGTTTCTCTCAATCCCTCCAATGATTCTTGCCCCTTTTTAGGGAAAAGAGAGAGGAGATCTAGATCTACTATTCCACCAATCAATATATTCTCTTAGTGAGGCGAATCCATTGGATCTAGATCTTGGGATTCATTTGTTGTTTTCCTTGTTCTTCCTCCTTCCTCCCTCCATAGCATTAGTTGCTTGGGTGGGATTTGTGAGGGAAGGACTTGATCACTTTGTGTGTTCTTGCCATTGCATTAGGTGCATCGGTTTGAGTTCCCCACGGGATTCGTGAAACAAAAGTCCGTGAGCTTTTTACTCTTGGGTGCTTGGTCACCGGAAAGATTGTTCCTCTTGGGTGTATTGAGCACCCTAGACGGTTAGTGCTTGGTGGCTTCCACCTTGTTGCAAGAAGTTCCGTTGAGAGCCTCCAACTTACTTGTGGAGATAGCCTCAACCTCGTGTAAGATTTGGTCACCGCCTTCAAAACGACCTCATAGTGGAAACGACAATCTCCCTCGCCGGAGAAGATCAAGGAGAATAAGGTGTGCACATCCGTGCTATTGAGGAGCGCCTAGGTGGCTCCCCACCTCTCCAACGAAGACGTACTTCCCTTGGGAAGAAACTTCGGTAATCACATCGGTGTCTCCTTGTGCTTTGGTTATTTCTATACTCTATCTCTTTACTTATTATGCATTTACCTTTGTGATAGCCATCGTGCTTGAAGTCATCTTTCTTGCTATAATATTGTTGTATATCTTGCTTAGCATACGTTGTTGGTGCACATAGGTAAACCTAGCTTGTATATGTTTTGTGCTTGATAAATTAAAACACTAGTTTTATTCCGCATTTATTCCAACGAGCAATTTCTCGCGCCGCCCACTAGATCCAGCTCCGTCGCGCCGCCATGCCACCGAAGATGAGGACACCGAAGCATGTGCCCGCCTACCGGTCCCCGTTTGACGCATCAGATCTGTCTGACGAGGCGTAGAGAAGGGTTGTGCGCTCTGATGCCACGAGGAAGAGGGCGGCACACGCCTTCACCAACAACGCGCTCCCCGTGCCGGACTCCCTGGCGTACCGTGCCCTCCCGGACTTCGACCGCCTCTGCGCACTCCGCCTCTGCTGCGCGGGCAGCTCGGGGAGATTCTCCCACGCCCTCGTGAGGACGAAGCCGCGCGAAGAGGATCCGCTGCCGAAGTACAACCCAGCGGCATTTGTCCCCTCCTTCTCCGAGCTCGACTTCGTCCCCGACAATGCGGTCGACGCCTTCGTCCCGACCCTCTGCCAGCGTTCTGCAACGGAGGAGGAGGTGCAGGCGCAGCGCCGCCAGCAGCTCGAGGTGAACTGCTCCTCAAGAAGGGAATCGCTGCCTCGCTTGCGGAGCCTATCACCATCGTCTCTTTCGACAAGGTGTGAGCGTCGCCGCCGTGATTTTGCAGCGCCGTCGTGACATATAGGTCAAGGCGCCGCACCCAGTAGGTTAGGGATAGGTTTTAGGAAAAGCGCGACTCCCCGCCGCAGCCTGCCGGAGGAGATCGTAGTCTGGGAGATCCTCTCCCGCCTCCCTACGATATCCCTCCTCCGCTGCCACGCTGTCTGCCCCTCCTGGCGCCGCGCCACTTCCGCCCGCGACTTCCTCCTCGCCCACCACGCCCGCCAGCCCAGCCTTCCGATTTTCTCCTGCGACCGCTCGTGGATCCACGGTGTCCGCTGCCACAATATCCTCGTCTTCGACAGCCGGGCCGCCACCAATGACAACCAGCTTCATGTCGTCGCCCATCTTGACGAGGCATTCCGTCTGGAGGCCTCCTGCGACGGTCTCCTCGTCCTCTCCAAGGTGGGCATCTCTGCCTTCCCCCCACTCCATCTGCAATCCAGCATTCCAGCCACGCGTGAGCATGCTCTCCTCAGGATACCGCGGGACTTGGACATCATGGGATTGTACCTCCACCGCCCTACCGGCGAGTACCGGTTGTTACTGCAGCTGAGCATCTACAAGGCAACAAATATGTCACCTAAAGATGGTATTGGCTGCTACGTCTTCTCGTTGGGATCCGACCAGCCGCCCAGGTTCATCGGGTGGCCGGAGACCGCTTGGGGGTCCTTCTTCCTACCTGTCCGGGTGGGTGATAGCATGTATTGGTACCCGACGTATTATGAGAAGATTTGAAGCAACCCATACCAGGAGGAGGGGGAAAAAAAGCTAACAATATTCGACACCATAGCGGAGTCGTTCCGGTACAAGGGTGAGCCAATTGTTCGCGGAAACTCATATGTCTTTGACATGAATGGCATCACTACCGGAATCGTCCAAGACGCCGACGGCCTACGGCCCTCGGCGTAGGTATACGCCGACGGCCCCCCTCGGCGTACACCCCTGTCGGCGTAGGCACATTGGCCGTCGGCGTAGAGTTCCCCGTCGGCGTATGCTTCGGTGGGGCCCAGTGCTGTCAGAACGAAATCCGTTCGACGGATTACGAACGCCGACGGCAAAGATTCCCCCCTTGGCGTATTGAGGGCCACGTGGAGGCCCATGCGGGCCTGTCCAGAGGCTAGACCGACGGCATCCCCTCGGCGTAGGCACGAGAGGAATTTTTGAATTTTTTTTTGAAATTTTTTTTTCGAATTTTTTTCTTAATTTTTTGTGCTTTTTTTTATTTCACTTATTTAACCACTTAATCACACTATAGTCACATTTATATTTATCTTTAACATTTTTATTTTTAATCTAAATTACGCGTTTCTACTAACACTTCTCGATCGGTCACCCATCATGAGATTGCTCCAGCCCCAGCACGCTTAACTTCGTAGTTCCTTCCCCGTGAGATACCTAGAAACAAGGGATGTGTTGTTATCAATATTATCCAATCTATCATGTTAACCCTTGGACCATCAATGTCACACTATTTTATTTTATGAATTCAAACAATTATTTAAGTAAAAAATAATAACTAGTAATAAATTTGAATTCAAATAATCTTTAATTTAAATAATAGTTAACATTTTTGCCTTTTCTATTTAATATTGAAAAATTCATATCTATAAATCTGTAGATCGAAATTTGACAAATAATATGTCTATATCGATTAGAAAAATGATAGAAATTCAAATATGACATCCATATAATATTTTCCATCATGTATAAGACTTTTTTTCTGTTCATTGAAGAAAAAAACCATTTTCCATTTCCCGAGTGTAAAAAGGGGTTTTTTTGTGAAGGACCTACCACAAATATGTTGCAAAACTTGAGAGCTATAATTTTTGAAAATACTAGACCATGTTATATGCAAAAATAACCAATTTGTTTCATATGAAAAGGTTTCCATCCACCTATTTTGAAAAACACAAGTTTCTACCGATTCCTTTGAAAACTAGTCAAATTTGAACTACAGGTACCTCATAGTTTGCTCATGATTTTTGGCAAAAATCATTTTTAGCTACACAACAACCTATTTCATCATAGATTCACCAAGAGATTCTCAATTTTCAACCCCTAGATACGAACGGTCATGCCCCCGCCTTGACTTTTTCCTTAAACCGGCTTAGAAAATTACAAAAAATTCAAAACAACCCAAAATGATGCAAGGACTTCGCGTGGTGTCATTATATAGGTACTAGTATAAAAAAAATACTAAACTTGGAATACAACAGTTGTGTTGAAATTTTTTTCACAAAAATGAGCTATCTCCTACGAACATTCCTGGGTTTCGGGCCAAATGACGGGTGTTATGGTCATATCCATGGCATAGTTTGTTCAAATGTTCCCATATTCCACACAAACATGCATCTTGGAATCACGGACAATGTTGATGGAGGAAGTTTTCCTTTTCATCGAAGAAAAAAACCATTTTCCATGTTCCGAGTGTAAAAAATGGGTTTTTTTGTGAAGGACCTACCGCAAATATGTTGCAAAACTTGAGAGCTAAATTTTTTTAAAATACTAGACCATGTTATATGCACAAATAACCAATTTGTTTCATATGAAAAGGTTTTCATCCACCTCTTTCGAAAAACACAAGTTTCTGCCGATTCCACTAGAAACTGGTCCAATTTGAACTACAGGTACCTCATAGTTTGCTCATGATTTTTGGCAAAAATAATTTTTAGCTACAAAACTACCTATTTCATCATAGATACACCAAGAGTTTCTCAATATTCCACCCCTAGATACGAACGGTCATGCCCCCCGCGTTGACTTTTTCCTTAAACCGGCTTAGAAAATTGCAAAAAATTCAAAACAACCCAAAATGATGCAAGGTCTTCGCGTGGTGTCATTATATAGGTACTAGTATAAAACAAAATACTAAACTTGGAATACGACAGTTGTGTTGAAAATGTGTTCACAAAAATGAGGTATCTCCGACGAACATTCCTGGGTTTCGGGCCAAATGACGGGTGTTATGGTCATATCCATGGCATAGTTTATTCAAATGTTCTCATATTCCACACAAACATGCATCTTGGAAGCACGGACAATGTTGACGAAGGAAGTTTTCCTTTTCATTGAAGAAAAAAACATTTTCCATGTTCCGAGTGTAAAGAATGGGTTTTTTTGTGAAGGACCTACCGCAAATATGTTGCAAAACTTGAGAGATATAATTTTTGAAAATACTAGACCATGTTATATGCACAAATAACCAATCTTTTTCATATGAAAGGGTTTCCATCCACCTCTTTTGAAAAAACACAAGTTTCTTCCGATTTCGCTAGAAACTGGTCCAATTTGAACTACAGGTACCTCATAGTTTGCTCATGATTTTTGGGAAAAACCATTTTTAGCTACAAAACTACCTATTTGATCATAGATACACCAAGAGTTTCTCAATATTCAACCCCTAGATACGAACGGTCATGCCCCCCGCGTTGACTTTTTCCTTAAACCGGCTTAGAAAATTGCAAAAAATTCAAAACAACCCAAAATGATGCAAGGCCTTCGCGTGGTGTCATTATATAGGTACTAGTATAAAAAAAATACTAAACTTGGAATACGACAGTTGTGTTGAAAATGTGTTCACAAAAATGAGCTATCTCCTACGAACATTCCTGCGTTTCGGGCCAAATGACGGGTGTTATGGTCATATCCATGGCATAGTTTATTCAAATGTTCTCATATTCCACACAAACATGAATCTTGGAAGCACGGACAATGTTGACGAAGGAAGTTTTCCTTTTCACTGAAGAAAAAAACCATTTTCCATGTTCCGAGTGTAAAGAATGAGTTTTTTTGTGAAGGACCTACCGCAAATATGTTGCAAAACTTGAGAGATATAATTTTTGAAAATACTAGACCATGTTATATGCACAAATAACCAATTTGTTTCATATGAAAAGGTTTCCATCCACCTCTTTTGAAAAACACAAGTTTCTGCCGATTCCGTTGGAAACTGGTCCAATTTGAACTACAGGTACCTCATAGTTTCCAAAAATAATTTTTAGCTACACAACTACCTATTTCATCATAGATACACCAAGAGATTCTCAATATTCAACCCCTAGATACGAACGGTCATGCCCCCCGCCTTGACTTTTTCCTTAAACCGGCTTAGAAAATTACAAAAAATTCAAAACAGCCCAAAATGATGCAAGGCCTTCGCGTGGTGTCATTATATAGGTACTAGTATAAAAAAAATACTAAACTTGGAATACGACAGTTGTGTTGAAAATGTGTTCACAAAAATGAGCTATCTCCTACGAACATTCCTGGGTTTCGGGCCAAATAACGGGTGTTATGGTTATATCCATGGCATAGTTTGTTCAAATGTTCCCATATTCCCCACAAATATGCATCTTGGAATCACGGACAATGTTCACAGAGGAAGTTTTCCTTTTCATTGAAGAAAAAAACCATTTTCCATGTTCCGAGTGTAAAAAATGGGTTTTCTTGTGAAGGACCCACCGCAAATATGTTGCAAAACTTGAGAGCTATAATTTTTGAAAATACTAGACCATGTTATATGCACAAATAACCAATTTGTTTCATATGAAAAGGTTTCCATCCACCTCTTTTGAAAAACACAAGTTTCTGCCGATTTTTTCCTGGAAACTGGTCCAATTTGAACTACAGGTACCTCATAGTTTGCTCATGATTTTTGGCAAAAATCATTTTTAGCTACACAACTATCTATTTCATCATATATACACCAAGAGATTCTCAATATTCAACTCCTAGATACGAACGGTCATGCCCCCCGCCTTGACTTTTTCCTTAAACCGGCTTAGAAAATTCCAAAAAATTCAAAACAACCCAAAATGATGCAAGGACTTCGCGTGGTGTCATTATATAGGTACTAGTATAAAAAAAATACTAAACTTGGAATACGACAGTTGTGTTGAAAATTTGTTCACAAAAATGAGCTATCTCCTACGAACATTCCTGGGTTTCGGGCCAAATGACGGGTGTTATGGTCATATCCATGGCATAGTTTGTTCAAATGTTCCCATATTCCACACAAACATGCATCTTGGAATCACGGAAAATGTTGACGGAGGAAGTTTTCCTTTTCATTGAAGAAAAAAACCATTTTCCATGTTCCGAGTGTAAAAAATGGGTTTTTTTGTGAAGGACCTACCGCAAATATGTTGCAAAACTTGAGGGCTATAATTTTTAAAAATACTAGACCATGTTATATGCACAAATAACCAATTTGTTTCATATGAAAAGGTTTCCATCCACCTCTTTTGAAAAACACAAGTTTCTGTCGATTCCGCTGGAAACTGGTCCAATTTGAACTACATGTACCTCATAGTTTGCTCATGATTTTTGGCAAAAATCATTTTTAGCTACAAAAATACCTATTTCATCATAGATACACCAAGAGTTTCTCAGTATTCAACCTATAGCTACGAACGGTCATGCCCCCTCCGGTGAATCCCTAGACCCGCTGGAGAAATACCGGACTTATACAAATACACGCGGTAACGACATCGAATGGAGGTAGAAATGTGGAACTAGTTGCTTAGATGTGTTTGGGTAGGACATAGGAACAAAAAACACAAAGGTAGAACCCAATTCTTCGGAAGATTCCTGACGTTTCGTCCCATACGGGAGTTTCAGCCTATAAGCGCATGCAAACTCTGTAGAGAGAAGTGGATGCCGGTGAAGCGGGTCACACCACGGAGTGAAATATTTGCCATCCAAAAAGACACAACACACATATAATAACATGGTATGGCACCCCCTACCTTGTGTCAGGATCCGAACGCTCCGTAGCCCCCCTCCGGTGAAACCCTAGACCCGCTGAAGAAATACCGGACTTATACGAATAAACGCGGTAACGACGTCGAATAGGGGTAGCAATGTGGAACTAGTTGCCATCCAAAACCCTAGCTTGTAGTGCGATCCCGACGCTCCAGACCCCCTCTCAGGTGAAACCCTAGACCTGCTGGAGACTAAAAAAACCTGATAAGACTACGACCGGCACCGATGTCAAAATGGGGTAGAAAATTGGAGCTAGTTGCTTGGATGTGTTTTAGTGGGACCTAGGAATCATAAAAATAATGGCATGGACCAACTCTTCAGAAGATTCCCTCTCATTGGATCGCTACGAGAAACCGCAAAACTCCCGCTACGGAACTACGCCAATGAATCTTCTTGAATTCTGGGGCCACACTTGTCTTACATGTTTCTATAACCTAATCATGCATAAAACAATGAAGGTTCTACTATTCTACCGCCCTTCGATGCCCGTCTATGGGGGTACACGACGCAGTCGTAAGTTTTAGGGTTTCCCAAAAGAGGGGCTGCGGGGCCCCGGGATCCGTACAAATTCATTTATGTATTTAATAATAATGTTTAGGTATATCATATAATAAGTATGTTTTTTATTTATTTTAGATTAATGTGTTGTACGTAGGGCCGGGTCCGGGAGATTTCACCCTGTTATTTCATGGGCGCGGGTGGCGGCACTAACATTCGGAGGTACAACCACGTACTCCTATTAACTTAGAAATTATAAATACATTAAAATCATATAGGAAACAAATAAAACTATATTAAAACCATATAGGTACAACCACTCCTATATAAAACTCTGTTAACGAGAGAGAAAATAAATACGAGAGCCTACGCCGACGGCACCCCTCGGCATAGACCATAAGCCCTACGCCGATGGCACCCTTTCGGCCTATACTACGCCACGTGCATGCGGTCCTCAACCCCGTTATTTTTCCAGAGGCTACGCCGACGGGACCCCCTCGGTGTAGACCCTAAACCCTAAGCCGACGGCACCCCCTCGGGCTAGACTATGAAACGTGGCTGCCCCGTTATTTTTCAGGGAGCTACGCCGAGGGGGTTCGTACGCCGAGGGTGGCCGTCGGGCTTGCTCATCATACGCCGAGGGGGTTCGTACGCCGACGGGCAGGTTCCACGACGGGACGGACCAAGTCTATCGACCCCCCTACGCCGAGGGGGACGACATTTGGCCGTCGGCGTCTGTCTCTTCTCCCGTAGTGCATGCTCGGCTCCTGTACCCGTAGCCACAGCCATTCCACTGAATTTGTTGATATACGGGTGCTGCGCGACTACGAAACCGAGGTTTGGGACTTGAAATACCAAATCGAAGTGACGGTTACAAAAATCAAGAGGAACTTTATAGATGCAGATTACAATTGGGATTTGGATGTCAAAAACCGTGATTTCAATTGGGAGCTGGATGTTGTTCCGGTGGCTAGTGGTGTGCTCTTGCTTCTCAAGTGTTCTCAGTGGCTGCTTCACGTTGATAGCGATGGTAAACTGGTTAACAGCTTCAGCCAAGACCTCAACACGTCTATGTCTGGATATCTACTCAAGCAAAGTCTTGTTCACCATACCTTCTTCTCGTCTCTAGAAGGTTACACTATGAATGCTTCGCCTTTCATCGCACGCCCAAATGGTGCTTCTTAATGTCCTAGCTGGTATCCTCTTGAGTTGTAATATATATAAATTGGATGAATTATGAGCCAGATGGCTTCTTCCTTTTTGTGTTGATGTGTATGAAGTTATGATCAGAAGCTTTGAATATTATGTGGTTGCACGAACTCTATTCTTGTCTCGGTATGATAAAAAGCTTTGAACATTATGTGGTTTAATGAAATTAATGCTTGCCTGGGTACCCTTTTGGATTGAAGTGACTATTTGTGTTGATCGCCTCATTTTGCCTAGCTTTTGAAATATTTTCCATTTTTCTTACTAATCTGCCTCATGTCTCTTTTTATTGGGCTGATAAATTGACTCGGCTTTATCTTAACTCTCTAGCGGTTTTCTTATTACTCACATGTTATCCATCTATATGCTTCAAATCCCTATTCCTTGAACAATAATGGACTTCACTGTTTTCTCTAACAGTTTTCTCTAGCAGTCTTCTTAGGCGTCAATATTTTCTCTTGTGTGTACCCTTTGTTGTAGCTGATGATGAAACAGGGTTGATATTTTCCTCTTTGTTGACTGCAAGCTGCATCTGCTTAAATGGCTGCATCATAGTCAACTTACTACTAAAATGTTCTGTTACAACTGATTTTAGATCTGGATATGATCATCCTGCATTCTTGCACTATTCCATCTCTACAGGGGCCTTCACCTCTCAATGAGTTGTTTTTTTGGTGCTGCTTGCATTGCGTTTTCAGACTGCAACTTTTGTACTAGGTTTTGCACATTCTCGTCTTTCATTGTTTGTTGCTTTTGTATCTACACTAGAGGCTGGAGCGCCCCTTGGGGCGCTTCCTGGCCGGTCATCTGCAGCCAAATGACAATGTCTATCTAACAAAAAACATTCTTTAAAAGAGGTCGTCCATTGATAAATCAATTCTTTCACACACAGAATAGAGTCAAATACACATCCATGATATACAAACAATAATTTTAATACCATCTTTGTAAAAGCTGGTATGTTCCGAATTGGTTTCCAAACTACAATGTAAAGAATATTACTATGGTCGCGACGAGATAACCACTACCTAGATTTCAATCGAAACAAAACAACATAACGGGAAAATTACATCGGCAGGATATTAATCGGTCTATTGTTTAACCCACTTCGACAACTTCATTCTCTTCTCGTTTGGTGCGGTAGGCCAAAGTTGCAAAATATCAGCGACCGGGAGAGAATAGTTGCGAGCTAACCAAACTATTCATATGCAAGTGATCACCTTGCTTATATCTTGTATACACCTTGAATCCATTTACCTTCTGTGCAAATAAACACATCATGGATAAAATTTACTTTGAAAACCCTTATCTGAACGCGATGCTATTTTTAGTAGCAAAAAGGCCAAAAGGGTACCTTGATAGCAGATATTGGATTACTGCGGCTTGCCTGAACCAGTTTAAAAAGCATGCCCGTGTAGCTTCCCTATCTGTTAGTTATACAAATCTAGTTTATACAAATCAGATGCTTTGCCAGCAGAATTGCATATATGATTGATTTATAATATTCTCTCTTGATTTAGCTGAAAGGAACGACACATGGTCTCCTATGAATCAATGGTCAACTTCCTAGAAGATCCTAGCAGATGGGTGTATTTAGTTGCAACTGGAACCAAAGGAACTAATAGAAGACAACACAATATTGTGAGAACAAAGATACAACTGCATGTGAGCGCAAACAATTCATCACTTGCAGTCTGGCATTATATCCATAGTTACTAAGAAGACATTTTATCAGCAGGAAACAAATTATAAAGTCACTAAGCTAACATGCTAAATGAATGCAACCTGGTAGTTTATTTAGATCTATACTCAAGAAAAATTGAAGCTGCCTATTGAGCAATATTTGCAAAACACAAATTTAGCACACCATCAGGTTTTAGGATTTAGGAAAACGTACTTCATGGACTGAATAATTGTTAGCATTAGAACAGGTTTGTCGTACATTTACAGGAAGAGGTACTTAGTGACTAAAATTCCAGCAGAAACGGGCAGCGATAATCTGAAGTAGCGATAATCATATGGATATGCAAATAATTTCTTAGGATAAGATGGGACCCGTGCCTATGTTCACTTAGCCAGAAAATATCATGGGTATTGAGAAAAATATTAGGTACCACTAATACTAGAAGACAAATTGCCAACATATATATTAGATGAAATGCGGTGCAGATCCCACAATTTCATTTACAACATCATGCAAATCAATCGGGAAGGACGCCATATTTAAATGCTGAGCTCAACTAAGAAATATCCAAGACTACATTCTATGATTAAAAAACTAAAGATAGCGGATAAATTTAGACTTCTGTACAAAAAAAAAGTTTAGTTGTACATAAAAAATATATACAGATGATTAAGAAACATTCCGAAAAACATAGGGACAAACTTAACTTACAGACACATCAAAAAAGGGAAATCATAGAAATATGCGTATGAAAATGAAACAAAGGAAAATCTAGGAGCGTGATCACCAGACCTTCCTTGCATACATGAGTAATCTCTGGAATAATGGAACATACTGACTAATGAAGAACTGGATTCAGATATTCAAATATGAAGTTCAGGTAGATATTCATGTCAATTTGCAAGGTACAATAAGCCTAGCGAAGTGGAGATGCAAGAAAAGGTTAACTTGTACAATGAGTAGATGATGATGATATGGACATTCTACATAACCACATCTAAAACTACTCTATGAATGGATTCTTTTATGTTTCAAACCTTAATTACACAAATTTAGTATGGAAGAATCCCTTCAATTTGAATGACATGGAGTTAATTTAAATTTCTGGATTAGGAATGATAGAAGTAGAAGAGAAGCTCTAGCATATATTTAAGTATCAATATCACCAATAACTATTGGACTATTTCCATGCGGATTCTCCAGCTCTTGCAAAAGGTGCCCGTACCTCTCTCAGTTATTTTCGGGTCGTTGAAGACACAAGGAAATGGTGGCATGGAGATCGACGAGTTGTGTTGTGGAGGAGCCCCCACGGCCACCAGGAGTCACTGACCTCGGCATAAACGGCAGAACGGCTGCAATCTCCTACCTTCCTTGGCCGCTATAACCATAGCTCAACAAAAGGGACCACCCTGCCCACGAGGAGGTTACCACGAGTGCGCTGCCAGGGTTTGGTGCCCTTATTAGTTGTGATATTAAGAATACCGGCAGGGCTCCAGATTTTGCTCATTATTTTTCCAGTATAAAATAAAATGTGGAGAGGGCCTAACCTCTTAGTCTATCAGAAGCCCAAATTGTCTGACCATCTGAAAAATATTAGCCTATTCAAAAGAAATGAAGAAAAGGCACCCGTGAATCAAAACCATGCACCACAACAAGAAATTCTAAAGTTCCATAATGCTAACAGAAACTTCTATGAAATGATCCCTCACCTTTGCCCATGTCGTTGTAGCTTGACTCTGAAGCCTCTGGCGGCCATGCCTGTAGCCACTACGATGACGTACAAGAAAAAACCTAGGACAAGGAAAAAACACGATGAGCCAACTCGATTTCAGCATTTTATATACGTATTTGAGATGAGTTATCAAGAACATAAAAATCCACGCTATATTTGAATATCTAGAGAAGCAATACGATAATTTAAACCATTTTGTCTATGCAGCAACCACAAACTACAATCCAGACTTCCACGGTACCTTTGCCCTAAGAATACGTCCAACCATTGAGCTTCTTGATGCTGGGACCAGCATGAGACTGCATGATAATAGTTGCTTTTGGGATATCAATTGAATTATCACACTAATAAATACAACAAAGATGTCGTTAAGAATGCCAATGTTGGTGGTTAGGAAACAAATAAGAAGGACGCAAAATTAATAATACGCACACCCTCGAGAAGAAAACAGTGTTGACTTCATCGTTATTCTGAATTGACAAGAATTTGTGTCTTCTCAGCATGACCGAAAGATGCAAAGATAAAATGTTTAAACACATGTACTATTTTTTTGTTGGGGAAATCCAGTGAACGCACTCCTGGGTAGCTATATATAAAAGAAGAATGGATATAATCGGCCATGAAAACAGACGCTAGAGAAGTCAATAATTCTTCTCACACATGAACCTTGATCTCCCTAGATTAGAACACACACGATTTAATAATATAAAAAACTACTAATTCATATGGTTCAGGAGGTGCTCTACCAAAAAAAAAACTTGAAGCAGACAAAACAATACTTGCGACGAGGGATTTATACCTCCTGATGGAGGAACCAGCTCGATGAAGACCGGGAGCAGTTATAGCAGTAACCATGAGTCGCCAGATCCTGGTCCAGGTCAGCTGGGAGGTTTGGTCAAGAGGCATGTTGCGTGGAAATATGCTGATCATCGACGCCGGCAAGCTGCGCCCCTACTCCCACTCAATCTTTATGTCTCCCATCACACAAGTCAAACTGAACTTAACCATCGCTCCGCTATAGCTATGCCTTGTACGTAGCTGAGCCTTCTATAGGTTAGATGGATGCAACCGAATAACCAAAAGGAATAACCCTCGCGCCGTCCGCGCGACGGCTCGGGGGCGCCGCCGCCGCCCCGCCCCAGCCTTCCCCGCCGTCCCTTCTCCTCGTCGCCACCTGAGGGTCGCCGGTCGCGCGCGTATCCCGTGATGGCGGCGGCGGGGCGCCCTCCGCGCTGGACCTGGGCGCGCGCGGCGCCGGGCGGCTGCGACGCCGGCCGCCGGGTTGTCTTCTGCACCGCATCCGGGGGCAGTGGAGACGAGTCGCTTCAGCAGAGGACGTCGGTCCCCGCGCAACCGCGGCGTTGGGGCGGCTAGATCGCTGTCCGTCGGCTTCCTGCGCTGTGGAGGCGGACTACGGCCGGGGACGCATCCCCGCGCAAAGGAGTTGCGCGTGGAACCTTCTGGTGCGGTCCTGCTGCGGCGAGGCCGTCGGCGCCATGGTGCCCATGCGTGGGTGGCCTTCGCGTCGGTCTCCAACGAGCATCGGGCCAGCGTGCCCCCTACGGCGGTGGCTCCGGTGGTCAACGTTGTGGAGGTGTGGTGGTGGCGAGGAGGCTTCCGATGGCGTCCCTCCGTGGGTCGCCTTCGACGTCTTCAGCCGCGCAGATGCTCGTGCTTGGCGGATCTCTATGGTGGTCGACCTGGCGCACTCGACGTGGATGGAGTGCGACGGTTTCCGGGTGAAAACCTCGTCTCCAACCTTGCTCGGAGCCGGTGATGGCGACATCTTGAGTGTCGTCCCCTTCCTGAAGGAATCATCGAGGAAACCCTGCGGTTCTTCCCGTCAACCATGGGGGAAACCCTAGATCCTCGATCGGATGATGGCGGCGCTTCTACGTCGTTACCTCCTTGGGGGCATCATTCTTGGAGGGAGGAGTGCGCCGGTCGAAGGGATCAGAGGATGAGTATGGTGGTGGATACCGGTTCTTAGATGGTCTACGCGGCTACGGCAATGTCGACATGCTACCTTACTTTGGCCTGCTCCGGGGGAAACCCTAAATCTGGGATTCCCGGATTGGATGATGGTGACGCCACCGGTGTTACTATCCCTCTTGAGGGCATCGTTTTGGAGTTGTGCCGAAGGGTCCTAGAGAGGAAGCGGTGTTTCTTCTACCGCGTTCACGACGACGGTTCTTGACAGCTTGGTGTTGTGGGGTCTCGGCGTTGTTTGTGGGACGGCGGACTCGCGCAGGGAGGTGGTGTTGTCTGGTGCCATGGTGGTATCGACGGCAGGTCTGACATGGTGGATGCTTTGATAGCTGTCCTGAAGACGGGTGTGCGGATGACGGTGGCAGCTACTTTCCGAGCGTGTATAGCGGTATGCGCTGCGGAGTGCTGGACCGATTATGCCCCTTGTCCGCTATCGGGCGGCATGGTGAGGCCTTCGGCTTTTGGATGAGGCGCGTTGGTGGGTTCTCAGAGTATCGGCTCTGCGATGTCCATCCCCTTCATCATTACTGGTAGTGAGCTTTGTTTGGTGGATTCAGGTCTAGTTGTTTGTTGTATCCACTTGTAAGACATGATGTTTTCTGTTCTATCTTTTAATAAAAACCGGCTGTGTGCATCATTTTGATGCAGAGGCACTAGTGGAAACAGGGGCTTTAGTCCCGGTTCGTAGGCCCCCATTTGTCCCGGTTGTGCAACCGGGACGGGGCATCCGGGACAAATACCCCTCCCCATTGGTCCCGGTTGTGGCAGGACCCGGGACAAATGGGGCTGACCACGTGGCCCGTGCGCTGGAACCTGGCCAGGGCTATTAGTTCCGGTTCTCAATACGACCCGGGATGTATGCCCCTTCTGCCGCGGCAGAAATTTACAATTTCCGTTTTTTGGTCCCCGAGACCTCCTGGCGGCCCCTCCCCGGACCTCGAGAAGAGAGGAGCCTCGGTGGACCCTCCACGGAGCCCCCGGATCGCACGAGTGAATAAGTATATAAAGCAGAATAAGAAACACTTATATTACAGAAGCAAAGTATATCGAGCATATTACATGACCGATGGAGTGTATTACAAAATCAAACTTAGTTCCAACTGGAGGCATGATACTCTCCATATACGTTTATGACCTCTGCATCTAAGAAGCCCGCAATTTCCTCCTGAATTGCTCGTATGCGGTCCCTTGGTAGAAGACCGTCCCGAAGCCGTTCGATCTAATATAAAGAAGAGTGGTCACTAAAATATATGAAACTAAGTAACTAAAATAGATAGTAATAAGAAGAATTGACGACTAACGTACATGAAGTTGCTTTAAATTTCTGCCCTTGGGAGATGTGGTCTGACGAATGAACTCGCAAACGTAGTATCCACACAAGTTATTCCCGTCTCCTTGTTGCAAGCACTATACGAGAAGATTGTTTCAATCAAAATAATAATCAACCAGGCATGATAATAGTATCGACACTAGAATCAAGGAGATGGGCACGGATCTAGATAGTACTTACTTGCACAACATCAAATGTAAGCTGTTTTTCCCATTCACCGGGAGACTTCTTTATGAACCTCTTCCAAACCCTACCCGAGAAAGAAAAAAAATAAAAAGAGTTAGTAATTACTTGATATCCGAAAATGAAACAAAGTAGTCGATATATTGCCATATATAAATACTGAAATTAATAAAGATTGAAATTACCGCTGGATCATTTCCTGCATGTCAGCCCACATTGAGAGGGGTTTACGTTTTGAGTCCATTACAATTACTTTTCCTTTCTCAATTTGGAATATTAGCAGAATATAGTGGAAGCTGCGCACGCAGAACTCATCAATTATACAATGAACATTGAGTAAGGAAAACAGAATGTTTACAACAGAGTAACACACTTACTTGAAGTTGTAAGGAAATAGTATTTCCCGTCGGTGTTGGTTAAATATTATTGCCCTCAGAATATTATTTTCTGTATCCTTGGGAGATTGCCGAAGAGTCTTTTCAAAAATAATATTTGGATCAATGAACCCAATATCATAGATTCCACCTCTTTTGCATTAGAGAATCTTCATTCTGCAATTATAATATATGAGTGTACTATATATATATATATATATATATATATATATGAATATGCAATTGAATGAGGTGAGCTAGAGAAATAAGTGCTTACAGACAATAGGCACTAAGGATAGATTTGTCGAGGGCCTGCTGCTGGTATAACTGAAACAATTCCTCAAATTGTATCATAACATATCCATTTCCATTTCCATAGTGCTCGTCCTTAACGTTGAGACATATCCAGTCCGTAGATTCCTCAACGGCTTCCATATACCAACTATGCACTCTTCGCATTTTCGTTGGTAGATCCTTTATCTCCTCGGGTTTGACAAGAGGCTTCCCGTACTGGTATTTGTACGCACATTCAGCTGCGGGGAAGTAGTTCACTGTTTGCATATACTCAGCAATGGACAAACCCGCATCAGCTGCCTTGTCTGCGTACAGTGTTATAAACTCCGGATCAATATCCTCATCAGCCATATTAGTGCTCGGCCCCACCTGGGTATTGGAAATCACTTTGAGCGGGGATGTGGATTGTTTTTTCTGCTCTCCGAGCTGAGCAACCGATTTCCCCTTTTTCCCGCTTGCGCTACTACTCTTCGTTGACCGCATCATTTCCTGGTGTGACTTCAGAATAGAGCGGTCATAGTCAGATGACAGACTCGGCTCGGGTTGATGAAGAGTCTTCACCATTTTCCAACCTCGTTCTATCTCTTCTTCGGTCTCAGGGAAATCTGGCTTTTGCTTCTCCTTCCGCTTTGATTTCCACGCCTCGTATTCGTCCTTTGCGATTTTCTGCGTTTCCTCGGTAGTATAGTCGTAAGGTAACTTGGGTACCTCTTTTGGTACCTTCGGGTGGGGTGACCGTTGACGTTTCGGTGATTTTTTACGTTTCGGCAGAAACTTAGTGGGCGGAGAGGGCTGACGCGGCGGCGTAGGCGACCGCGCTGGAGACGTGCACGGCGTAGGCGACCGCGCCGGAGACGGCATGCGTTGCGAAGACGACCGCGCTGGAGACTTTTGCGCTGGAGAAAGGCGAGGATTCGATGGCTTTGCCGTCTGATTTGTGAGCACAATGCATTCCTTTAGCCATAGAACGGTCAAGTTCTTGGCTTCTCCGAGTTCAGTCAACTCTTCGTCTTCACCTTCAGGAAAAACAAGCTTTACCCGCTCGAATCCGTTGACAACTTCATCGACCCCAACAACAGCGTAGCCCCGTGGAACCGGAAGACTATGGTGAGTTGGTTTGTTGCCAATTGGTAAGGTATAGCCGGCCGCCGCCTTGATGGTTATATTGACGACCTTCACGTGGAGCTCACAGGATGTCATTTCCGTGATCTCATCAACCGGGTGAATCATCGGCGGTGCATCATCACCCGGTAGCTGCGTGGACGCAACGCTGCTTTTGCGATGAGAATGTGCGGCGTCGGGAGCCTCGACTTCAACTTCTACCATGTGTACTGATGCGCCGGTAGACACTATCTGCTGGCTAAGTGTGTTAATTTGGTCCTGCTGCTTCTTTGCTACATCCTGTGTCAGCTTTACCATTTCTTCAAGTTGACGCCTCCAGTTTGCCTGATTCTTTGCTTCAGCTACCTCCTTGTCCTTTTTACGTTGACGGCTTCTATCTGGGTATAACTTTTTGGTGGAGTCGAACGCAACACTCCACGGAGGAGTGCCTTTTGTGCCTCGTGTACGCCCTCCGTGTTCCTTATTCCCTAGGGCTCGTGTGAGCTCGTCGTTCTCTCTATCTGGCACGAACTTCCCATCTTTAACGTCCTTTATTGCGTCTCTCAGCTTCTCTATGGGTAGAGGACGACTCTCTTTATGCCTTAGGTTATATATTGCTTTTCCTTCGGCGTCCAACCTGCCCCCATGCCCGTAGAACCATGACCTTGTCCGCTCGACCCACAAGAACGGCTCGGGAGTGATCCCCTGCTGAAGCAGGTTGTTCTCCCATGTCTCCCACTTGGGACTGGAACCCTTGTAGCCACCTTGCCCCATAACATGGTGATATACCTTTTTGGCGGCGTTTTTCTCATTTGTTTTCGTCCTTTCCAGTTCATTCTCTGCCAGCTTGTACTTCACGAAGTCTGCCCATACGGGTTTTATTTTCTCATACCCTTGAGTGAAATCAGGAGTCTTGTTCTTCTTAACATAATCAAGGTTCAATCTTTTTTTACAGTTTTTGAATTGCTCGGCCATCTTTTTCAGGGTCCACGCTTTGACCTTTTCCCGTATCTCATGTTTCATTTTAGTAACATCGGCCTCATTCACATCCGCTTCATTCTCGTCCACCTCCGGCACGGGTAAGTTAAAATTAGCCAAAATCTTTGAGAAAAGATGATCTTTGGCTATTTTGCCGACATATGAAATTCCTTGTTTCCGTGGATCTTTTGACTCATTCCACTCATTAACAGTGATCGGGATGTGATCTCTAACTAGCACTCCGCATTGCTTCACAAATTTTTGGGCAACATCAGCGGGAAGCTCGGGTGCGCCGTCTGCTGTGATCGTGTCGATCCTGTATCTTTCTGTATCTTTCAACTTCTTTGTTGCGCCTCGTTTAGTCTTTTTTCCGGTTGATATATTTGAACCGGATGGCTAAAAATATAAAGACTGCTAATACATGTATATAGACAACGGATGCTTCATTAATTAACATATATATATATGCACCTCGGAGCCGGTGTTTGTAATTTGTATGGTTCCACCGGAGCCGTCGGCTGCTCCCATATCGGAGCCGTCGGCTTCTCCCTCATCGGAGTCGTCTCCCTGGGTGAGCACCGGATCTCCCTCACCGGAGTCGTTCATCCACTGGCTCACATCGGTCTCTACGTCGGGCCCGCGGATTAAACCCTCGATCATATTTTCGGCATCTTCGTCTCTTGGCTCCATACTATACAAAAAGAGTAAGTATATATTTCAGATCCAATTCATTAAAATTGCTTATACATAATAATTAACTAATGATCAATTATTTTCATCAAAATTGTTTATAGATAATACACAAAAAGAGCAACATATATTCATGAAATATTTAAACGTACGATAACATTTCTAGCATTCTTAAATTTATAGCACTATCTTAATTAGATTTTCTAACATTTATAATTAATAATTCTAACATTCTTCAATTTCCTATATCAATTCTAAACGTACGAATCTAAAATTGCTAAGTCTAATCTAAAATTTCTAACATTTTTAAATTTTCTATATCAATTCTAAACAAATTTAAAGTTAATAAGTTTAATCTAAAATTTCTAACATTCATAAACTAATAATTCTAACATTTGTAACACTAATAAAAAACAGTAATTAAGTAAAAAAAAAGGAAAAAACAAAAAAGGCCCCGGGTTAGGGCGAGATGGAGGCAGGCCTTTACCTCCTCTTGGGGCAGCGGCGGGCCGGCGGCGCGGGGCGGTAGAGGCCGGCGCGAGACGGGATCGAGGGGCGGCGCGTGGGGAGAGGGGCGGCGCCGCAGAGGAGGACGCCGACGGGGGCGAGACGGGATCGAGGGGCGGCGCGTGGGCGAGGGGCGGCGCCACAGAGGAGGACGCCGACGGGGGCGAGGGGCGGCGCGTGGGGCGAGGGGCGGCGCCGCAGAGGAGCACGCCGACGGGGGCGAGGGGCGGCGCGGGTGCGACGGGACGTAGGGACGGCGCCGCAGAGGCGAGGACGCCGACGGGGCGAGGGGCGGCGCGGGGGAACGGAAAAAATGGGCATCCTGGCGGCGTCACTTTCGTCCCTGCGCGCGGTCTGGAACTGAGGGGGCCGGTGACGTGTATATATCCTATCACCCTTTCGTCCCGGTCGGTGGCAACAACCGGGACGAAAGCCCCCTTCCGTCCCGGTTGGTGGCAACAACCGGGACGGAAGGTGCTTTCGTCCCGGTTGTTGCCACCAACCGGGACGAAAGGCCCGGCTGGTCGCGCACCAGGGCCAGAAGTACTTTTGGGCCGGGCGCGCCAATTGTTTTAGCGCCAAAATTTGAATATATTAAATATACACGTGAATAACTTTTATATAGTTTTAAATTAGGAAAAAATTACAACATTAAAATTGTTTGAATTTACATAACTAATTCAAATCCGTTTTCTGTTTAACTAAATAATTATTCTAACTATTCAAACTATTAACTATTTCACTATTTGCACTTAATTTAAATATGAATATCTTATATTGTTTTAAAATTAGTAATAATTACATTAAACAGAAAACAGACGCGCTAGCGCGCCGCAGTGTCGCTGAAATACAAATTTCTTTCCTGCCGTGCTCGGACGCCGCGGATGATGTTCCCGTGCATATTACTACCCGAGCGCCAAGTCAACAATGCCCGCAAATAAATGGAACACTTCCTTCATCAATGGATAATGCAAAACCATTCGCCCTTTTTTTTAAAAGAAATTCTCTCCTCTATTCCGCGGCACTCGGAGGCGGGGAGCTGAGACTGGAATTGAGGTTTTTTTTTTAGAACTAAGACATTTTATTGCCCTGCTTTAACTTAATAAAGTCAGGAAAAGGTTGAGGACTACAGCTTCTCCGAAACACACCACACACACACGACCTGACACGCAGGGGAACATGCTCCAGCTGCACGTGCTCCCCTGCGTGTCAGGTCGTGTGTGGGTGTGCTGTGTTTCGGAGAAGCTGTAGTCCTCAACCTTTTCCTGACTTTATTAAGTTAAAGCAGGGCAATAAAATGCCTTAGTTCTAAAAAACCCTCAATTCCAGTCTCAGCTCCCCGCCCCCGAGTGCCGCGGAATAGAGGAGAGAATTTCTTTAAAAAAAAGGGCGAATGGTTTTGCATTATCCATTGATGAAGGAAGTGTTCCATTTATTTGCGGAAGGAAGTGTTCCATGGATGAATGTGTTAAAGGGGATGAATGTGTTAAACACCGATCCGGATGTTTTATATTTGCTCGATGAACTGAATAATATGATGTATCCAAGGGGGTGTAGAACAAAACAAACGGTATCGCCGTCATACAGCCCAACCGTGGCTACTGGGTGCATATATGCATACCAAATGCACGGCTGGACGTATGACGGCGAATCCGGATGTTTTGTATTTGCTCGATGAACTGAATATATGATGTATCCAAGGGGGTGTAGAACAAAACAAACGGTATCGCCGTCATACAGCCCAACCGTGGGTACTGGGTGCATATATGCATACCAAATGCACGGCTGGACGTATGACGGCGAATCCGGATGTTTTGTATTTGGGAGATGAACTGACCGGTGTATGAAGCTGGGCTATATATAGGATCCTCTGGCTAGGGTTTTTGTTGGGAGTTGTGCAACGGAGACGAATATCGTGACCGGACATTAAGCACAGCTTCTTCTACCACCAGCAGAGGTCTTCTACTTAGGTTTAGTTTGTATTTCTGATTTTGGAGAGAAAATATATCTTCAACCAATATTACAAATGCGTTTGGAAATTGGTTTAATGGGGTGGATCAAAAGACTATTTGTTAGTCTGTGGCTAGGTATTGGTCCCGGGTCGTGCCACAAACCGGGACCAATGCCCATGCGCGTGCCACGTGGCCTGTGGCTAGGTATTGGTCCTGGGCCGTGCCACAAACCGGGACCAATGCCTCCCCACGAACCGGGACAGATGCCCCCAGGTGGTTTCTGCTGCCTCGTGCAACCGAACCGGGACCAATGCATAGCATTTGTCCCGGGTTTTTGTGCGACCGGGACAGATGCCCCCTGGACGAAAGGGGTTGTTTCCACTAGTGAGGCTGGGGCAGACCTCCATTTCTAAAAAAAAAAGGAATAACTAATGGCCAATAAGTAAAGTCTTATAAGATGAGAGGTCAGCTTGTGGCACCATAAATCATTGGTCTACAGAGCATAATTGCATATGCAGTTGGTGCAAATAAATAATCATCAAACACAATAATCTTATTTCCGCGTTGTCGATCATAGAATTGAATTAGAATCTCGCAAGCCCTAAACTTTTCTGAATTAATCACATAGAGTACCTGGTAGATAAGAGTCGGTCGCCAATATGAAAGAACAAATCTAAGGAGTAAAAAGTGAGTTCAGAATAAATCATGTGGCAATGAAATACTCATAAGCTCAATGTAACTTAAGCCAAGAGGAACAATATTTCCTGCGAATCATCCCAATTTTATAAAAAAGAGTACTTTCTTGCATAGACTAAAGATGAAAACTGAACAAAGAGTCATGTTGATAAATAGAATTCATCATTGCAAAAAAATAAAAAATAAGATAGTCGTGCAAGCAATAATGTACCTCCTAACTTAAATTAAGCATCAACATACCAAACTGTTATCCTCAAACAAGGCAGGGAAATGCATCAATGGTGGAGAAAAATCTTGATATTGTGATCTACCCAACGTTCAAAAAAGCGCTAAAAAGCGCCCGCTTAAGCGACTAAGCGAGCGAAGCGTGAGGAAACGCTCAGATTTTGGCCTGAGCGGCCCAATACGCGCTAAGCGCTGGAAAGCGGCCTGCTTTCTTCACAGCGACCGCTTCCTCAACCTCGAGCGGCACTGAAGCGAGGAAAAGAGCACGGAAGCGCTCGATGGCCAGCCGGCGGGAGAAAAATTTCGGGGGCAGTTTTTAGAGGGAAACGGGATTGAGAAAGAGGGGAATATGAGGCTAGGGTTCCCAATCGACATTCCTCCCTCTCGGCTCGACCTGAGAGGCGCCGCCAGAGCTGCGCGGAGGTGCTCGCCGCCGTTGAAGCCTGCCGCCGTTTCCCCTCCTCGCGCCGCCGTTTCCCCTCCTCGACGGCACCTGCACGCTGCACCGCGTCCTCTCCAGCAGGCAGGACCTCGGCCCCCTCCTCCCCGCTCCTCCCATCTCGATCCAAATCGAGGGGCGCACCGACGGCGGCGCAGGTAACTTCTCCCCTCTCTCCACTCTCCCTCTCCGTTCCCTCTGTGTCCAGCTCGAATTAGGCCCTCTCTGGTCCCCCGAGCCCCCCTTCTTGCAGCTGTTGCTCGTGCCCCCCTCTCTGTCTAGCCCGAGCCCCCCTCCTTTCTCTGTTTTCTGCTGCTGCTGTTAAGCCGCTGGCCTGCTGCTGCTACTACTTGCTTGCTGCTATAGTGTTATTAGACTATTAGTATTAGTCTACTCATGTATGTTGTTTGTTGTGCAATTTGATTGCTTAGGTGCTGCTAGGCTGGTGTACTGTGATTTGCTAAATGTTGCTAAATTTTGTGTTAAGACAATTTGTTGCTATCATGGAAGGTGAACCTATTGATGTTGACGCTGAGGCAGTGCCTCCACCGGCATTGAGGGGTAACTCGAATGACCCCGGATGGAAGTATGGCAAATATTGTGATCCCGACAACAAGACTAAAGTCAAGTGTGACTTCTGTGTCCATATTAGCACCGGAGGGATTTTTCGCCTCAAGCAACACATTGCGGACTCGGATAAGGTGGTCAAAGGTTGCAAGAAAGCTACACTGGAAGCCATAGAGGAATGTAAGAAGCATCTTAAACGTGTGGTAGTGGCCAAGTCAACAAAGAGGCAACATGATGAAGAAGTTAGAGAAGATGTGCATGTCTCAAGTGGAACCACTTATGATTCGGAAACTAATGATGTGGTTGGGAGCTCAAGCTCACAGCCTAACAAACTAGGCCCCATGGACAAGTTTGTGCGTCCTATTGATGGAAATCAAGCAAAGATGAAGCCATGAGGCAACTAAGTATGAATGAGGCTCTATTTAAGGAGAGGGTGCATCAAGTTTCACAATATATTGCTAGATGGGTGTACACACATGGTAAGCTCTCACCTATTTGCTTTTTGCTATTTGCTTGTGTTGCAATCTACTAGTTGCCTTTAACTTGTACATGTCTAACTAGTTGCCTTTAACTTGTGTGTGTGCAGCCATACCATTCAATGCTTTGGACAATGATGAGTTCAAGCAAATGTGTGAGGCCATTGGAAAGTTTGGCCCGGGATATGAGCCTCCAACTCAATATGAACTTCGTGAGAAGTTGTTGAGTGAATAATATGCAAGAACCAAGAGTTTGTTAGATGAACGTGAAGAACAAAAGTTGAAGCTTGGATGCACTATTATGACCGATGCATGGACGGACATGAAGAGGAGGAGCATAATGAATGTGTGCATGCATTGTAGTGGAGGAACTTCTTTTCTCAAGTCAAAGAAGACCTCGGATGTGTCACATACCGGGGAAGTCATATTTGAACTAGTTGACAAGGCAATTGAGGAGGTTGGGGCTGAACATGTGATGCAAGTTGTGACGTACAATGCTTCCAATAACATGGCTGCCAAGAACTTGTTGCTTGAGAAGAGGCCAACCATATTTTGGAGCTCTTGTGCTACTCACACCATCAACTTGATGCTCCAAGGGATTGGCAACATCAAAAAATTCAAGTCCATAGTTGATCAAGCAAAGAATGTGACCATCTTCATCTATGCTCATCACAAGACATTGGCATTTATGAGGAAATGCACAAAGAGGAGAGATATCATAAGGCCGGGGGTGACTAGATTTGCCTCTAATTTTCTCACTTTGGAAAGTATGATGGAAAATAAAGATGCTCTAAGAGCTATGGCGGTTGATGGAGCATGGGAGGAGATGGCAATTGTGAAGAGCAAGAAAGGAAAGGATGCAACCGCCACCTTGTTGGATGGTAACTTTTGGAAAGGAGTGGTACTTTGCTTGAAGGTATTTGAGCCATTAGTGAGACTTCTTCGTTTGGTTGATGGGGATGTGAAGCCATCCTTGGCTTGGCTTTATGGAGAGATGTTGAAGGCAAAGAATAAGATCAGTGAAGCATTTGGAAACATTGCTAGTGCCTACAAAGTGACCATTGCCATTGTTGACAAGAAGTTGAAAGGAAGACTTGATACTCCATTGCACAAGACCGCTACATATTAAATCAACACTATTCTTATATGAATAAAGCAATCTTTGATGATTCAAACATCACCGTAGCCTTTGTGGAATGTGCGGAGCAATTCTCTAGAAGTGATTATAACTCTTGTGAGAAAATGGTCAATGAGGAGTTTGTCAAGTTTGAACATCAAGAAGGACCTTTCAAGAAGAAGCTTGTAACTTGTTACGAAAGGGCTGATTACAATCCCGGTAATAAATATTTTCTAGCTTGCAATATTGCTACTACTACCTCTGTTGCTTGCTGCTGCGAGCTGCTACTGCTATCTGCTGCTGCTGCTTGCTGCTGCTGCTGCTTGCTACTAGCTGCTGTTGCTGCTGCCTGCTGCTGCTGCGAGCTGCGAGCTGCTGTTAGTTGCCCTTCTAATATTTTTCTTTGCATATTATTATTATCCAGTTTCTTGGTGGAAGCTCTATGGAACTGATGTTCCAAACTTGCAAAAAATGGCTATGAGGATCCTTGCTTTGACTTCAAGCTCCTCCGGTTGTGAAAGAAATTGGAGCGTCTATGAAATGGTTACCTCTAGTTCTCTACTCTCTCGATTTCTATTGTTCTTGTGCATCTCTTAATCTCAAGTTGTCAACTATAATTATTTTTCTTGTAGATACACACCAAGAGAAGAAATAGACTGACAACAAACCGTCTCAACAACATGGTCTATGTGCAATTCAATCAAAGGATGTTGTCCAAGAAACAAAGGTTGAAGGACAAGAAGAAAGCTGATACTCTTCTATGCAATGATGCTTCCGAAGCTCAAGGATGGCTATTTGAAGGAGGGGTTGATCATGCATTTGCTATTTTTAGAGATGAGGAGGATGGAGATGGTGTGCATCCGGGTTCGGGGTTACCATATGATTTGATAGGATAAGCAATGGGAGCACATGAGCAACTTCAAGTTCATAGGAGTGCAAGGAATACAAGAGAGCTTGAGGAAGAGGTGTTTGGATGATGAGGAGATGATTGAGGAGGAGGATATTGACTATGAGAGCGATGATTGATGAGTGATCATCGCTTTCATGATCATAGAGAGATGATGGCATCATGCTATCTATCTTTCAATTATCATTTGTGTTGTTAGCTTGTTATGTTTTGTGGGACTATGCATCTATGCCACTTCCGAACCTATTTATGTCTAGTATGTAATATGTCGTTGTCGTGTCGTGCGTGAGAATGTGAGACTATGCCACTATGGAACTTATCTATGTCAAGTTATATGGTATATTTTGTCTTGTCTGTTTGGTGTTGCTAGAATGCTAGATAAATAATATAGCTTCGTTGCTCTTTGGTTGCTAATATTTTGATCTTTATGTGCATGTAGCTTTCTTCATTGGAGAAATAACTTGGACAATTTGGAGAACAAAAGAGTGCAAGACCGAGCCAAACAAAGGTATTATCCCACTTTGCTTCCCTATTTTGTTGTCCACATGTTGAGAATTACATGTGAAATTAGGCAATTGTACTGTTTCGACTAAACGCTTAAGCAACGCCAAAGCTAGCCTAAGCTTCAAATCCTCTAAGCAGAGCCTCACCGCTCGCTTAGCGCTTAGCGCTTTTTTGAAACTTGGATCTACCTATTTAAGAAGGCTTGTGATTTTTTCCATACATCTAGAACCAAAACCAGCAGAAGGGTTGCAATAACATAAGACACCTTTTTTTTGTTTATAGGGCTGAGCTAAATAAATCGGATTCTATAGCTCAATGGTATTTACGGTGATCATTGTAATGCCGTCCCAATGAGAGCTCCAGTGCTAGTCCAAATATATGAGTTCATGTTGCTCAATCTGTTATATTCCTGAATATATGAGTTCATGTTGCTTACCTATGCGCAGAGCATTCCCTTTCCCCACATCCCAATCCAAATTACTCCAGGCCCTAGCAGCCCCAAATCCTCCATAGTTTGCTCTTCAGCAAGTAAGCGGATTTTTCGCAGCTGCTAGCGCGCGTTGCTCTAATCCTGGCCATCACTTTTTATTGGGATCTGAACCTGTGGGACCCATATTAAAAAGGGGAATCTTTGTCTACAGTCTACATGCAAATAAAAGACATGTTGAGTAACTCTTTTGGCACTCTTCACAAAAATTCAAAGACATGTTCAGATCTGTTACGCAAATTCAAAGACATGTTCATTTAACTTGTTCGCACTTGAGGATTAACAACAAAGAACTGTTCAGATTCAAATTTCAAAACAATTTTGAATATATTGAATATTAGACTCGTTCAGAAGATTTTGTTGAGAGGAAGTCAAATATGTGATCAAAATTCATTTTGCATCTGCCATTTAAAAGTTGTGCTTACTTATTCGTTATTAGTGCATTTGAGAAATGAATCTAGTATGAGGGAAAAGTGCTAGTGTGCAGGTGGGTGGGCCCCAGGCGCGGATCCCCTAGCTCTCCTGGACGCATGGGATAAGGCCAACGCGCGATAACAACGTGTAATCAGCTTTTTCGCTTCAGCAACTTAACCCCATGGTCGTGTTCCTTATTGCACTATAGCCTACAAAGAGAAAAACCGTGAAGAGATGGAAAAGGGGAGGGAGAGAGTGGTCAAGGGAAAAACAAAGAAAAGAGGTCTCAGATTGTTGATTACCTGAAGCTGAATCCGTCGAACATGGTCGCAGAAGCTCGAGCCTCCGAGACACATCTTGAGTTCACATACAACTGTGTACCTGCAAGCACGACGAACATGCATCATCAGACGAAGGAGGAAGAGGAGAGCTCGAGGGTGACGAAAAAAGCAGCAACAACGGACCATGTAATCTCCATCCCACGGCCTCCCTCCTCGCCGCAGCCCGGCACCATGGAAATCACAAAGGATTGGCGGATCTGGCGGAGCCAGTGCCTCTCCCCGGGCTCCGCGACCTGCGCTCCTCCTTCCCAGCACCTGGGAGCAACAACAACGCCGGGGAGGAGGCACGGGAGGAGCGGGTGGCGGCAGACTGGAAAATGAGCTAGAGGAGGGGATTGCTTCCTAGGTTTTTCTCCCAAGCGTGAATAGGACCAACGTAAGGAGCTGCGCCTTTTTTTTTCTGCTTGACCGCTTGCCCACGCAGCAATCTCGGATGTGGATGGCCGGCGCGACAGTTTTCTTGTTTCTTTCTCCCTATCCTCACGTTTTCTGCCACGTGGATAGCCGTAGTGGTGTGGCAGGTACCTCGCACTTGCTTGTTTTAGATTTTGCTTAGCAGTTTGCGGGATGTGTTCTTTTTACTGAAACTTATTATCACGAGTACATGTTTAACACTTACAGGTTCAGAACTTAATCTCATCCTTGCTAGATAGTATGCGAATAAACTAAAGTCTCCAGTGTAAGAATTACTATATCCAAATAGATTTACAAAACCTTGGTAGAGCAAGCTATTTCCCCCCTAATCTATCGCCAGTTTCATATATCAAATTATTTCGATTGCTGAAAGCAAAATTATGTGGCAACGCAGTCGTAGAGCAAGCTGAAGATTACTCTGATCAGTGGCTACTGCGTGTATCACGTGGCACTGACAAATAAGTTGTCATCAATTTGTTACTGCAGGGGCATGCAATTGCTCAGCTGCTCAAATTCAGGCTACCCAACAGCAATTTTTCTGTTGTATGACTCTTTTGGAGTGCCTTGTTATTTTTTACTGAAACTGCTAGAACTGCATCATATGGTACACAGAATATAGGTTTGCCGGGGTGTTTCTGATGCTGAATCCTTATGTCCGCTAGAGTGTGCGTGCTTGTGCGCGCGTGCAAATTCTTTTGCTCCGGCTACTATTCAGTTTATAGGTGTCCTTTACCAAAAAAGGTTTATCGCCCCGCTTTATAAATAAACCAACCAACAATTCGAGTTCATACAACATAACCAACGGAGAAAAAAGGTGAAAGAAGTAGACAATAGCTCGTTGGGGCACCAGTAAGCCCAAAGTAACAAACAAGAAAACGGTGGGCGGACGAGGGCGTGAGGAAGCAAGTATCTTATCCGTCCGCATGGCTCAGCTCGTAGAGGAGGTGGAGATCCTCCGCATAGACGCCACCAAACGGTCCAGCATGTCACCCAGCTAAGCCTTGTCCCGCTGTCTACATAGCGGGTGCCACTGCTGTAGAAAAGCGAGACATTTGAACACCGTGTCAGCAACACGTTGAAGGAAGATCCGTTCTATCACCATCTTATTCCTAATCGTATGAAGTGTCCATGTCATCCCTGCAAAAACAACTCAGAAGAGGCGATGCCCCCTCCCAGTCTTTCTCGCCTGGAGTTCCAGGAATTCACCAAGGTCTGAGTCCCGCCACTGCTGAACATTTAGTATATAGAATTTTATTTATTGACGGAGATGAAAGGGAAGTTATTTTGCCGCAGCCTGTTTTGCTCAAAGTTGACAGGTCACCTTGGTCACGCCCGAAGGGAGAGATAGACGAGCAGCTGCACTTGATGGAGTTCCATATGCAGCAGATGAGGCGAGATGCGCCTTCTGAGGACTACACCACGCGGTACGGCGGGGCGTCCTCGAGCACATATCAGGAGGACGGCTCATCCTCGGCAAACTACGGGGGCGCCACCTCATGGCACGAATGGGATTGATCTCCACTTAGGCCAAAGCCTAAGCTTGGGGGAGGTATACCAATATCACACACTCATCTATATATCTTTTTTTGTCGATTCCTTGTACATCCATATTTCCGTTTCTTTCGTTTGTTTTCCCTTCTTTTTGTTTTTATTATTTTGGTCTTGCTTTCTAAAACACAAAAATACCAAAAATATTTCTGTTGTTTCTCTTTATTTGCTTCTTTAGTTTCTTTTGTTGGTTTTCTTTACTTTCTCGTTTCGATTTAGTTTTCAAAAATCCAAAAAATATTTTGCTATGTTTGCTTGTTTCTTCTGTTCTTGTTTTAATTCGAAAATCCAAAAATACTTGTTGTTCTTCTTTGATTTTGTAAAGTCTGTTGAAGAGTTCATTGGTCTTTCGTGTCTCCAGTGGAGTTTGGTTATCATTTTATATTATTCAATTCACACGAGTGAAGAGCAGTAATGATTTACAACAATTCAAGTTGTGGTGAGAGGCTGGTATGAACTCTTTTTGTATTCATTTTCTTACAGATACTCATCCAAGTGAACATGCTTGGTTTGTTCGTGTAAGATGTATGTTATTTAATTGATGCTTAGTAGTTCATGCTCTCTCATGTTTAGTTCCAACTTATTAATCTAAGATAGCATGTCCTATGAATGTTTGCTCGTATTGTTTTAATCATAGAAGGGTATGACATTGTGGTATCTCCCTCTGATTGTTTCGCTTGAATCGACTTGGGACATGCTCACGCATGCATAAGACTGAAAACAAAAAGTCAATTAAACCTTGATAATTTATTTTTTCTTAGAGTATTTGTATCGCCTTTATGCCCCTGTTTACTTTTTTTTGTCGCAAGCAAAATTATGACAGTTGCTGCTCTCTTGATTGTCGCTCCCCGTCTATTGCTAGTCTTCACCAGTACTGAGTATGAGCTCTACTCGTGCATCCAATTCTCCAAAACCAAAGTTTGCCAAATGTGTCCACCATACCTATATATATATATGTGGTATTTAACCATCACTCCAAGTAAATTTCTGATGTGCTACCTTTAAAACCTTCGAAAAATTATTCGTGTTTTGTGTCCCTGTTTTAGCTCATGAGGACGTAAATAGAGAATATTTATCTCACTTGTTGATTAGATTTCACACCCTGGACTAGTGGTTTCATCCGCTTATCCAATTGATAGAAGAACTGGTAGGGGGTGCCCAGCCCCAAATTAATACCACAAATTCGCTTCACTATTTTTGTCCCAGATTTATCAGTCAAAGCATAATTGTGTAAACAAAAGAGAAATGGGGATGACCTTCTACACCAGTTGCGTCCTTCAATGGGAGCCGCTCTTGTGAAGTCTAGTTGGCTTGTGACGTACTGTATTGTCTGTTTACCATTCATTGACATAAGCATACACATATCTAAAAATGTTTTCAATACCTCTGTTTAATAAAATAGAAGCTCTAGCAGATGAGTTAATCCATGTTTTCCTCTGCGAAGGGCCTCTCTTTTACTTTTATGTTGAGTATTCACCTTCTCACTTTATGCACCTTCTTGAGAGCATGGTTGTTATTCTTAGTGTAATGTGCTTGTCGCAGAACACGGTTTATTGTGGTATAACTTTGATGCTTGTATCCTTGGTATATTTATTTATAGTCTTCATTTGAACTTCATAGGTGCCCTAGCATTTATGTTTTGCTCCACTATTAAGGGCAAGCGAGTACATTTTATCATACCCTATTATGAGCATTGCAATCATGCGGATTGATATACTTTATGTTGTTTATTACCCCCTCCGTTCCATATTAGTTGACTCTCAAATAGATGTATCTAGTACTGAAATATGTCTAGATACATCTATGTGGGAGTCATCTAATTTGGAACGGAGGGAGTATTAGTTTGTTGGTATCTCTTCATAGTTTGCATAGATGCTAGGTAACTTCTATCTCACAAACATCGTATTATGAATTGCCTAAGCACCTGATCATTTTTTTTAGAAATGGGGATGACCCCGGCCTCTGCATCGAGTGATGCACACAGCCTTTATTACTTATTAAAAATCAGTGTAGCCAACCGTTTACAAATGTTTTATCCTTACAAGAACAAGGATAATCTCCTTATACCGAAACAGCAAAACCAAAAGGAAAAATATGAAATCCTATTATGATGCTGCCACGTATGCTGGGAGAAAAAACCCCGTGCCACCGTAAGGAGACGATTGCAGCCATCCACCATAAGCTTCCTCTGGTCTGAAGGAAGTAATAAAGCCCATAGCTGGATCCAATGAGCTGCCGAATAGATAACCTGTAAAGCATGAAAACAGTTCTTCCTGTTAAAAACAATATTATTTCTACATGTCCAGATAGCCCAACAAATGGCCGATACACCGATTCTAATTCTTCTTTTAGTTTTCACATCAATCCCATTAAGCCAATTCCCAAACATATTAGTCACATTGGAGGGAGGAGGAATATTAAAAGTACAAAAGACCACACGCCAAATAAGTTTAGCCAAAGGACAAGAAATAAAGAGATGATCTACTGTCTCTTTGTTCCCACAAAAGGAACAAAGCATATCACCTTTCCACCTTTTTCTTGCTAAGCACCTGATCATATAGTGAGTATATTTACATCACATGAAACAAATGTGCTCGTAAAAGTTCTTTAATCGCACTCAGTTGTAACTAAATTGTTTGAGGACAAGCAATAAGCTAAGCTTGGGGGAGTTGATATGTTCAAAAAGTATCTTCTTTTCCGAACACTTTTCCTATCGTTTGCCTCTAAACTTGTGAGTTTTGGATACAACTAACACAGACTGACACTGTTTTCAGCAGAATTATTTTGGTGTCTCGTTTTTGTGCAGAAAAATCTACTTCTGGGAAATTGCCCGAAAAAGATCCCATTGAGCATATATCACCAGAAGACCCCGAGAGCCACAAGGAGACCCGGAGAGGGGCCAGGAAGGGGCCACACCACCCCTAGGCGCCCCCTTGGCCGCACCGCCTGGTGGTGTGGGGCCCTCGGGCACCCCCTCGGGCTCCCCTTTCGACTACTTATGCCCCGTAAACCTAAAACGCAAGGGGGTTCATCATATTCCACAGAAACACAACAGAGCGCAGTCACCACCTCGAAACCAAATCCGGGGATCAGAAGTCTGTGTTCTAGCACCCTGCCAGGATGGGGATTCGAGGAGATCATCGCCGTCGACACCGCCACTCGTTCTCCATCAACCTTCCATGATTCCCATGTCCATGTGTGAGTAAACTCCGCTGTAGGCTGAGAGGGATGGAAGGGATTGGACTATAATAATGCCAGATTGTTATGGCATAGTAGCTAGTATCCGTTGTTAGTGCTATACACCATTGTTGCAACTTGTTATTCTTAATGCTTGTCACTTTGGGCCCGAGAGCCATGATTTCATATCTGAACATGTTATTGTTTCATGAGTATAATTATGTTTCTTGATCATATATGCAAGTTGTTTACACATGTCATTATCCGGAACCCGAGGCCCCAAAGTGACAGAAATTGGGACAACCGGAGGGGATGGCTGTGATGTGAGGATCACATGTGTTCACAGAGTGTTAATTCTTTGCTCCGGTGCTTTATTAAAAGGAGAACCTTAATTACCAGTAGTTTCCCTAGAGGCCCCGCTGCTACGGGCTTGTAGGACAAAAGATGTTGTGCAAGTTTCTTATTGTGAGCACGTACGACTATATTGGAACACATGCTTATGTTTTGCCTAGAACTAGGATGCTTTATTATTAGTATTATTATTATTATTATTATTATTATCTGCAATGCACACGTTATTATTATTATATGAATTATCTTATCCATGAAATGCCCATACATCCACCCTCTATGCCTACGGTATTTTCATACTGTTGTTTTCACAATTGCTACTGTTGTTTTCACGATTGCTACTATTGTTAATATTTTACTACTGCTGCCGTAAAAATTTTACCACTCATAAATTGTTGCAAGCAAGTCTACTTTCAGGTGCAGCTGAATTGACAACTCAGTTGTTAAGACTAATAAATATTATTTGGCTCCTCTTGTATCGAATCAATAAATTTGGGTTTTACTTCCCTCGAAGACTGTTGTGATCCCCTATACTTGTGGGTTATCATATTGCCCGCATGAATCACATAGTAATCATCATGTCATGCATATGCACTATGGTGCAGTCTTTATATCTGTCAATTTCCCCACTGTAATTTGTTTACCCAGCATGTTATCTATCTGTTTTGGAGAGACGCTACTAGTGAACTGTGGAACCCATCCCATTTCTTTCCACTGATAATAGAACCAGTGCAACCACTCTTTTCTTACTGCAGTTACTGTTTTCCTCTCATTCATTGCCATCACTGTTTTGTTTCATCTACTGCAAACAAGTACTGTTTTCCACACTATACGTTTAATCCTTTGTTTTTAGCAAAACCGGTGAGATTTACAACCTCACTGCTTCGTTGGGGCAAAGTAATTTGATTGTGTTGTGTAGATTCCATGTTGCTGTTGAACTGGTAGTGCACCCTACTAACATCAGCTGACAACAACCTTCAGAAGTGATTTCTTTTTCCTACTGGTCGATTCAACCTTGGTTTATTTCCGAGGGAAACTTTCTACTGTGATCTTCATACTTTCCTCTTAGGGTTTCCAAACGAGTGCAAGCTCCTGCACCATCAAGCAATTTCAGGCGCCGTTGCCAGGAAGAAAGAGGTTTCTGCAAGGGGAGTCTCTCAGCTCAAATCTCTTTACTTAGTTTTTGTTTTGCTTAGTTTATTTTATTTTGTCTTCTTTGTTTCTCTATATCAAAAACACACACAAAAATTAGTTCTTATTCTAGTTATTATTTGTGTCCTGTTTTTAATCTTGCTAAAATGAGTACTTCTGAAAACACTAAGTTGTGACTTCACTAGCACAAGCAACAATGATTTTATTAGCACACCTATTGCTCCACCTGCTCCTACTGTTGATTTTTATGAAATAAAGCCTGCAATATTAAATCTTGTTATGAGAGAGCAATTTTCTGGTGTTAGTATTGATGATGCTGCTGCCCATCTTAAAATAATTTTGTTGAACTTTCTGAGATGTAAAAATATAAAGATGTAGATAGAGATATTATTAAACTAAAATGGTTTCCTTTCACTTTGAGGGGAAGAGCTAAAGAATGGTTGCTATCTTTGCCTAAAAATAGTATTGATTCGTGGACTAAATGTAAAGATTCATTCGTTGAAAAATATTATCCTCATGCTAAGATATATATCTAAGACGTAGCATTATGAATTTTAAGCAACTTGATAATGAGCATGTTGCTAAAACTTGGGAAAGAACGAAATCTTTAGTGAAGAATTGTCCCACTCATGGACTGACTACTTGGATGATCATCCAAACCTCTTATGCAGGTCCGAATTTTTCTTCAAGAAACCTTCTGGATTCAGATGCTGGAAGAACCTTTATCTCCATGACTTTGGGTACTGCAACAAAGCTTCTTGATGATATGATGATAAATTATTATGAATGGCACACTGAGAGAAATCCACCAGGTAAGAAGGTAAATTTCGTTGAAGAAACCTCTTCCTTGAGTGATAGGATTGATTCTATTATGTCTATGCTTATGAATGCCCATGCTCATGTTGATCCAAATAATATTCCTTTAGCCTCTTTGGTTCCTCAAGAAGAGCATGTTGATGTGAACTTCGTTAAAAATAATAATTTCAACAACAATGCTTATAGGAATAATTTTGGTAGCAACAACTATAGGCCATATCCTCCTAATAATAGTAATGGTTATGTCAATTCTTATGGTAATGCCTACAACAACAATAAAAGTGTACCCTCTGATTTTGAAAACATGCTTAAGAATTTTATTAGTACACAAACTGCTTTTAATAAATCCGTTGAGGAAAAGTTTGAAAAAATTGATGTTCTTGCTTCTAAAGTTTATAGTCTTGCTCTTGATGTTGATCTTCTTAAAATAAAGGTTATGCCTCATGATTTTAAAGAAAGAAAACTTTGAATGCCATTAAAGTTAGAATTAATAACAATGTAAAGATGTTAGCTAAACTGCATGCTAGATGGGAAAGAGAAGATGAAATAGCTAAAAAGAATAATATAGCTAATGTTCGCACTATTACCACCACTAGTAAAACAGAAGATTCTCATGCTAGTAAACCTCCTACTATTAAAGGTAAAGTAATTTGTATTGGCAATTCTTCCACTTCTTCTGTTAAACGTTTAAAATTTCCTGAAACCACTGAAACTGTTCCTCATCTAAGTGCTGAATTTTTTCAAGTTATGGGAGACAATGGTCCCATTACCTTTGATAAAAATGATCTTGATTGTGATGATTGCAATATTTCTGAAGTAATTATATTCCTACAAAAACCTGCTAGTAGTCCAATGCTAGTGCTATGAATATGACTTTCACAAAACATATTACAAATGTTCTCATGAAAATTAGAGAAGAAGATTAAAATATTAAGCCTCTGTCCCTAGTAAGTTAGATGATGGTTGGGAACCCATCATTAAAATGGAGGTGAATGATTTTTATTGTAATTATTTGTGTGATCTTGGTGCTAGTATCTCTATTATGCCTAAGAAACATTATGATATGCTTGATTTACCACCTTTGGAACACTATTATTTGGATGTTCGTCTTGCTAATAATGCTAGAAAGAAACCTTTGGGGAGAGTTGATGATGTTATTATTATGGTTAACAATAACCTTGTCCCCGTTGATTTTATTGTTATAAATATTGAATGCAATGATTCTTGTCCTCTTGTTTTGGTAAGACCTTTTTTAAGAACTGTTGGTGTTGTTATTGATATGAAAGAGGGGAATATTAAATATCAATTTCCACTCAAGAACGGCATGGAACACTTTCCTAGGAAGAGAATTAAGTTTCCTTTTTATCCTATTATAAGAACAAGTTACAATTTGGATGCTTCTTCACCTGAACACACTTGATTCTCTCTTGCAATACCTAGTAGAAAGACGTTAAAGAAAAAGCACTTCTTGGGAGATAACCCATGATTTTATTTCTTGCATTGTTTTTCTTGGTTTTTTTAGTTAAGTATTGTTTACTTATGTAGCAACTCCTTTGTATATTTATTTTCTCGCAATTGTTGTGTTAAGTAATGTCTCTAGTGAAAGTTGAAGTTAGTTTTGGATTTCTGCGAAGGAAATAGATCTCTGTTGCCCATTGTTAAATTTGTGTAAAATTACAGAAATATAAAAATGTCCTGGAAAATTTTGTGCTTAATCCTCGGCTCTTTCCGAAACTATTTATAGTTTTAAGTTTTTCGATTTGAGCAACGTAAGTGTCTCGAAAAAATTCTTCTTTACAGACTATTCTGGTTTTGATAGAATCTTCCTTTTTTACTTGCATTAACTCTCTTACTATGTTGAGTGGATTTCTTTGTTCCACAAAACATCAGTGGTTGTAGCTAATATTTTAAAAAGTATTAATAATGCTTATGTCCAAGGATAACATGTGAATTTTTTATTGTGCACTAAACCTTTAATTATAATTACTTTGAGTTTGGTGTGAAAGAAGTTTTCAAGGGTCAAGAGAAGAAGGTTATATAATGTGATCAAGAAGAGTGAAAAGCCAAATCTTGGGGATGCCCCCGTTGTTCATCCCAGCAAATTCTAATAATACTCAAGCGTCTAATCTTGGGGATGCCCAAAGCATCCCCTTCTTCATCAGCAACTTATCAGGTCAGTTCTAATTAAACTATATTTTTTTCGGTCACATCATATGCACTTTACTTGGAGCGTCTGTTTGTTTTTAATTTATTTTCTTTGCTGCAATAAACATAGTTGGAACCGAAAATTCTTGTGTGGGAGAGAGAAACGCTTCGCTTTTTCATTTGAATACTCGTTTTTTTCGTGCTCGTATTCTTAGTTTTTCTTCTAGCTTCTGCAAATCCTTTTAGCTCCTGTTTTTCATGCATCTTTTATTCAAAGCTGTTAGTTTTAGTAGAGTAGTATTAGTACTGTCTTGTTTAATTGCTATATCTCTTGGAGAGTTTTTTTACATGAAATGATTGGTGTTGGAAAGCAGAAGTACAATTTTCATGCTTATAACGGTGCAAAAAGAAGCTTGTATAGATCGTGGCTAGAATTTTTCATGTCATGTCAGATGTTATTTTAATTCTATGCTTAGTATTTATTAATGTAGCATGACTTGTCTCAAATAGCTGAGAGTGTTTAATGTGCCATGGAAAGAATCATGAGTTGTTTTTATCACACTGAAGCAAAATTTTGTGGTATTCTCATTCGAATGCTTTATTTGGTTGACTTGGCGCATGCTTACACCATGTTTATGACTACAAACCAGTCACTTATAGCCTCTATGATCAATTCGTTTTTGACTTGTAATACCATGTATGCTTTGATTAATAATGTTTTTGTTGCTACGCATGATTATGGCCATTATTTCTCTCTTGATTTGTCGCTCCTAGTCTTTTGCTAGCCTCCACCTTTACTGAGTATGAGCTCTACTCATGCATCCTACTCCCAAAAACCAAAGTTTACCAAATGTGTCCATCATACCTACCTACATGTGGTATTCAACCGCCAATCCAAGTAAATTTCTCATGTGCTACCTTTAAAACTTTCAAAATTATTCCTGTTTCGTGCCCCTGTTTTAACTCATGAGGACGTGAATTGATAATATTTATATTAGTTGTTCATTGGAATTAACACACCTGGACTAGTGGCACGCACTCTTATCCAAATGATAGAAGAGCTGGCAGCGGGGTGCCTAGCCTCAAAATTGGTTACTATAAAATTCTCTTCACTATTTTCCTCTGATTTATCAGTCAAATCATAATTGTGTAAACAAAAGAGAAAAGGGATGACCTTCTGACCCCAGTTGCGTCCTTCAATGGGCTCCGCTCTTGTGAAATCTAGTTGTCTTGTGACGTACTATATTTTTTGTTTACCATTCGTTGACATAAGCATGCACCTCTCTGAAAATAATGTTTTCAATACCTCTATTTAATAAAATAAAAATCTCTAGCACATGAGTTAATCCTTGCCTCCCTTTGCGAAGGGCCTTTATTTTACTTTTATGTTGAGTCTCCATCTTTTAACTTTATGAAGAGTTGACAGAGCGTAGTTTCCATTTTGAGTTTAATGTTCATCAATCCCAAAGATTATTATTGATTGATTCATGATGTGTTATTACCTGCTCTCAAATTATTTGTGTCATCCACTTGGACTTTGAAGGTTTCCTGGCATTTATGTTTTTCCCCACTCTCAAGGACAAGCGAAATATCACTTTGTTATGTTTTTATGCTCGAAACAAACGTATAACTTTCGAGTGCATTATTATTCATGATCTTTTATTTGTGTTACTTTTCATGATGCAAAGTAATTGCCAAGTTTCATTGTTAGAATTATATCTATCATGCATGTGTTTAAAGTACTATGATCTCAGCTTACATATGCTTTTACAATTTAGATGATCGAGTTTATGTTGGTAGCATGTCACCTTAGAAATTATTTGTTTTTAACGTTTTACCTACTCGAGGATGAGTAGGAACTGAGCTTGGGGATGTTTGATACGTCTCAAACGTATCCATAATTTCAGATGTTCCATGTTGTTTTCATGCCATATGCTACATGTTTCCTATACACTTTATGTCATTTTTATGGATTTTCTGGGACTAACCTATTGACAAGATGCCACAAAGCCAGTTCCCGTCTTCTGCTGTTTTTTATTTTAGAAAAGTTGTTCTGGAAATATTTTCGGAATTGGATGAAACAAAATCCCAGAGCCTTAGAAATATGTCACATACACAGAGTCCTGAGGGGACCCGGAGGCCCCACACCATAGGGCGGCGCGCCCCCTGGCCGCGCCAGTTGGTGGTGTGGGCCCCCTGTCCACCCACCGATGTTTCCCTCTCGCCTATTTAAGCTCATCCACGGGTTAACCCTAAATACCCGAGCCCTTTTCTACCAAACGTTATGTAGCCGCCACTGTTGTCAACCCTAGTTCGGGAGGGTTCTGGAGGTCTCCCCAGCACCCTGTCGGGAGGGGAATTCGTCACCGGATGGCTCTACATCACCATGCCTACCTCCGGAGTGATGCGTGAGTAGTTCATCCTTGGACTACGGGTCCATAGCAGTATCTATATGGTTTTTCTCTCCTCTTTAGGCCTCGTGTTTAGATCTTGTGAGATGCCTAATATGATCAAGATCATCTTATTGTAATGCTACATGTTATGTTTGCTGGGATTCGATGAATATTGAATGCTATGTCCAATGATTATGAATCTATCATGTTTATGTTATTTATGATCTTGCATTCTCTCCGTTACTAGTAGATGGTCTAGCCAAGTTGATGCTTGTAACTCCAAGAGGGTGTATTTATGCTAGATAGTGGTTTCATGCCTCCCTTTCACTCATGCTCGAGTGACGGAAACGTAACGGATGGGGGATGTGCTGTTGCCATTAGGGAGAAAATAACGATGTTTACATTACACACTTTGCTTAATGCAATTATCTATTGCTTGCAACTTAATACCCAAGGTTTGCTCGGATGATATTCTAGGGGTGGATTATTAGTCATAGATGAAGTTGGATAACGGTCTATGTATCTTGTTGTAATGCGCGCATGTATCACATAATAATCATCATGTCATGCACATGCACTACGGTGCAACCTTTATATCTGTCAATTGCCTAGATGTAATTTTTTACCTAGCATGTTATCTATCTGTTTTGGAGAGACACCACTAGTGAACTATGGACCCCGGTCCATTTCTTTACACTGATAATAGAACCACTTCAACCACGGTTTTCTTACTGCAATTACGGTTTTCCCCTCATTCATCGACATCACTGTTTTCTTTCATCTATTACAAACAAGTAATGTTTTCCACAATATACGTCTAATCCTTTGTTTTCAGCAAAACCGGTGAGATTCACAAACTCAATGCTTCGTTGGGGCAAAGTAATTCGATTGTGTTGTGTGGATTCCACGTTGTTGCTGAACTGGTAGTGCGCCCTGCCAACATCAGCAGACAACAACCTTCGAAAGTGATTTGTTTCTCCTAATGGTCGATGCAACCTTGGTTTCTTTCTAAGGGAAACTTGCTACTGTCCTCTTCATACCTTCCTCCTGGGGTTTCCCAACGGGTGCAAGCTCCTGCACCATCAATAGCTTTGTAAGATAATAAAGAACAATAAAGTAATAGTTAGTTGTTTCAGAAATAAGGAACACTTAAGTAACAAAAGTATGAGTGTGGAGTGGTGGAAGGTGTCGTGGAAGTGTCCATAATTAATTAGCCAAAGTACTATGTCGATATTCCTCTTTTATGTGGGAGAGGTAAAACTAAGAAGCTCTCACTTACTTGTGATTATAAGTACCTGTGATTAGTTCAATTGCTGATGTCACGGTTTATTTGATGATATTTCGTATTAAATCATATGCTAAATTGCTAATATATTCAACAACACGCTCCATAATATTCAACCAAAGCTAGCGCAAGTTAGTGTATAGATTCCACACACAATTTCCAGGTAAAAAAGAAAGAGCAGTGCAATTTTCCGAGTCCTCGAACCATGATAAGACATATACTCCCTCCGTATCAAAATAATTGTCCGCGAAATGGGCTAAAATATATGTATCTAGCACTAAAAGATATCTATGTACATTCATGTCAATGACAATTAGTTTGAGACAGAGGGAGTATTGTACAAAAGCTACCACGAAATATAACTTGGTGAGACCTTTGTTCGGGCGCAATGTACGACGACACAACAGAACGGTGACGTCGAGGCTCCTTTCCCTCTCCCCAGCGCCCCGTTGAGATTCTCTTTCACAGCGCAGCTTCCGCACCTCTCCCTCTTTTCTACGGTGTCGAGACATCGTAGTAGTTTTCATAGACTGGGGTGCCATGAGACTACGGTAGAGACGTGGGGTAACGGAATAGCGTAGTAACACAGAACACGGGATTTTACCCAGGTTCGGTACGTCGCGACAGTACGGCGTACCTACTCCTGCACTTCTCACTAATTGGGACTAAAGCCCGTAAATCTGGGTTACAATGTGAGGGTGTAGATCTAGCTACTCGGCGAGGATGAGCTTCTCGGCGAGTTGCGTATAGCTTGAGCTTGTCGAACTTGAACCTATCTAATCTATCTCCCGTCCGGCTTTATATAATAGCCGGATTAGGGCTTACAGAACAAGAAACCTAGAAGACTACGTTTAACTTGTAACTTGGAAAGTAAGGAATCCGTCTTCTCCTCCAAGCCAGATCACGTGGGCCGTGATCCGGGTTCTTCTAGAATCCGGCTTCTGCGCGTCGGACTACTGGGCCGCCCAATGGACCTAAGCCCATTACCACGTAGGCCACCCTGGTAGTCCGGCTCTTTGTCTACCATCTTCTATACCCCTATTCAGTATATATCCGACAGTAGCCCCCAGGAAGGATCAAAACTCTGATTCTCCACCTTTCATCAAATACATTTTGTCCGGGAAAACTTGATTCAGCAGTCTTGATTCTTTCTTCTTTCCTTTTGAAGGAGATGGTAACATAAAACTCGGAACTATGAAAATCCGGCTTTTCTTCTCGCGATCCTTCGCGGAAAAGGAACTCATGACGTCAGCGCTTTAATCATGCTGACGCAAGCGACGCTTGGTTTCACCGCGGAAACCCTCAACGTATCTCTGACAGATTCTCACGAGAAACGAGGAGATAGCCATCATTCCCCTGTCTTTTCTATTCCCCGGATTTTCCGCGAGCGACACGCGTCGAACATCCAACGTCGAAAGAGCCGTTGCACGTAATCTAAACGGTTTTTCCCCCGGCTATAAATAGCCATCATCGTCTTCACCAGAAACTTTCTTCACTCCCTCACTGCCTACGCCATTGACGCAACCGCAAGCTCGAGAGCAAGTCCTTGTCCCAGGCGCACTTAGCACCCAAACGCACCGAAACGCGCCACCAAAAGATGGCCTCCTCGCCGTCATCACCGACCCGCGCCGCCATCGACGAGCTCGTCGACGATCTGGATCCGCAATCGGGAGCGCAAAAGCACGCCGGCGGTGAGCCGGAGAAGACCACGGCTTTCGCGGCGGGCGGAGAAAACACTTCCGCCGCCGCGGACATTGCGGGATCTAGCTCCGCAGTATCCCCGCCGTTTGCACCCGAAACGGTGGAGGAAAAGATCGAGCTCCTCGGCGACGAGCTCGCCGCCGCGGAGGCCGCCGCCAACGCCACCGCCGGAGCGGGCGAGGAAGCTGAGTCTGCAGGCAACTGGATTGCCTGCAGTATTCCTCCGGCTCTCCTTCCCAACTTGGAGAAGGAGGGCCTGGTACTTAAGAAGAAATGGCGGCTTCCGGAAGAAGAAACCGAGCCAACGCCGCAGGACGGCGAAAGGGTACTTCTCACTTCCCACCTCTTGCGAGGTATGGGGCTTCCACCTTCTTCTTTCTTCCTCCAAGTTCTTTCTCATTATAGCATCCAGCCCCACAATCTTCCCCCCAATTCCATTCTTTACATGGCCGGCTTTCAGGCCTTGTTTGAAGGCTACTTAGGGATAGAACCTAGGCTAGACTTCTGGATGTACTGCTTTGGGGTTAAGCGGAACTCTTCGGAGGGCGCACTCCCAACTTGCGGGACCATATCCTTTACTCTTCGGAGATTCCGAGAGGATTGGTTCCCCAAGATCAAAACCTCAGAATCCGTCAAATTTTGGACGGGTTCTTTCTTCTATCATCCCGACGTGCCTTTTCCTAAAAAGGCCGTCGGGGTTCCACCTTTTGTGAATTCTGCCGCCGTTCCCCAGGATAACTGGGGAACAGAAGCCGTCCAAGTTCTGCCGCCAGATCTGTTAAGGATCAAGAGGCGCATCGCCAAGCTCACCTCCTCCAAACCTCCTTTGACCGGTATGGATACGGTATTTTGCTGGCTGGATAGGCGGATTCAGCCATTAGCAAATCACGGAGGTCGCCTTCTGTGCGAGTATACGGGAGCCAAAGATCCTATGCGGACAACCGACAAGGATTGGCCTCAAAAGGAGCTTCGACGGCGCATCAACCAGTTGGTCGCATCTCGCGACCAATATGAAGCTAGTCGGCCAATGTACACGGCCGACAACCCAGCTCCCAAGGTAAATTTTCCGTCATTTGGGTACAATCTCAATTCTTGGATAATCTACCTTTTGATTCTGATTGGTTCTTCCGACAGCTTGCGGATCTTCCAGACTCGGAGTTAGCCTCCGAGGCCGAGCTGGATGCGCTGCGCACCGCCGCTACAGGTGGGCGCAAGCGCAAGAAGATAACTTCCTCGGACGAGATTATCGATCTTGACGGAATCCCCGTCGCCACCTCCAGGTTACTTCTTCTAGAATTTTCTTTCATGGGAACTTTTTTCCTCCATCTTCGGTGTTTTAAGATTTTCCGGGTTTTTGTGTTTTCAGCCTGCCACCTTCCACCCTGAAGCCGAAGAAGCTGAAGAAACACCAGGTTTCTTCTAGTCGAGGCAGCCAACCTTCCCCCGCCGTTGCCCCGGACACGCCAAGCACAATGGCGGAAGAGCCTACTGCAGCCCCCACCACCAAGCCCCCAGAGCCCAGCCAGCCCATTGTGTCCGACACGGACACGAGGGAAAGGGCGGCTCCAGAGGTGGGAAAATTACCTCGGACTTTTGATGAGGAAATTCCCACCTTTGACAAGGATTTCAAAGCTATCAATGACGGCTTGGACGCAGCCGGGAATCTCTTCGCGGAATACGCGAAAGAGTTCAAAGAAAACTTGGCAGGTTTGCAGCGCATGAGCCAGGTATATAACTCTAGCCCCCAAGCATTAATCAAAATGCGTGCTTTTTGCTTTGATGTTTTTTGTGCTCATTCTTTTCCCTGCTATGTTTCAGCAAACCTCCGAGGCCATCAACAGGGAAGTTTTCAAAAAGCTTACCATCAAGAATAAAGAAGTTAGAAGTCTTCTCTCTATTCTTGAAGAAAGGGAAGCAGAGCTGGAATCAGCTAAGCTCGCACTGTCGGAAACACAAGGTAAGCATTTTCCTTCTGAAATTTCCGAGTCAATCATTTGCCTAAGTTTTTTCCGAGAAGCTGGCTTAACTCGGATTTTTTCCTTGCTTTTCAGCTGCGTTAGCCGAGGCTAAACAAGCAGCGGAAGATTCTGGCAATGCCGAAATTCTCCGCAAGGAGAATGTTGAGCTTCACAAGGATCTTGTGAAAGCACAACAAGACTTGGAAGCCAGTAATCTGCCCCTTGGAGTTTCTAATTCCAAGGCTTCCGAGCAGGCTGAGAAGGACAAATCCACCATTCAGGATTTGACCGATGCTCTGAACCTTCGCCTGGAGGAAGTTTCCGAGATCGACAAGCTCATCGGTAAATTTCTAACTTATTTACCTTCTTTCCATGCTTTACTTTCTCTGTTTTTCTGTCTAACCCTTTTTGGGTGTTTTATTGGAAAAAACCAGGAGATACCCCAGATGGCGCTCGGGTTGCGGGCATCCGAGCTTTCGGGGAAACATGGACTTTGATGAAGGCTGCTGCAACGCAGCTGGTAAACAAGTTTCTTCCCGAAAAATCTGGGGAATGCTCGGAGGTTGAAAAACTTCCGGGTGCCATCATGGAGGTGGCGGAGGCCAAAGAATCTCTCCTTCGCTCCGCTGCACGGGGTGGTGCGCGCATGGCTCTTGGCCTCATGCGCATGCACTACCCTAGTGCTAAATCCTGGCGCGTGGCGTCCGGTGTCCCTCAAGGATACACGGATGTGCAGCGAAACACCATCTTTGGTGAAGTCAAGGGTCACGCCACCCAGATTGCCTCCATGGTAAATATCTCCGTCAACTATCCAGAAGCGGAAATCCCTCCAATCCCTCAAGACGAAAGCAGCGAGGAGGAATCAGATGCTTGAAGGGTTACCTGGAACCTGGATAGAAAAAGTAGACAATAGGAGCATTACTATTCTTTCAATGTAATCCAAAATGTAATGCTTCTTTTTGTATGAATGAAACTTCCATCTTTTGCAGTTTAAATTATGAAATTCTTTGCAAGTTTTTCATATTTTATCATTCCTTTATCTTCTAAGTTCTCTGGTGTATATGCTTTAACTGTCCTTAGTGTTTGAAATGGCTCAAATAGCAATATGAATCTTCATGCCGAGTAACTGGGGATGAACCAAGCAGTTTTTTTGAAAACTCGGAATCATGGACCATGCTAAAGGCATTTTTACTAACTAGTTCTAGTAACCCAACACATACACAATCAGATAAGACTTAGAGAAACCAAGGAAAGTTTTAAGTGACACTTGGGCACGCAGGCAATTCAAGTTTCCCTTAGCCGTTAACAGGCTGAAAAATCATTCAGTTTTGTAACGCCGAGTACGCAAGCACAATTCGGGTTAACATTGAGAAATTTGTAAGATCATTGGGAAATAGATGAGGCGGAAACACTTTGCACTTATAAAGAACATGGATGACAGTATTCCGACAACTTTATTTCATGATCTCAAAAGATGTTTTACATAGAATTGAACTAAGTACGGAAAGGTACATAACTTTCTAGACGCTCCCAGGCTTCCGCAATCCACTTGACTTTGTCGAATTTTTTCAGCAGCTTGTGGAGTGGTAACGTTTTAGCCCCCAGCCAACTGATAAATCTGCTGACAGCTGCGGCGGAACCCGTCAATCTTTGGACATCTTTTACACATGTAGGCTTTGAGATATTCAAGATTGCCTTGATCTTTTCCGGGTTAACTTCTATTCCTCTGTGAGAAACAATGAAACCCAGAAGTTTTCCTGAGGGAACCCCGAATACGCACTTAGATGGATTCAACTTCATCTTGTAAGTGCGCAAATTTTCGAAAGTTTCTCGCAGATCCTCAAGGAGTGTATCTTTTTCCTTGGTTACGACAGCAATATCGTCCACGTAAACATGGACGTTTCTGCCAATTTGACTATGCAAACATCGTTGCATGCAACACTGGTAGGTTGCACCTGCGTTCTTCAGGCCAAAAGGCATGGTTACGTAATAGTACGTCCCATACGGGGTTATAAAAGAAGTCTTGATTTGATCTTCCTTTTTCATGCGTATTTGGTGGTACCCGGAGTATGCATCCAAAAAGCATAAAAGCTCGGAGCCTGCAGTGGCGTCTATTATTTGATCGATTCGCGGTAATGCAAACCTATCTTTTGGACACAACTTGTTCAATCCTGTGTAATCTATACACATTCTAAGAGCAGTGGTGTCTTTCTTCGGCACTAATACCGGATTTGCGGACCAATCAGTATGGATTACTTCCTTGATGAAATCCGCTGCTAAAAGCCGGATAATTTCCTTGCCAATAGCCTTCCGTCTTCTTCCGTCAAATCGACGGAGACCTTGTTTGACGGGTTTTGATCCGGGAATAACCTTGAGTTGGTGCTCAGCAAGTTCCCTGGGTACGCCTGGCATGTCAGCTGGACACCAGGCAAAAATATCCCAGTTCTCACGGAGGAACTTGATGAGCTCGCCTTCCTATTTGTCGGTCATCCCAGTCCCTACGACGACAAATTTTGTCGGATCTTTGGGATCTAGGATTACCTGTCTTGCATTCTCGGACGCCTTGAAGCTATCTGTTGGCTTCCGAGTTTCTTTTCCTGCCGGCATTTCTTTCGGCGATACCTCCTTGGCTAATTCTTTCAGTTCCTCCTTTGCTATAACTCTCTGAGCGCAAAGGGCGTTTTCTTTCTCCAACTCGTTTGCCAGCTTGAAATCACCGGCAATGGTGATTACTCCTCCTTTGGGTCCTGGCATCTTCAGCTTGTTGTAGATATAGCAAGATCTTGCCATAAATTTGGCGAAAGCCGGACGTCCGAGTATTGCGTGATGCACGCTTTCGAACGGCACTACTTCGAAGGATACTTTTTCCTGCCGGAAGTGATCTTTATCTCCGAAGGTGACATCTAGGGAAATTTCTCCTAGGGATCGTGCTTGCCTGCCAGGAACAATGCCGTGGAAGCGTATATTGCTGTGATTGAGCTGGGACTCGGAGATCTTCAAGTGCTTCAGTGTATCCAGGTACATTATATTGATGCTGGATCCTCCATCCATCAGCACTCTTCTTAGCCTAGTGTTTTGAACAATAGGGCTTACAACAAGAGCTTGTGTGCCGGGTTCAGGGATATTTCCGGGATGATCGGACTGATCCCAGACTATTGGTGTGTTGGAGTACTTCAAGAATTTCGGGGTCGCAGGGATAACTGCGTTTATCTCCCGAAGTGTTCTTTTGACCACCTTTGCTGACGGGGTTGCTAGAAAAGTTAGCATTGCTTCTCCATCAACTCTCGGAAATTTGGGTTCGCCCTTTCGCTGTTGTTCCTGGATTTTGTCATCAGTGTCCGATTCACTGTCTTCTTTTTCAGCTTCTGGCTTTTGTTTGGCAGGTTTCCTTTTGGAACCCTTCCCTTTATTTCCGGGTCCTGCATTGCCCTTCATATGCTTGTTTAGCCGGCATTGCGCATTTGTATGGGTTGGTTTCCCAAATTGCGAGTGGTGGACGCAGGGTTCCGACTTAATTCTCTACCATTCTTCGGGAGTGTAATTGATTGGATCTGGACTGCGGCCTTTCCACTTATTCACTTTTTCTCCTCCAAAGGCTATGTTGACCTCCTTGGGCTTTGTTGTTGACTCCGGAGTTCCCTTTTTGTCAGAACGAGGGGTTTTCTTGGCGAGTATTAGTGACTCAATATTGCCTCCTCTTGCTCTGATATCATCTTCGGCTGCAGCATGCTCGTTGGCGGTTGTAAGCATAGATCCGAGATCTTTGTGTTGTTTAGAACCGACCATGAACGGTACGAGTCCGGGTTTTAGGCCATTGACGAAAGCATGCATTGCTTGTACGTCAGTTACTCCAGAACAACTATTCTTCATTGCAGTCCATCTGGAGATGAAATCCACGTATGGTTCGTCCTCAAATTGGGTGCAACGGTTCAGCTGGTTGATGCTATTTGGGCGTTTGTATGTTCCCCGAAAATGCTGAGTGAATACTCTAGCCATATCATCCCAGCTGTCGACAGTTCTTGATGGTAAACCATTGATCCAATCTCTGGCTCCGTCTAGCAACATTAGGGGAAGAAACTTGACAGCTTCCAGGTCTGTCCCATTGTTGATCTGGACGGCTGTGTAATAGTCTGAGAGCCAGGTATCCGGGTTTGTGCTGCCGGTATACTTTTGGTAGGTTGGACCAACTTTGGCGAAGCCAGAATGCAGGGTTATCCTTCGGATCCTGTCAGTAAAACACTTAGGACCAAAGTATAGATCATCCTTTTCTGCTCTATCAATGTGTGCAGAATATCTCCCGGCTGAATGGACAGAAGGGGAACTACTCCTCTCTTTTCCATTGTTGCGCGGATGCGCTTTTCCGGGGTTGTTTCTATCTCTTCCATTGTCACGCCCCTTGGGATTAGGTGGAGTTCTGCTCCTGTACCTTTCTTTATCCTTAGGCGGTGTCCGAGATCTTTCACGTCTGTGAGGTATATCATATCTTCCAGCTTTTTCGGCTGGGTTTCTCGGAGGTGGCATTATTTTGCCGTCATTCCGGTGTTTGTCTTCCCGATCGCGTGGTTTATATCCATCTTTCGGGAGATGAGGTCCGGTTCTAGACGCTGCGTCCCGGTTGTCGGGGTTTTTCTTGTCTTTTCTCGGATCCTCTTTTTTATCCGAATCTCCGGGTTCTTCCGGTCCAGGTGCTCCAGCAGCGCAAGTAGCTGTTTTGCAGAGGGCGGAATTATCATGCAGCCTCCCTGATCGTTCTTGACCTCGCTGTTGCTGCTGTAATGCTTTTCCTAAGAAAGCATATACCCCTTGGAGTTTTTCCCCGTTGGAATACAGATCATTGTTTAGGATGGCGAACGCTGCTTCCGCGTTTTCAGCTGCGGTTTTGTATATTGGTTCACCCTTGGCATCTTTGCCGTTTAACTGCTTTTGCCAAGATGGGTTATAGAACCTTTCTTTTGGCGGCAGTTCTTCCGGTCTTGCGATTCCGGGTAACCTAGTAGGTTTTAATGCAGATCTATTCTTTCTCTCGCACTCTTCTATTTCCTCCTTCATGATTTTGATATCATGCTGGGTTTGTTGAAGATGTTGCCGAGATCGGAGTAGATGTTGCTGTTGCCGTTGGAAAGCTTGTCTCCTGGCTTCCAGCATCTCAGGGGGTTCATTGGGTCCCACTGGAGTTTGTAATAGATCCTGTTCTTCTTGCTCTGTCATTGGCACAACAAGGATTTCCTTTTTCTTCTCCGCTGGTTTTTCTCTGCTTGCTTCTCCTATTTCCGGGTTTTCTTCAGCTGCATAAGCTAGCTTTTTCTTCCGGAGTTTTTTAGCAGATTTGTGCCTTTTCTTGGAAGAGGGAGGGTTTTTGACAGGCTCATCTTCTGTCATCTCCTTGACACTAGGGAATATCGGAGAAGTTTCTCCGTCTTCTCTCTCTTCCTCTGGCGGAGGGGTTTTAGGGCTTTCCTGGCTGCCGGCGCCCGTTTTATCAGCTGGTTTTGCCATTAGCACTTCATGGAATCCCTCTTGAAAGGACTTAACCTTTCTTACGAAGGCATCATCGTCTTCGTCTTCGGAGTCGAAATTATCCGATCCGGTTTCCGACTCCAACCTCGCCTCAATGGCGGCAAGCACGGACTCTGCTTCCGAGCTCATCGTCTTGTTGACGGATGCCGGATCTTCCGCCTCTGTGACGGGTGTTTGTTCTTCCGTCTCTATGACGGGAACGTTGTTATCTGCCTCTTGCACGGGATTTCCGTCATCCGTGTTTTCAGCGATTTCGGATTGCACCATGCCGATAAAGTGTGTATCACTTTTTTGTCGGCGATCTGAGCAGAATCCGACATCATAGTCATCTTCGACTGGGTATAGGGCGGGTGGGATAAATTTACTTCCACCGCAAAACCCCATTGCCTCTGCAGTTAGTCCGATAAAGATGTTAGCAGATCCGATCGGTAACACGCAGGCACTTACCAGGTGGTTTTGCGCCGGTATGTAGGATCCGTTGTCAAGGAAGCGCCCGACGTCGTCGTCAAACTCCAAGCTTCCGACAGTGATCGATCTTCCAATTCCGCCGAGTATCCCAGATCGGAATTTCACGCCTGACGTCGTTTGCCCCACGGTGGGCGCCAACTGTCGAGACATCGTAGTAGTTTTCATAGACTGGGGTGCCATGAGACTACGGTAGAGACGTGGGGTAACGGAATAGCGTAGTAACACAGAACACGGGATTTTACCCAGGTTCGGTACGTCGCGACAGTACGACGTACCTACTCCTGCACTTCTCACTAATTGGGACTAAAGCCCGTAAATCTGGGTTACAATGTGAGGGTGTAGATCTAGCTACTCGGCGAGGATGAGCTTCTGGGCGAGTTGCGTAGAGCTTGAGCTTGTCGAACTTGAACCTATCTAATCTATCTCCCGTCCGGCTTTATATAATAGCCGGATTAGGGCTTACAGAACAAGAAACCTAGAAGACTACGTTTAACTTGTAACTTGGAAAGTAAGGAATCCGTCTTCTCCTCCAAGCCAGATCACGTGGGCCGTGATCCGGGTTCTTCTAGAATCCGGCTTCTGCGCGTCGGACTACTGGGCCGCCCAATGGACCTAAGCCCATTACCACGTAGGCCACCCTGGTAGTCCGGCTCTTTGTCTACCATCTTCTATACCCCTATTCAGTATATATCCGACATACGGTGCAACTGGCTGGCAATAAGATGGAGTAGGTGGTTGGACTCCTTTTAAAAGTAGCAGTAGATGTATGGTTTGCTTTCTGAGGAGTTGGTTTGCATATGTGTAGTTTGACACTATTCTTTCGCCTCCTTCCCATCGCCTGGTGTGGCTGCTCTCGAGCGGAAACAGAGTGTGTAGAAGCTTCCTCTTGGCGTCCATCCATGGTGGACTGTACGTCAGAAGTACGAGTTCAAGGGCGATTTCTCCAATGAGATCGGTGTGGCCTCAGATATGAAAATCATGTCTTCAATCTGTGGGCCTTCCTACGGATCTTCTAGAGGCTGGTGGGATTTGAGTCTATTCTATTTACTCGTCATGTCCGTGAGAAGGAAAGGGGCTTCGATGCTCTTGCTTGCTGCTGGCATGATATGCATGAGGGGAGCATTGGTGCTTCTATAGGGAGCTTCCTCACAATGTCGATGTTTCCGTTGTCGTTCTTTACGGTCGAAAGGCGACCGCTCCCACCTTGAACGTTGGTGGCGTTCGTCTGCTCGGTGTTGGATGGTACGTTTCTTCCTCCTGGTCAAGTTGCCATTTTGGAGGCCCTTCGATTCACAACCAGCGTTCTCCCGCCTCTACTCCCCAAGTGACGCGTCCCCGGCGAAGTGGAGGTTGGATGCGTTGTGTTTCAGATCTGTTACGCAGGAGAAGGAGCTGGATCTCATTGCTTTTCCTTCTGCTTTTCCGGGGTCCTCTCTACAAAGTGTTTGGCCTTGCGTGTAATTTCTAAGTTTTTAGAGACCTTATGTGTAAAATGTAAACCCGAGCGTTGACCATAAATGAAGGACTCGGCTCTTCGGGGCCGGCCTTCCAAATGGCAATGGGTACCAGGTACCCAATAACCCAATGGGTACCCGCACTAAATGGGAAGGGTTTCGTGACGATTTGCACCCACAGGTATGCTTAGTGTCCAACCTGGACCTTGCGACCCCGCGGACTCGACTGATTGGCAAATAATAGGTTTAATCTATCATTGTTAAACGAAAATTCTAAAGTTAGAAAACGCCAGAGTAGTATCTTGTATGGTCCATGCCTAGAAGTAGAGCAAACTTCAAACTTGACCCTTTAAACTACTAAACTCTGAACATAGTTAGCTATCTAAACATGGCTTACATTTTGGCTGCTTTTTCTAAAAAAGTCAACCTTTGCATCTTGGCGGGTACACGTCGGGTCCTGCAAACCCGGCGGGTGGCGAGTCCAATGGAGTTGTAGACCCACCGACGGGTACGGGGCGGGTTCATGGGGCAGGGAGGAGGGCCGGGTGCGGGTACGGGGCCAAACCCGACACCGAAACCGCCCCCCTTAAAAAGAAATTGTTCGAACCCGGGCAGTTTATCACACGAAGGCCGAAGCCCAGCCCAAATGTGGTCTACTGTTTTTTTTCCCTTCCCTTGAAGAGAAATGGATTATGGCTGACCTACCTCCGTCGCCGCCGCCACAGTCTACACCACTCCCCCCCCCCCCCCCCCCCCCCCCCCCCAGTCGCCGACCATGGCTGGAGCGCCTCTCCACCGCGGCATCCCGGACGAGATCGTCATCTGGGAGATCCTCGTCCGCCTGCCCCCCAAAGCCCTCCTCCGCTGCCGCGCCGTCTGCCCCGCCTGGCGCCGCGCCACCTCCACCCGCGACTTCCTCCTCGCCCACCACGCGCGCCAGCCTGCCCTCCCCCTCCTCTATGGACACGAATACAGCGGCGGCAAATCCTGGCAGAAAATCTTCACCTTCGACCATCAGGCCGCCGCCGCTGTCGCCCTGCCCACACTCCCCCTCGTCGGCGACGACGGAAGGTCCATAGACATAGCCCCATTCGACCACCAGGCAGCGCTCGTCGCCGCGGGCCAGCTCCAGCCCGTCGCGCGACTTAGCTCCCATGGTACCTACATGCATCCGGAGGCCTGCTACGACGGCCTCCTCATCCATGCCTACGGCAACAGACAATTCTCCATCTGCAACCCAGCAACTCGTCAGTATGCTCCTCTGCGGCAGCTGTATGGCTTTAAGCTCTTGGGGATGTATCTTCACAGCCCTACGGGCGCGTACCGACTATTGCTCAGAAAGTTCGGGGATTTGGCACCTGACGATCAAGATGGCTCCTATGTCTTCACATTAGGCGCAGGGCAGACACCGAGGCACATAGGTTACCATGAAGCGGAGAAAGTGATTAGCACCTCACCTGTCATGTTTGGTAGTAACCTGCATTGGCACATAGAGCAGAATCTGAGCGACAGCGCGAGCAACCTGATAATGGTATTCGACACCACAGCTGAGGTGTTTTGGCAGATGCAAGCGCCGTCCGTCCCCGGCGATGCTGAACTGTTTGACATGGGTGATATGCTTGGGATGGCCAGTTTTAATTATGCAAAGACAATCATTGATATCTGGGTGATGCAAGACTATGAAAGCCAAGTTTGGGCCTTCAAGTGCCAGATTGAATTGCCTGTTGAGGAGCTCTGGATGCAGGGTGCAAACTATCACCGTATCGGGGATATCGGGGAAGTGCTGGTCATGCCTGTGGATGGTGAGTTGCTCGTGCTGGTCGAAACTGGAGACTGGCTACATCATGTTGACATCAATGGCAAGTTGGTCGCTAGTTTTTATCCCAGTGGCCTCGGTCCTACTCAACTTCGACTCAAACAAACTCTTGTTCCACATACTTTCTTTCGAACACTAGAGGGTTATGTAGTGAATGGTTCGCCTTTCATCTGACAGGCTGTTGAGGTGGTGCTTCTTAACGGCCTAACTGAGAAGCGCCCACTCTTAATAATTGCATAAAGACCCTTTCAGGCACAAGGGACTACTGTATGTGTTGATGCCCAGATTGTCAAGTCATTATGTCTGTATGTTCTGCCTTGTGCCAACTCATTATGTCTGTATGTTCTGCCTTGTGCCAAGTCATTATGTCTGTATTTTCTGCTTTGTGTCTCTATTTTCTTGAATGTAAGAATTTACTTTGCTATCTTAACTACGACATTGTATCAATCTAATGCTCCCTCTATTGTGCTTGATGCTATATTTTTTTTTTTGTGTATGCACTTGTTCTTCACTTGTCTTCTTAGCAATGCAATCTGCTGCTTATTTTTGGCAGTAGAAAATGTGGATCAATTTTGGATCAGTTCTGAATTGTGTTCCTACGACGGAATCTTTTAACATATACTCTGCCCTGTTGTTCTTCGTATATCTGCTAATTTTTTCATGCCAAGTAAGGAACAGGTTTTGTATTTGTTTACTTTGGTGGTCTGTTGAGCTGAGCTAACTGCTGGAACAGGGTACGGATGTAATGTTTCATCTATTTTTGTAATGCTCCCTAGTGTTTATGCTTTACCCGCTCTATCAATTGCTCTTGTAATTTAATCCCTCATCTACAGAGACACGGAGGGTGGGGTCAAGTTCCACCTAGCGGGCCTGGTTTTCCCGGTGGCCGTGGTTCTTGGGGGGGCTCGCTTCAGTGGTTTCTTCAGATCCTAGTAAGTTGGATCCATCCTCAGCTTAACTGTTGGAAATTGAAAGTTCACTTTCTGCCATTCAGACCATCAAGTAATTCAGCTAGCATATCAATTGTTTTTCTTGAAGAAAATCCAGCTCCTTTCCTTGGTAGAGGATTATTGATTCAAGGGCAAGTGTAAAGTTCTCAACACCAGCTCCCAGAGTTCAGTTCCAAGGGATGAAGCACATGTTAGGTGTTCTTCTGTATCTCTGAAACTCTCTTGTCTTACATGGAATATAGCTAAACCCTGATTGCTTCTTCTACAGTTTTATCTGCAATGCTGCTGCTTTTGCTACAATATTATTGCGGCCCTCTCTTTGGACACCGATGCCAAGGCGGAGCGCTGTCCCCTTTCTGATAGCTTGCCGAGCCCCGACTGTATCCACGACGACACATAACACACTTGGGTCAGAACCCCACTTGGGGGTGAAAAAACTTGGGAGTTCCCCTTGCTACTGAAATGCATGGTCTTACTATCTCTCCCATGCAGATCATTGCCTTCAGTCTACAATCACCTATTGCTACTGTTGTTTCAGCGACTGAATGCAATTATCTGGGTATCTCTCTCCTTTGTGCCTTGTTGATGCGTTTCACAGGCCAGCATGGGAAATCAGCTGCAACCCCATGCTACTTCATAAACTGACACCAACCAGGCCATCCTTGGAAAGCACACAAAAAACTGGTGTACGGTGACAGGCAAAAAGGAAGATCGAATAAAATTAGCGTGAGATGCTCCATGTTGACAAAAATTATATCCGCTAAACTGCATATAATGGCTCTCTTATAGAGAAGTGCACCAGAAGAAACTCAGCTTGTATTAGCAAGAAGAAGCAATTTAGAAGAAATTCATATTATTTTTTTCGGCTAGGTGTTGGTACTTATACATTTACTTCATCCCAAAGAGTTATGTACAATGCGGTATTAATTAGAACTTGCAATGGAAAACATATCATTCTGATCCTGGTAAGTTCTAACTGACTGACGGAAATTCAAAATGACCATTGTGCCATAGAGACCATAATACGTTCAGCTAGCATATCAAATTTTCTTATTCTTTCTAATTCTAAAGACCAGTACATTCACTTGGTAGACGACTCTTGGTTTGGGAGTCAAGTGTAAGATTTTCAGAACTATCTCAATTCTCAAAGTTCAACTCCAAGCAATGAAGCATATCACTAGTCGTTTTGTTGTGTACTGCCTCTGATACTCTCTTTTGTTTTAGCCGGATACATCTGAAACTCTGAATGAATGCTTCTTCTGCAGGTTGCATCTCCAAGCCCCGGGCCAAATGATCAACTTCAGACAGGTATCATTTTATTTGGAGGCTTTGCTGGAACTGCTTGCCTACACGTATAAATATTTCCGGTCGAGGTCTGGAGCCAGATACTACAAGGTATGCAGGGCGTGTAACCGGGTATTTGATGGCGGGGGACACCTGTTCCTTAGATATTCTAGAGCTAACTCGCCAATTGAGCTACTGCATCAGGTCTTTGCATTGGAGGCAGAGACGTAGCCATGCTTGTTATCTCATTTCTTTAGCAGACCGGAATGAAAAGGGGTGTTGGACTGAGGAATTGCAGTTCATGGCCTGGAGGCATGTGTCAGAATGGACGGAATTCTTAGCAAACCAAACTTTCAATCGAAGCAACAAATGGTCACCGCCGCCGATTGATAGTAACGTGGGTCTGGGTGGCTGCATCGGTAGGGAGTCTGACAGTGCCAGCGACTTCGCCTTTGCACGGCAGCAGGATCCCTGAACAATCTTGCTGAGCCGTTGCAATCTGAAGCCGAGGTGTTGTTAAAAGCAGTCACGATCGCCGGTGATCTGGGGCATCAGAAGGGCGCTGTTTGACAGTTTGAATCGAGACTGATTCTGAAAACTACCTTCAGGCTATCCGCTCACATGAGGCTACGATCCATGTCTGAAAAAACAAGGAATGTGTAGAGCACTACGATAGCTTTCAAAGTTAACTGAAATGTACTGGAATGAACAGCATCCATAATTAAACATACGAGCTGGCATAACTTAGTGAATATCCTTGATACCACCCTGGATGCTAGTGTAGCAGAAGATCTACTCCTGCAGTAATTCAACACAGGTCCTTTGTTCCACCCTTGATGCCAGCAGCAACTCAACCTAGGTCCTTGATTGCCGGTGTAGCAGACAAGGTACTCCAATTTTTTTGGTCTTCATTGAGATCGCATCTAGTGCAGCGAAATTGCTCCATTTTATCTTCAAGGGCAAACTTAAATGGCTGATCGATTTTCTTGTCCAGCAGATAGCGCACACAAAGGAACTGGAGCACTTGCTGTTCACCCTAAGGTACACCGCATTCCCAGCTACCGATGGGAACCTCTTGGTGGAGATGGGGAGACAGTCCTCTCGCGGGTCAGGTCCACCTTGAAAACCTGAATTAGGTTCCATGAATATCCTTTGCGCGGAGACGGAGATGCCCGGCGCCCCGGCCACATCGTATCGGAGCAGCTGGCTAGCGATATCGTCGTTGATAACCGGCGGCAGGTTGGCCCAATCTCTCCATTCATGGTGGCCGCGTTTGCTAAAGGGGCCGCCGGCAAGAGCTCACTCGAGCATACACACTGTTAGACATATTAGATATGTATTTATATTCTAATTATAACCCTGTAATTGTAACCCGTATATATATACATGAGCCACCCCTTGGTGCGGTGTGCAATCCTCCAAACCAATCTACTACCCTAGGTTAGGGTTTTACATGGTATCAGAGCCGCCGCGATCTCATCTACCGCCGCCGCTACGATGACCTCTTCCGCTGCCTCCCAAGCCGGCACCCTCGGCATCGTGTCCGACGCGACCTCCGGTGCCGTCTCCAACGCCACGGCTGCTGCCCTTCTAGCGGCTCTCTTGGCGCATCCTCGGAATCGACCATGAGTGCATCCACGGCGCTCCAGCTGCAGATGTCGACTCTTGCGTCGCCAACTACGCTTCCGATCGGGAGCCTCTTCTCCACTGCTCGTCACGGCGCACCACCGCCCTCGACCCACGGCACTGAGCCGTTCAACTTCAGTCACCTGATGACCATCAAGCTTAGCGGGGGAGACAACTATCTCCTCTGTCGTGCGGCGATCCTGCCGCTGCTACGCTCTCGGTGCCTTTTCGGGTACGTTGATGGATCATATCCGTGTCCCTCGGATCAACTTCTGCAACAGATCGAAGGTGGCCGCACTGTTGCTGTCCCAAACCCAGCGTACCAGTCCTGGGTTATGCAGGATCAGGCTATCCTTTCGGGCATAGTGTCCTCCTTGATGCCACAAGTTGGGGGTCTCATCATGTTTGCCATGACCGCGCAGGAGGCGTGGATGACTCTGGCTGACAGTTTCGCATCGCCATCCACTGCACAGTCCGTGCAGATCCGCACACAACTGGGAGAGACCTACAAGCACAATTCTTCGGCATCAGTCTACTTCAACAAGATCAAAACCTTGTCGGATACGCTGACATCGCTAGGACAGCCCCTTCGTCCAGAAGAGTTTGCCGCATATGTGCTCAAAGGACTAGATGAGGACTATGATAATCTAGCCGAGAACGTCAATGGACGTGATACTCCTATCTCTGCCCGCGATCTCTACTCTCGCCTCATGTTTACTGAACAGAGGATAGAGGCTCGGCGTGCCAAAGCAGCTGCGGGTTTCTCCAACTCATCCGCCAACGTGGCCTCTCGAGCCGGTGGTGGACGTGGTGCTCCAAGGACAAACTACAGCGCCCCTGGTGGATCTTCCAAGCCACCAGCATTCATCAAGTCGGCGCCTCCCTCTCAGCTGCCGCACTCCAACAACGTCACGAACACTACAGGGGGTGGTGGCGGCGGTAGCAATGGTGGCCGACGCTGGAACACCGCAGATGGGAATCGGCCTATGTGCCAGTTGTGTAATGCGGTTGGCCATGTTGCAGCACGATGCTGGAAGCGATTCGACATGGACTTTCTTGGCGTCGGTAACGACGACGCTAACATGGAGCGTCAGGTTGCTTTGGTGAGTCACGGCAACAACCAGGGTCACGCTCCTCCTGCATCGTACCAGATTGACCCAGCATGGTACGTGGACTCCGGAGCCACTGATCATCTCACGGGCGACATCGACAAGCTTACCTTCAAGGAGCCGTATCAAGGGAAAGACCATGTGCACACCGGTAATGGTTCAGGTATGCGCATATCTCATGTTGGTCAATCCACCCTTGCTACCCCTTCCCGTAGACCACTTCATCTTAAAAATGTCCTATATGTTCCTCAAGTCACGCGCAATCTTCTTTCTGCTCACAAACTTGCATTAGATAATAATGTGTTTGTAGAAATTCATCCTTTTGATTGTCTTGTGAAGGATCGCGTTACGAGGGAAACCATTCTTAGAGGTCGGGCGCATGGTGGTCTTTATCCTGTTGCTGCGTCCTCCAATAAGCAAGTCTACACTGGTGTTAGGGTCTCATCATCCAAATGGCATTGTCGTCTAGGTCATCCAGCTGCTCCAGTTGTTCAGCATGTCATTCATAAACATGCTCTCCCCATTGAGTCTAGTAATAAAGATATTCACGTGTGTGATGCCTGTCAGCAAGGCAAAAGCCACCAACTACCTTTTTCATCCTCCACACATGTAATAAAAGCTCCTTTAGAATTGATTTATTCTGATGTTTGGGGTCCTGCCCAAAGTACTGTTAGTGGTCACAACTATTATGTGAGTTTTATTGATGCTTTTAGTCGTTTCACATGGCTTTATTTGCTCAAACGTAAGTCTGATGTTTTTAATGTTTTTGTACAATTTCAAACACATGTGGAGCGCCTCTTGCAGCATAAAATTATACATGTTCAAACGGATTGGGGGCGAACATCGCAACCTCAACACGTTCTTTCAGGAGCTTGGTATTGCTCATCGTGTTGCGTGTCCCCATACTCATCAGCAAAATGGGGCTGCTGAACGTAAACACCGTCATATCGGAGACTGGTCTTACTCTACTTGCACATGCCTCTGTACCCTTTCATTTTTGGAGTGATGCGTTTACCACAGCGTGTTTTCTCATTAATAGGGTGCCTTCACGTGTTCTTAATATGAGCACTCCTCTAGAAAAATTACTCCATGAAACTCCTGATTATTCCTTCCTCAAAGTTTTTGGTTGTGCGTGTTGGCCTCACCTTCGCCCTTATAACAACCATAAAATAGAGTTTCGCTCCAAACAGTGTGTATTCCTTGGTTATAGTTCTCTTCATAAGGGGTATAAGTGCTTGCATGTTCCAACAAACAGAGTCTATATTTCAAGAGATGTGGTGTTTGACGAGAGTGTTTTTCCGTTTGCTAAACTCCCATCTAATGTTTCCACCATGCCAGCCGAGTCCACTCCCACTTCTATTGACCAATTTGCAGATATCGCGTATTCTCCTGTGCTTCTTCCTAATCATGGTGCAGGTACTGGACGTGGTGCTCGTCTTGAGGTTTTGGATGATATTCCATCCCCGGTGCACAACGATCCTGCCAGTACGTCGATCGATCCTGCCAGTGCGTCGATCGGTAGCCCCATGCAGAACCATGCACGGGCTCCCGCTCCACGGCCTGCTTCGTCTGGCCCAAGCGCATCTCCAAGCCGGCCCGCCCCCTCGTCCTCGCCTGGGCTGGCCCATGGGCTGCATGACTCCACTGCAGTTGCGCCTTCCTCAAGCCCAGCGTCGCCCCGTGCGGCGGATACTGCTGCGTCGTCCCCGAGCACTGGGCCACTGTTGCCTCCTCCAGCGCCGTCACGGCCCACTACTCGCAGCCATACGGGACATTCACGGCCCAAAGTCTGGACTGATGGCTCCGTCGCCTGGCTCGCTGCCTGCTCTGCGCATGGGGTCTCGGATCCCTCTCTCGAGCCAGTAAACCATCATGATGCTCCTCGAGTGCCTCACTGGCGTGATGCTATGGAGGCTGAATATCAAGCCTTGCTCCGCAATGAGACGTGGTCGCTTGTTCCACCCCGTCCTGGTATTAACATCATTGACTGCAAATGGGTGTTCAAAGTCAAGCGTCACTCTGATGGATCTATTGAACGCTACAAGGCACGGCTCGTCGCTAAAGGGTTCAAACAGCGCTATGGACTTGACTACGAGGATACCTTCAGCCATGTCGTCAAGCCCACTACTATTCGCCTTCTGTTGTCTCTAGCTGTTACTCATGGCTGGCATCTTCGTCAGCTCGATGTTCAGAATGCATTCCTCCATGGTGTTCTTGAGGAGGAAGTCTACATGCGTCAGCCACCAGGTTTCGTTGACCCAACTCAGCCTCAACACATCTGTCGTCTTGTTAAGGCCCTTTACGGTCTCAAACAAGCGCCTCGTGCCTGGCATACACGTCTTGGCAGTGCTCTCCGGGCTCACGGTTTTGTTCCCTCTACTGCGGATACATCTCTCTTCATGCTTCGTCGACCCGATGTCACCATGTACCTCTTGGTCTATGTCGACGACATTATTGTTGTGAGTTCTACCACCACTGCTACTGATCGTATGGTGGCCAGTCTACGTGCTGAGTTTGCTGTCAAAGATCTTGGTTCTCTGCATTATTTTTTGGGAATTGAGGTTGCTACCTTATCTTCTGGCCTTGCTCTTACTCAGAAAAAGTATGCACTTGATCTTGTGCGACGTGCTGGTATGCTCAAGTGTAAGGGGGCTCCTACTCCCATGACAGTATCGGATAAGCTCACTGCTGCAGATGGTGATCCGCTCTCTCCCGATGATGCTACTCTTTATCGCAGCATGGTGGGTGGTCTTCAGTACTTGCTCACTACTAGGCCTGATCTGTCCTTTGCTGACAACAAGGTCTGTCAGTTTATGCAGACCCCTCGTCACCCGCACTGGTCGGCTGTCAAACGGATTCTCCGTTATGTTCATGCCACCATCTCACATGGAGTTCATATTCGGCGTGCTCCTACTGGTCAGCTCTCTGCATTTTCTGATGCCGATTGGGTTGGTAACTCCGATGATAGACGATCCACGGGGGATATGCCATCTTCTATGGTTTTAATCTGATCGCCTGGAGTGCTCGGAAACAAGCCACGGTGTCTCGTTCTAGCACAAAATCGGAGTATAAAGCGCTTCCAAACGCTATTGCTGAACCAATCTGGGTACAGTCCTTGCTTCGTGAACTTGGAGTCCCTCAGAAGCACACACCATTTCTATGGTGTGATAACATTGGTGCTACCTATTTGTCCTCTAACCATGTGTTTCATGCTCGCACGAAGCACATTGAAGTTGACTATCACTTTGTCAGAGAACGAGTTGCAAATAAACTTCTACACATCAAGTTTATCTCCTCTAAAGATCAACTTGCGGACATCTTCACCAAGCCTCTGCTTTTGCCATTGTTTGAAGCTTGTAGGCACAATCTTAGTCTTCTTAACACGGCTAAGATTGAGGGAGGGTGTTAGACATATTAGATATGTATTTATATTCTAATTATAACCCTGTAATTGTAACCCATATATATATACATGAGCCACCCCTTGGTGCGGTGTGCAATCCTCCAAACCAATCTACTACCCTAGGTTAGGGTTTTACACACACCTTCTGTGTCCGCTCACATCTCATCCTGGTTTTCTGCGTGAGACCAGAGGATCTGCTAAAGGGGCCTCCATATGTCTATGTCTGGATGTCGGCTCAATCAAAGTCTTGTTCGGCATACCTTCTTCCCGGATCTAGAAGGTTATGATGTGAATGCTTCACCTTTCATTTGACCTTTTGAGTGAGTGGTGCTCTTAACGGCAGCTTGTATCCTTTTGAGCTGCAATATACTATGTAAATTGGATGAATAATGAACTAGCTGGCTTCTTTTTGTGTTGATGTATATACAGTTATGACCAGAAGCTCTGAATATTATGTGGTGCATGGAATATATGCTTCTCTCGGACTCTTGGTATGATCAAAATCTCTGAATGTTATACGGTTTCATGAAATTAATGCTTGTCTCTGTACCCTTTCGGGCTGAAGTGGCTACTGCTTGTGTTGATGCTAAACTCAACAAGTCATTTTGCCTTGCAGTTGAGATATTTCCTACTAATCTGCCTCAAGTCTCCTTTTATTGGGCTGAAGAATTGAATAGGCTTTATTTTAATTATTATGTTGTGGTGTTCCATTACTAAGTTCTTATCCATCTATAGGCCTCACGTCCCTATTTTATCATGTTTGTACCCATTGTTGTAGCTGACGATGAAAAGGGGTCGATATTTTCCTCTTTTGTTGATTTGGAAGTTGTATGTACTTAAATGTTTGCATCATAGTCAACTTAGTATTGAAATTTTCGGTTATAATTTTTTTTAGATAGTGATATGATCGTTCTTGCATGCATTCTTCCTTTTAAAGGGGCCTTCACCTCTACATGTGTTATGTTTCTGGTGCTGCTTGCATTGCCTTCTCAGATTGCACCTTTGTACTAGGTTTAGCACGTCCCCCGCTTCAATGTTTTTTGTTTGTGCCATATCAAACATTGTTGATTTTGTATCTAAAGTTTTTCTGAGCAGTTTGTATGTTTTCATTTAACTGGAACTTATTATCATGAGTTCAGGGTTAACACATCCTGTAGCCTGGTGCCTACGCTATCCTCCCATTTTTTTTGGGTCTTGTCGTATATCAAACGTTGTTTCTTTTGTATCTACTTTTTTGCTCAGCAATTTTCGGGGACAGGTTTTCCGATTATAACCAGACTTTGCACTATGGATGTACTTCTGCAGCTTCCTCAACTGGGAGCAATGTTACCTTCTGCTTACCTATATTCTTCTCACTCCCACTCTACTTAATCTCATCCTCGATAGATATTATTCCTTTCTAGAATTATCTAGTCTGCATGGTAAGAATTATGTCCCTTTCAAATCGTAAAAGCTCCAATGTCCACTCGCATGGGCCAAAGAGAAAGGGTAACACAATGTATGTTTCAGTTCTTAAAAATGATAATTGAGCACACTCTTTGTCTTGAATGCCTCTAATTCTTAAACTGAATAGTTGACTTTACATTTTCATGCTGGACTTCATTTCTTGGGAGATTATCAGTGGCCTTAATAATAAAATAATTAGCGATATACATGTGTTTCCTGTTCTTTTGTTGGGATTTTTATCGAATTGCCCACAGCGGACCACTTGTACTCAGTTTTACCCCTAGCGCCGAATGGTGCTCAGTTTTGCCCCTATTCCGTGCGCAACTACTAAGGAGAGGCCGGAACGGTAAGTTTGGAGTCGACTCCGTTTCGCGAAGTGGGACCGAGGAGTCAGACACCGTTTCGCGAAGTGGGTCCAGGTGAGACTGCCAAGTTCGTTGAAACCATCCGGAGCTTACAGGTGGGACCGCGCAGTTAGTTGACTACGCTGAATAGTCCACACCCGAGTTTCCCGCCACCACCGTCGTGCGCTGCCGCCCAATTTAGTTGACCCGCCGCCGTGCGTTGCCGCTCTCGCCGCCGCCACCGCCGAACCATCCCCTGCTGCGCCACGAGCACCTGCGGCACCACCACCACCACCACTTCTGGGTTCGGCTTGGGGGGCGAAAAGGCGGGGCAGCCCACACGGGCCAGAGCTGTCAGCTACGCGTGGAAAAACCGCGGGCCCCCGGGTCGTTCAAACTCTGCCGGAGTAACGGCACGCTCGGCGCAGTAAATGAACCGCCAGGGCTACAAAAGGCCCCTCGCCGCACGCCGCTCTCCCCATTCTCGCCGTTCATCTCCTCGCCCTCACCGCACAAACTCTCATCGCCCTCGCCGCACTTCACCAGACACCCCGAGACGATGCCTCGCCGACACCGTGCATGGCGCAACTCGCCGTTGTACTGCCGACCCACGGCCGCGACGCGGGGCCACAGTGACGGCGAGGAGAACGAGCAGCCGGCGCCGGAGGAGGCGGAGCCCGAGCAGGAGCCGCCGTAGGAGGCGCAGCGCTGGAGGAGGCTCAGGAGGAGGCAGCCTATCTGGCCCGAGCAGCACGCCACCGTCTACTCGTTCGAAACATGGCGGAACGAGGAGGCGTTCCACACGGTCCGCTCCTGGCTCAAGGAGTCGGCGGCAGCGGTCGAGGCTGCCGCTGTTCGTGCATCCCTGGAGACCCACCAGAGGGAGTAGGCGGAGCGCCAGGTCTACCGGCAGCTCGCCGCAACCGCGGCGTCGGATGAGCAGCAGGCGGTCGTCGCGCTGTACGAGAGCGACCGGCGCAAGGCTGCCCTGCAGAGCGAGAGGCGGGACCGCCGCCATCCCTCCGAGCAGGCGCAGCTGCACCGGCTGCGGATCCGAGGCAGAGCGGGGCGGCATGCGATCACTACGCTGGCGAACCCATCGCCCTTAGCCAAGAACGACCACGAGGCGCCACTGGTAAAAAATAGGCCTATAGTCCCGGTTCGCCAGGGCCAGTAGTCCCGACCGAGCAACCAGGACTAGCTATGCGCGACTAAAGACCCCCCTATAGTCGCGCCGATTACGAACCGGGACTAGACTTTATTTCATAATTTTTTTAATTCATTTGGGTTTGTAATTATTTTTCACATCAATTTTTCTCTCCCTTTTTTTCACTCCCTTTTTTTTTCCAGAATTTGTATTATTTGCTTAGTGTCTAACTACAATTATCTCTAGTCAAATTACTTACTCATGGTCAAACTTCCCGCTCGGTCACCCATCCTCCCACTAATCTAGCACTAGCACGCTTAACTTCTGAGTTCCATACCGTCTCGCATCCAAGTGTTTCGCACGCATGTATGTGATAGTAGTATCATATCAATCTTATTAACATGTTGGTCGATGCCACATTTCTTTATTGTTTGAATTTCAAATAAATCTTTTAATAAACAAAAGTAATGATGTAATTAATAATTTTGAATAAATAAATAAACATTAACTTTTTAATTTGTATTATTTCTAAAAATACAAATAATATATCAAAAAATTAAGAAATAGAACTAATTCATTTTAAAATCTTAAAAATACAAATAATATATCAAAAAATTAAGAAAAATAATACTAATTCATTTGAAATCTTAAAAATACAAATAATATATCAAAAAATTAAGATAAATAATACTAATTCATTTTAAAATCTTAAAAATACAAATAATATATCAAAAAATTAAGAAAAATAATACTAATTCATTTTAAAATCTTAAAAAGACCAGTAGGCTCTTCTATTATTTTTAGAATGAGTTCAAAAATGTATTTTGAAATAAATCCAACTGGAATAGTATAGCTAGGAATTAATATAGAAATAATATCCATTACACTTTGCAACACTTTGCAAAATTTTCCAAGTCATTTAAAACTAGGAAACAAAAATGTATTTTGAAATAAATCCAACTGGTTGAGTTTGGTATTGACTAGATATATGTTTTCCTGGCTTAGATTAATTTTTGGTGAACAGATATATAGAAACTGTAGTTTTTCTGTTTTGTTTTCTTGATGTGTTTTTGTTTGTTTTCTTGATGTGTTTTTGTTTTTGCTTGTTTTGAAACGTGTGTTTGACATAATATAGAAATAGTATAGCTAGGAATTAATATAGAAATAATATCCATTACACTTTGCAACACTTTGCAAATTTTTCCAAGTCATTTAAAACTAGGAAACAAAAATAGTTTTATGAACAACAAAAGACAAGTGATAATTAAATCACAAGTAAAATACGAGTAGAGAGACATCACAATCATGAATAGAACACAATCATATCACATTCATAACATAGAGTCTTACGATCACACATAACACAAACATAAGTCTCACAATACTAAGATATCCATTACATACTAAGATATCCATTACATGCATATATCTAACGCATACATCTATGTCTCCGTCGAGTAGATGCGGAACAACTCGTAGGATACGTATGCATCTATGGCTGCATACTTGACGTTGGTCCAGTCCAGTGGGGTCTTCTCCCAATACCAGTGATTCCTCGAGGGAAAATGAGACTTCATGTTTTCGTAGCCCTCGTGGATGAAGGCAGTTGCCATCGGAGCCATCCCGGTCTTGGGCCCGGGCAACTCATCGAAATGGATAAGGTCCTGAAGATCAATGTAGTGATCTTCAGGTATCACAATACCCAAGCGCATCAACTTCTGACGGTCTTGAGTGATGTCAACGCTGCAAAAGTCATACCCCTTGTTGACAAGAAAATCAACAAGTGTCGGAGAATGCTTTGAACTACTGCAACAACAAAAATTTGATACGTGTTAGATATGTTGCAACACATGTGTTCTTCAGATGCAAGAAACAAATCGAAGATGCAAGATTGTACGTGTGCGTTACCTTGACCATTGGAAGACCAAAACGACCTCCTTGAATGCAATCTGGATGACAGCAACATCCCGTTGATCCGCCGTATACTCTAAATAAAGCCTGAAGAACCGGTGTTCATCGGGAGAGGAGAAATAGAGATTGGTCAAATGCGCAAGAGCACCGGGGAGCCTCTCGCAATTGTCGGTGTAGCACACATCGAGACGCTTGCCGCATGGTGTGGGCACACCATATCTCTTCCAAACTTCAGCCATGGTGCTTGGTGGAGGAAGATCAAAGAGAGGGAAGAGAAGAGAAGAGAGAAGAAGAACAGAGACTCGGACGCACACTGTAGAAATGGCGCCCTTCTGCCTCTCGCTCGCGAAATAAAACCGCCGCGCGGGAGGCGAGCAGTTTGTATCTTTAGTCCCGGGTGGCCAGGACAACCGGGACTAAAGACTGGGGAGGCCAGCGGACTGGACCATTAGTCCCGGGTGGCCAGGCCAACCGGAATTAATGACCTCCACGCGCCTCAACGCGCTTCCCAACCCGCAACGCATGACCTTCTGTCGCGGGTCTACTCCCGACCCGGGACTAAAGGCCCTTTAGTCACGGTGCGCGACGTTTGGGGACTGATGGGGGCGTATGGAAGGCCTTTTTTCTACTAGTGCGGGGCCCTCCAACATGCTGGCCTACGACGACAGCGATGAGGACGACGAGGAAGAGGAGTAGAGGACGACGTCTAGGAGGAGGGCGACGACCAGGCCGGGTGATCGCGGCGAGCCTCGGCCAACCGTAGTTTTTTTTTATGTTTTTTCAATGTTTTTAGTTAAATTATGCCGTCTAGCTTTCTGTAAAACTATCGTCGAATCTATGAATTTGAGCCTATTTCAACGAGTTCGCGTTTTTTAATTAATTTTGAGTATTTCTGAACAAAATCACGAGCCAGAATATAGATTAAAAGCGAAAAGAATGTTTGAATAATGTTGTATGATGTTGAACTAAGTCAATCCAAAATTTTGGGCAAATGTGTTTCAAATGAGGTCTGAAGCTAGAGTACACACCCCCGTTTCAAATTTCATGAAAGATTCGACCTTGCCAAAATTATCCAAATAAATTTGAGGAGCAACTATATCACATATAACAACATTGTATGTTGGATTCATGTCATTTTGATTTTTTTAATAATTTATGCTCATTTGAAACCATCGCTCTATTCTCATGAGAAATGTGCTTCAAATGAGGTCTGAAGCTAGGGTAAATACCCCCGTTTGGAATTTCATGAAAAAATCGACCTTGTAAAAATTATCCGATCCAAATCAATTTGAGGAGCAACTATATCACATATAACAGCATTGTGCGTTGGATTCATGTCATTTTGATATTTTTTGAACTATTTATGCTCATTTGAAACCATCGCGCTATTCTCGTGAGAAATGTGCTCCAAATGAGGTCTGAAGCTAGGGTAGACACCCCCGTTTGAAATTTCATGAAAAAATCGACCTTGCCAAAATTAACCAAATAAATTTGAGGAGCAACTATATCACATATAACAACACTGTACGTTGGATTCATGTCAGTTTTATTTTTTTATGAATTATTTATGCTCATTTAAAACCATCGCTCTATTCTCGTGAGAAATGTGCTTCAAATGAGGTCCGAAGCTAGGGTAAATACCCTCGTTTATAATTTCATGAAAAATTCGACCTTGCCAAAATTAACCAAACAAATTTGAGGAGCAACTATATCACATATAACAAGATTGTGCGTTGGATTCATTTCATTTTGAATTTTTTTGAATTATTTATGCTCATTTGCAACCATCGCTCAATTCTCGTGAGAAATATGCTTCAAATGAGGTCCGAAGCTAGGGTAAATACCCCCGTTTATAATTTCATGAAAAATTGGATTCATGTCATTTTGAATTTTTTTGAATTATTTATGATCATTTGCAACCATCGCTCAATTCTGGTGAGAAATGTGCTTCAAATGAGGTCCGAAGCTAGGGTAAACACCCCCGTTTATAATTTCATGAAACATTCGACCTTGCCAAAATTATCCATAGAAATTTGAGGAGCAACTATATCACATATAACAACGTTGTGCGTTGGATTCATGTCATTTTGATTTGTTTTGAATTATTTATGCTCATTTGCAACCATCGCTCAATTCTCGTGAGAAATGTGCTTCAAATGAGTTCCGAAGCTAGGGTAAATACCCCCATTTGTGCTTCAACATTTTTTTGGCATATTTTCTAAATCAACCAAATGAATTTCCTAGACATCTATTCTACATGTATAGTGTAAATCTGAAGTTTCATTATGTTTTGAATAATTCTTCTATTTTTTATTTTTTTATTTAAATAACATGGTTTAATAGAAAAATCATATGTAAAACTGATAAAAATCATCGCTGTAGTAAATCTGAAGTTTCATTATATTTTTTTATTTAAATAACATGGTTTAATACTTAACAGCAAAAAAATCATATGTAGAACCATCGATCCCTGTGGCCAACGTACCAACCAATCAGAGCGCAGAACGAGCGTCTCGCGGATCGCTGTGGCTGCAAGCGCATCCGTCCGATGCACGATTCCTTCTAGAAGGCGTCGATCCAACAGCCCAGGTCGAATCTCTGTGTTTCCTTCTAGAAGCTTTTCGGGTGGTCAAACAAAGGGTTGACCAAGCTTGAAATGAGCATACATAATTAAAAAAAATCGAAAAAATATATTGCCGACGCACATAGTAGTGTTATGTCATATAGTAACGAGAAAAAAAATATAAACCTGTCTTATAAAGAATGGAACGAAAACGACTTGTGTAACATGTGATATCTTGAACAGTCTAGTAGAGAGTTCAAGATAATGAGATGAGTTTCAAACCTTTGGAACTCAAATAAGGTCAAATCTCACCAAAGCTTCATTTTGGTGTGACTAAGAAAGATCCAAAGTTATTTTTTCATTTTGATGTATTAAACTTGTTTTATTTACGATTTACGATTAAAACCATTATTATTCAAAAGAAAATAAGTCATACGAATATTCATCCAATAAATTTTCAGGCTTCGGAATTGCATTATATAGGTCTAATACAAGTCTAGGAAAAATATAAATAGGATTTATAAACATTAGAACGGAAGCCATCACTAAGATGAGATTCCTCGAATACAGGAGTAGAGATTTCAAAGAATATGAGGTGGAAACATCCTGAATCTTCCGAAGAGGTGGGTTCTACCTTTTTGTTTTGTGTTCCTATGGGCTATCCTACCACAAGCAAGCAAATAGTTCCACATTGCTACCCCCTTTCGACGCAGTTACCGCGTGTTTCCGTATAAGTCAGGTATTTCTCCAGCGGGGCTAGGGTTTCACCGGGAGGGGGGCTACGGAGCGTCTGGATCCCAACACAAGCTAGGGGGTTCCATACCATGATAGTATAGGTGTGTTATGTGCTCTAGATGTCAAAGATTGCTCTCCGGGGTGTGACCCGCTTCACCGGCATCCATTTCACTCTCGTGAGAGCTTACAGGGTGAAACTCCTGTATCGGACCAAACATCCTGAATCTTCCGAAGAGGTGGGTTCTACCTTTTTGTTTTGTGTTCCTATGGGCTATCCTAGCACAAGCAAACAAATAGTTCCACATTTCTACCCCCTTTCGACGCAGTTACCGCGTGTTTCCGTATAAGTCAGGTATTTCTCCAACGGGGCTAGGATTTCACCGGAAGGGGGGCTACGGAGCGTCCGGATCCCAACACAAGCTAGGGGGTTCCATACCATGATAGTATAGGTGTGTTGTGTGCTTTGGATGTCAAAGATTGCTCTCCGGGGTGTGACCCGCTTCACCGGCATCCATTTCTCTCTCGTGAGAGCTTACAGGGTGAAACTCCTGTATCGGACCAAACATCCTGAATCTTCCGAAGAGGTGGGTTCTACCTTTTTGTTTTGTGTTCCTATGGGCTATCCTAGCACAAGCAAGCAAATAGTTACACATTGCTACCCACTTTCGACGCAGTTACCGCAGGTTTCCTTTAAGTCCGGTATTTCTCCAGCGGGGCTAGGGTTTCACCGGGAGGGGGGCTACGGAGTGTCTGGATCCCAACACAAGCTAGGGGGTTCCATACCATGATAGTATAGGTGTGTTGTGTGCTTTGGATGTCAAAGATTGCTCTCCGGGGTGTGACCCGCTTCACCGGCATCCATTTCTCTCTCGTGAGAGCTTATAGGGTGAAACTCCTGCATCGGACCAAACATCCTGAATCTTCCGAAGAGGTGGGTTCTACCTTTTTGTTTTGAGTTCCTATGGGCTATACTAGCACAAGAAAGCAAATAGTTCCACATTGCTACCCCCTTTCGACGCAGTTACCGCGTGTTTCCGTATAAGTCAGGTATTTCTCCAGCGGGGCTAGGGTTTCACCAGGAGGGGGGCTACGGAGCGTCTGGATCCCAACACAAGCTAGGGGGTTCCATACCATGATAGTATAGGTGTGTTGTGTGATTTAAATGTCAAAGATTGCTCTCCGGGGTGTGACCCGCTTCACCGGCATCCATTTCTCTCTCGTGAACGCTTACAGGGTGAAACTCCTGTATCGGACAAAACATCATGAATCTTCCGAAGAGGTGGGTTCTACCTTTTTGTTTTGTGTTCCTATGGGCTATCCTAGCACAACCAACCAAATATCTCTAAAAATGTCTAGAAATGACATGGCCGAGTAGTGCAGATGGTGAAAAGCGATCCTCTTACTTTGCCCACCTTATGTTCTCTGACTTTCTCCCATGACACGTGGGTCCGGTGTGTGATGGGCTCCATTTGTCAGTGACCTAAAGTCAGAGGATCGCGTTCCCGCACAGAGAAGCGCTCGTCTCAGCGTCTGCAGGCCATTGCCGCCGTAGTTTGCATGCATGGACTCGATCTGCACCGTTCCTTATGATCAAACGATCGAAAATGAAGCGGTGCATGGATAGGGTGTTTTGTCTCAAGGTAACTGCATGCAACAACAGACACTGTCTAGTGGGGCCCCGTTCACCAGCCCGGTGCATGCACGCCTCGTTTTTTCAGAGTAAACTACGTGGCAGAAGAAGAAAATAGTTAACGTCGCGTCGCATTTGCAGCAGCCCTGCACGCCTCGTTTCAGAAACACAAGTCGCGTCGCATTTGCAGCACCCCTGCACACCTTGTTTCAGAAGCACCAGTCGCGTCGCATTTGCAGCGACGCAGCCCTCCACGCCTCGTTTTCAGAAGATACGCATCAATGCATATGCAGCGAGGCAGGATTTGGCGTGAGACTTTGGACTTTCTTCTCTTCACCTCTTTAATACACGCATGCAACGTCGAATCACTTCGACTGACGAATGCACACGCGCTCGTACTCCGTATCACTAGCTGTCCTACGCCTACGCCTATGCCTGTTCTACACCGCTTTGACCATGCATCGACTCTTCTACACTGCATCCAATGTTTTCACACAGTTTGCTTCATCTACCCAAATAAATTCACGTCTAATCGTGTCTTTAAATAGTCCTTTTCACTCGTCCTCCATATTCTCATCCCTCTCCAGCCCTTTGCCCTTCTCTCCCTTCAAGCCCTAACAATGTCTTCCTACTCACTCCCTTCAAGCCCGGAGTCGGTCTCCAACGAGGACAACCACCCCAAGGCTCGGCCTTGGTACGAGGCCGAGTGGCCCGAGGCGGAGTCGGACATCTCTCCCAAACGGGAGCGATCGCCGACGCCTCCCTTCGTCCACCGCCCCGTCGCTTCCACCACCACCAAGACGTCGGACATCTCCCCCAAGACGAACCGCCGCCTCAAGAGACTGGAGCGGCTGGAGGCGAAGGAGTTGAAGGCGCAGGAGAAGAAGGAGACGAAGGAGGAGGCGAAGGCTTTCCGGGCCAGCATCAAGCGGTCCATTGAGGCGCAGGAGGAGAGGATGCGGGCGGAGAACAACCGCGCCTGCATCAAGCAGGAGATGGAGATCCGGGCGGCGGAGTGGCGGCGGAAGTAGGGCGGCGCCGGAGGGCGGGAAGGGCTCCTATATGCAGAGCGGGAGCAGTTAGGGCTAGCAAATTTTTTTTTTAGTTAAATGTAATGTTTCTCGGGCCCCACTGAATATATGTAAAGTGGGACCAGTTATCCTCTCTAAGTATGTTTAATTATATATAAGCCCTATATATAAAGTTATGTTCTTATATTTGTCCAAATGTACCCACTGTTTAGAAGTTTTATCCTTTCTAATTAATCATCGCTTTAAAATCTGCACATTGTAAACAAAATTTACATATAAGAGATGTGCTGCATTATGTTTTCTAAGATAACATACAAATTTAAGTTGATCACAGTATATATTTTATATTATTAATACGAATAATTTGATGGTTTAATAAATGGATAATGCGTAGTCTGCATTTAGTGATTAATAAATATAAATGGATAATGTGTAGTCTTCATGTTGACATTGGGCCTCATGTGACATTGGGCCGCAAGCAACGGTCAACAGGTGGGGCACACATGAAGCGCCAACCGTCAACAGCTGGGGCACACAAACCGCGCCAACGCTCAACAGCTGGGGCCCACAGGCCGCGCCAACGGTTCTATGATGGGTCCCACAGGTCAGGATCCTAACGGGGCAGAAAGTAACGGTGAGAGTAGCGAAAGGAGTCCTTGCGCACTGACTAGGGGCAAAACTGAGGTCGATTTGGCGCTAGGGGTAAAACTGAGGTCGTGGTGCCAACTGGGGCACCTTGTTAAATATCCCTTTTTTGTTTTATTCTTGCTATTGATGAAAGTTGACTTGCAACTTGCACCTGATTTTTTAATTGCTTGGAGTGCTACTTGTACCAGGGTCCATTTCTCTCCATGGAGCAATTACATCTGGTTAGTTATGGAGATTAAGAGGACAACTACGGAAGAGTCCGTGCTAGTAGACATGGTTAAAATTTGCTTCCTTGCAAGCAGTTTCTACCTAGGTAAAAAACTATTGTACTATCTAGACCATAATGATCACCTTCAGAAACAGTGGTATCTGTTGACGGGAAGGCCTTTTGTTGCATTGTTTTAATTTATCTCCATCATTTGATCTCAGATGCATATCATCTTAAGGAATGCTTGCTACATGTAATTGTTCCATCATGCTACATATAACAAATGCTCAGGTCCCAGATTGTGTTCCTCGTGAGACACTGTGGTTGTGTCCCATGAGCCATTTTCACCTGCAAGTGGCGCAGGTTGATCGCCAGCATTGGTACCCACTCGCTTGCATGTTCAGGTAATTCTGCAGCACAACAACTTTGACATGTCGACTGACGGTATCAATCAAGCACTCTAGCATCAAGAAGTTACTACGTTAGGTTGTTCTTTGCGTATAAAGTATACATGACACAAGTTGTAGCTGTTGTTTTCTATATGGGTTTGGGAGTTTCATATGCTTACCAATTTTCGCTAGGCATGAGTTGTATTCTTATATTGCTGTATTCTGTTAAGAGTGTGTTGTTTGGATCATTATATTGTGATACAAAGTTTTTTAGAATTGGTCTCGGTATGTTCTTGTAATGCAGCAGTAAACAGACTAGCAGAGAACAGTAGTTGAAAGCTATTGAACAACAGGTACATCCACAACTTACTAGTTCTCTTTGTACGTCTATAAACTCGTCCTCACCTCAGACAGCTGCATAATCCTCGACTTGTCCTTTGTAGTTGGGTTGAAGCTGAAGTTCAGCATTCAGCAACGAATAGTGGATTAGTGGTTCAGGGTTCATGAGTCAAGTCTGAAATTTTCAGCACCATCTCAAAGTTCAGTTTGGAGCGATGAATCACATACTACTAGTAGTTAGTTTTGTACTACCTCTGCACTCCCTTTTGTTTAGACTGATACTTCTCTGAAGAAATGCTTCTTCGGCATCTTCTACCTCCTCTCTTGCTGCTGCCCGTTCCAAGATTTATGTGGTCATCTCCTCAGACACCAAAGCCCAAGTGTCCCGCCGCCCTCTTTCTGATAGTTTACCCAGCTGCCGGCTGGCGATAAATAACACACCAGGTTATAATTCCTGAGATAAATATTTGCCAAAGAACCTACCTGGTTGAAGATACTTCATCTTAGGCAAGGTTTTGGTTCCCGGTAGGAAAAATTTCCCGAGGGGGGTCGGGATTTCCGGTTACTGCGGTTACCGGAAAATCCCGACCGGTTACCGGACGAATTTCAAAACCAAAATTTGAAAATTAAAAAAAAAATTCCTAATATAACCTTTTACCGAGTGTTTTTGTTAAAATTCAAAATTTTCAAAAAAATTGGGATTTTTTGACCGGGACGAGCATTTCCCGGGGGTGGTCGAGATCTCCGGTTACCGGGCGGTTACCGGATTTCCCGACCGGTAACCAAAACCATGATCTTAGGTGACGTCTTCTTGTCTCTTGGAGATCATTGTTACCTGGATAGTGGATACTAGCGTTATTTCAGGGAAGGAATGCACTTAGCGTTATTTCCGTTGTATCCGACTGATTACCGACCATTCTGCACAAATAACTCCCTCGGTGAACATTTAGAGCAAGTTGCACCTGAATTTTGTAACTGCTTGGAGCGCTACTTGCTTTAGAGTCTATTTATCTACATGGATCAGTTGCATCTGGTTAGTTATGGAGACTACCACTAAGGAAGAGTCCATGCTAGCAGACATGGTTATATTTGTTTCCGTGCAAACAGTTGTATTTTTCATACCTACTAGGAAAAAGTTTTTTTTACTAGCAAGCCAGCCACGGTCTCCTTGTAACATTGGTTGATCTGTTGACAGGCTAGGATGGTGCCTCTGTTCGCTTCATGCCTTTCTGTTGCCTTTTTTAGAATCCTTATAAAGCAGTTGGTCTATATTTGTTTCCCTGCAAAGCAATTGTCTACTAGGAAAAAACGGTTGTACTATAAAGTACAATAGTACTAGTTGTATCATTGGTGGGCTTTGTGTGCTTCCATGCCTTTCTGTTGCCTTGTTTGGAATTTTCTCCATCATTTCATCAGTCTCAGCCGTAAACCATATTCGGGAATTCTACAGGTAATTCTTTCATGGATCATGCTACATACGTGCCACAAATGTTTTGGTCACTCATTGTGAGACACTGTGGTTGCCTCCCATGAGCCGTGTTCAGTTTCATGTGCTGATGGCGCAGATTGATTGCCAGTTTGGTCGCCTGTTTGTTCTCGATAGCTAGTTTGATCTCCTTTTCGAGCGAGCTTCAGCTCAGACCATTTCGATTACTGAAAGCAAAATTGTGTAACAATATAGTTGCAGAGCAAGCTGAAGATGCTGCGATCATTTGTTACCGCAGGGGCAAATTGCTCAGCTACTCAAATTAAGGATACTCAACAGCCAAATTTTCTGCTGCATGACTCTTTTGGACTGCCTTGTTACCTTTTACACCAAGTAAGTATCGATAGGTGTCGTCGTCGTCAGTAACAGCATTTTTGTGCCCTGTTTACTTATCAGCATTTTTGGAGTGCCTTGTTTCTAGACGGGGTTGGGAGATTCAGATGCTTACCTATTCTTGCTAGACTAGCCGGCGATCAATTGAACAACGGGTACATCCACAGCTATCATCGTACATCTATAAATTCTTCACCAGACTGCTGCATAATTCTTCTTCACCAGTGGTTGAGTTGTGTACCTAAAGTTTACCATTCAGCAACGGTTTTAGACTTTCTAAAATTGTGACATCAGTTTAGCTTGGTTTGGCCCGGAGGGTTCAGGTTGGGGAGGCCCTGGAGGGTGGGTAGGCTCTGGTTCCACCGGGCGGGTCTGGGTTTCCTGGTGGCCCTTGTCCTGGTTCTTGGGAGGCTGGGTTTGGTAGCTTCTTCTATACTGGTAAGGTGCAATCCTCAGCCAAATGGCGGACATTCGAAGTTTGCATTGTGCCATTGGGATCATCATGTCATTCAGTTAGCTTACCAATTTTTTTTCCCTTTTTCTATAAAACTGTCCACTCACTTGCTGGACGCCGGTTCAGGAGTCAAATGTAAAAATTTCAGCACTGCCTCAAAGTTCAGTATACCACCGATGAATCATATACTACTCCCTCCATTCCGCAATGTAAGACTTCGCAAGCTAGTTTAGTTTTCTAAAAACGCTTACATTATAAAATAGAGGTAGTACTAGTTTAGTCTTTTTTGACAACTAGTACTAGTTTAGTCTGCGCTCTCTGAAGAACCCGCCTGGTTTCTTTAACTGCATCTTGGGAGAGGTCTTGTTATCTCTTGGAGATCATTGATACACAATGGCATGCGACCCCATGTCGGACAATAAATATGTTGTGTAACATAGTTTTATTCGAATACGGATATATCTATTTTATATCTATATTTTATTTAAAATTCAATACCATATTTGTATTTGTAAAAACGAATTCGGATATTTACCTGCCATTTTTATTTATTTTTATTGTTCAGATTCGGATATTTACCACTTCTATTTACAATTTCTCGAATATAAATGTCGGATTTTTCTTTTGGAACCGGAAAGGTCCCAAGGACCGGATTCTGCATTATCTTGGCGGTTTTACAAAGAGGATCCTAGAAAGTATACAAATACAATAAGACCCTACCAAATTACACAAGCACACCCTACACACAGTAGGCGCCGCGGTCGACACCGGGGACAAAACCACTTGGGCCAGTAGCGCAAAGTGCCACACCAAGGCAAAGGGGGATCCTCCACTGAAGGAGGAAGAAAGCCCTTGAGTCGAAGCCACACTCCAACTCGGCGAGGCCACCCCTCCGGTGACCAATGATAGCTACGGCCAAACGACGCTGCCGCTTGGAAATCTACGACTAAAGCAAAACCACCGCCTGACATAGCATGCACCTCCTGTCGACTCCTCCTCTCCCTCGCCTCCACGGCCGACCAAGTTAAGAAGAAGAACCTGGAAGTCACCAAATCGAGGATGAAGGCGTTTATTAACGAAGTTCACAGCCGGGACCTCCAACCTTTGCTTCCACCTCGGAAGTTCGTCGTAATCGCCCAGCCACCTCTGCTCCACGTAGCGCCAATACGCAAGAGCATCAAACCTTCGGAGGTCGACCTTATTTATGGAGATCCTCCACCCCAGCCCCGCCGGCTGCAACAGCTCCTGCCACCGGAGTCGGACAACAACAAAGACTAGTGAAGAGTTGCCCCAGATTTGGCCGCAAGAGTTTGAGACTCTACTCCAATTCGCCACATGGGATAAGCTAGCACTAAATCTAACGGTGGTATGTACGGAAGAAATTCCGACGCTTCTCCTCCGCCATCGCCAGCCGGTAACGCCGCCGGGAAGGGCTCGGGATAGGCGAGAGACTCTCAACGGAACTGTAGCAAGCCGAGAGGGAAAAGGTTAAGTCCAAGGTACGTGCTTTTTGAACATGAATATGAATGTCGGATAATGCGGATTATCCACCGCCGGTTCCTATCCCTACCAAAGAGTCCCACACAATATTAGTTAGAACTTGCCATAGAAATGTAGGATACGGAATAATGTCTCTCGGCTATCCTTGCACCTGATATGTGAAACAAAATATAGTAATTCAAAAGATGCCAAAATCTTCGAATCTTTTTAGATCAAAGATGATAAAAAATTGTCCTCGTATGAAAATGTTTGGTCAATAAATATAGTGACGTTTTTAGCAAAAACTTTGACTCAGGGTGCAACAAAAGTTATTTTCAGGTCAATCTTTTTGTACATGTACAATACTTGATCATATTTACCCGACCGGTAGTTTCGGAATTTTCTGATTTTTTTTTGAATATCAGGTGCGCTCTCCTATGTATTTTACTCGTAAATTTTTTTTTGCATTTCATTTTACTCGTACTCGCTCCGTCCACTTTTATAAATCTCACTTCTTAGCATTTCAATAATAAGAAGTGAGCCTTATAAAATTGGACGGAGTGAGTATTTAACTTGCCAAGTGTACAGGGAATATTTTGCCACCGTCTCTGTTTAGGTCTACGACGGGACAAGCCCGGAAAAAAATCCAGCCCAAGTCCGTCTCTGTCCCGCCGCCGCCGCCTCTTTCTCTCGGCGTCGCGGCCTGCCCATCATCGGCACCGCGTCTGAGCGCGACTGCTCTCGTTCCCACCTCCCGGACTGGAATCCCGACCGGCGACCATGGCGGAAGCCGCGAGGGCGACGCCTCGCCGCGGCAGCAGCCTCCCGGATGAGATCGCCATCTGGGAGATCCTTGTCCGCCTCCCCCCAAAATGCCTCCTCCGCTGCCGCGCCGTCTCCCGAGCCTGGCGCCGCGCCACCTCCACCCGCGACTTCCTCCTCGCCCACCACGCACGCCAGCCCTCCCTCCCCATCGTCTCGGGTGAGCTCGTCTCCGGCTCCGAGTACGGCAGCGTCCGCTACAAAGACTTGTTCGCCTTCGATCACCGGGCCGCCGACGCACAGCTCCAGCCACTCGCCCATCTTGACGATTCCTTCAATGTGGAGGCCTCCTGCGACGGCCTCCTCGTCCTCTCCAAGCGTGCCAGCATTGGCACCACCCACCTCTCAATCTGCAACCCGGTCACCCATGAGCACGCTCTTCTCGGGGACTTCAGTTTTTTCAGTGTATTGGGATTCTACGTGCACCGCCCTACGGGTGAGTACCGGCTGTTACTGCACCTAGACATCCAGATTGTCAGATCTCTGCTGCCTAAAGATAAAATTGCCTGCTTTGTCTTCACGTTGGGCTCCAACAAGCCACCTACCTACATTGAGGGGCCAGAAGTAGCGTCAGGGTTGCGCGTAGCCCTTGTCCGCGATAGCCTGCATTGGTTCCCAGTGCCTGCTCGGAGCAAAAGTAGACTGCTATTGGTATTTGACACCACAACCGAGTCGTTCCGGCAAATGCGTGCTCCAGTTGTTCCCACCATGTCATATATCGTCGAGATGGATGACACACTTGGCATCTATAGCTATATGGGTGATGGCGTGCAGGTTGTTGATATATGGGTGTTGCAGGACTACGAAAGCGAGGTTTGGGCATACAAGTACAATGTTAAGTTGAGGCAGTTTGGAGGGCGCTATGACCATTGGTATCGCAGCATTGTGTATGTGCATGGTGATTTCCTCTTGCTGCTCAGTAATGATGGGAGGATGTTTTACATCAACACTGATGGCAAACTTGTTGACAGCTTCCATCGTGATGGCCAACGCATCTATGCTTGGGACATTCGGATCAAGCAAACTCTTGTTCCACATAATTTTTTCACGCCACTTTAAGGTTCTGCACTGAATACTTCGCCTTTCCTCTGACGGCTGTTGAGTGACCCGGTTCTTTCCAACGACCCAGTTGCCATGTCCTCATGAGCTTCAATATATATGAATTGGATCAAGTATGAGCCTAGTTGTCATGTCCTCTTGGGCTGACTTTGCTTTATTTTATTTTATTTTATTTATCTAGTGGTTTCAGTAGTACTCAATAGTTAGCACTCTATAGTCTATACGCCTGATCATCCCCCTATTCATTGAGCTGAGGAGTCAATTGATTTTATTTTAATTATCTAGTGCTTCTTAGTACTTAATTGTTAGCAATATATATTCTCATGTCTCAGTTCCATGAAATAAATAATTGATTTTACCTTCTTATCTATTGGTCTTCTTAATAGTTAATATGATTAGAAGAGGGAGGATTTCCTCTTTGTTTGCAAGCTGCATCTGGTTTTTAGAGGAGACTTCCTCTTTAACTTAAATGGTTGCATCATTAGTCAATTTCTCAATGAAAAGCTCTGTTATAATTTTTTTCCATGATTCCAATGCATCTTGATTAGATTATGGACACTAATAAGCTCATCATCATATGGCGAGACTTGAACATAGTTATATTTTTTCCAAGGAGTTGTATTCTTGTAGAGAAAGACTAGTACTGCAACCTGAAAAATTATAGGAATACCTTTTTGGGCTTCCATCCTGACACCATTTTTCTGTTGCGTTGTTTGGGATGATCTCTTTTTAATTCACTTTACCTGCTAACTATGTTAAGGGTTAATTCTTAATGGGATATTATAAGCACATGAAAGATTTGTCATGATCAGGCTTGAAATAGGGTCAAGCAGCAGGAAAATTGTGTGACAATACAGTTGTAGAAGCAGCACTCTGATCATCTGTTACTGCATACTGTATTTTGTGCCTTTGCATTGTAGGTAATTGCTCACATTTAGGCTTGAGGAGACTAATAAGCTCCACACTGCATACGCTTCATGTGATGTTCGATCTTAACATAAGTCTGAGAAACAAAACTGTATGTCTTGAGCAGGACAGCACCATACGAATTGTGTGACAGTACAGTTGTAAAAGTAAGCACTCTGATCATTACTTTGATCGCCCAATTATCTGTTACATGAAGGTCTCTTCCGGGTTCTGTGTGTTGAGATAAATATAAATAGGGTCAAAAGAATGTCTGGATTATGTGGTTGCATTTTACACTATAGATGCAATATGCAGTTCAGCACCAGGACTAGTATATTCCAGTTTGTTTGATCAAGCTGAAGCTGCCAAAGAGTCTTCATTTTACACTTAACGGTTCAATAATACTAGTTCAACACCCAGACTAATATATGCCAGTGTGTTTGATCAATCTGAAGCCGGTGAAAAAGTGGCTCCGTCTTAAACTGTTTTCTCTGCTTCTTGGTACAAGGTTGCAGTTGGTCTACCCAGAGCTGAATAACTGGCTGACTAGATGCACGGCCAACGAAATAGAGGAACAATGAGCGTACACATTCCCATTCTTTGCTTAAAATAATTTGTGTATTACTGACGTCGGCGTGTACTATTAACTCCAATCCAGACAGACAATTCAGTTGCGCTCTACTAGCTAAACGAAAGGATGTATGCTCATCAGATCTATGTGTAGGTAGCCTTTTACTGCGTAATTTTGTGAGTAGCTATGTCTACAGTTTTGTTACTTTAGGATCGTTGCATGTTATTATTCTTGTTCATGAAGATAGTGCCATGAAAACTAGAATGAGGTAGTGACGAAGAAATGCCGAAAGGGATAGTTAACAGTTGAGATAAAAATATGTGAAAACGACGGAAGTTAAGATCACAAGCTCTGTTTGTGGTTTTATGAAGTGTGTGCTTGTCTCCGTACTCTTTTGAGTTTAAGTGTAGTCACCATTTATGTCGTTTTATGAAATGTGTGCATGTCTCAGTATTATTGAATCACTATGAGAATCTGATTCAAAATTGAGAAGTTGGTAAAGTACTCTAGATGTATTTATCTGGATGTGAAACCGGTGATCGATAGAGAAGTTTCTTCACCCGATATTGCATTCCGTTCTCTTTGGTGCCATGTGTGTTGCTCAGTGTGTTTGTAAGGCAAGAATAAGAGAGAATTTAGAGTAGCAGTTGCTTCATCGAGGAGTGGATACGAGTAGAAGGTGAACCATGGAATGGCAGTCGCATGCACGGCTACTGGTCCTCAATTCTCACTGTACATGTATAAATTCTTCATCTCCGGTCTAATGCTTCTTTTGCAGTTTCTACTTCTGTTTCTCTTGCTTGTCCCAAGGTTGTTGTGGCCCGTTTGTTGTAAACCTAGGCCTGGGTGGCCAAATGCTGCCCTTTTGACGATGTGCTGAACAGACCCACCGCAGCAAATGATGAACTGGGTTACAATGTTTGGCCTAAACATTCGCTTAAGAACTCACTTGGTTGAACATTACGGCTATTGGCAGAGTCCCTTGCTACTGTATATATTACTAGCATTCTTCTTGTATCTCTTGGTGATTACTGTATGTACTAGTCTTACCTAGTACTGAATGTAATTTCAGTAAGTAGGTTCTGTTCTAGCTCACAATTAAATGTGACAGATTATCCTCTCGGTTTGTTCACTTGGTAGTTTGACGTGATTGTTAGAAGAACTTTGAGCACTATTTGTTGCATTGAATGGTTGCATTATAGTCCATCTTTTCGGTGAAATAATCTGTTGCAACCCATTACATGCTGTTACATCTGGTTTGCTATCGAAATAATGTGTTGCAACTCATTATATGTCGGGGGGTTACCCCCGAGTAGGGGTAAGGCAAGTGGTAAAAGGCAAAGATCAGTGCACTGTTGGCCGGGTGAGTGGCTACCCGGTAGACTCTATCCGGTCATAAGTGTTGAAGACCAAGAGAAGATATTGAGCAAGTTTGTATTCGTCCGGATAGCCGTGACGTGGTCCGAGTAGAGGGACTGCGCTCCTACTCGGGCAACAAGTCAATAGAGCCGTTCTGACAAGGGATCCTGCGTCCGTACCGGCGTGCGGTTCAACTTACGGAGCGCGTGATTATCCGCGCTACGGCGTGGCTACAGTGTGGTGTGTGCCTGTCAAGTCATGTCACTGATAGAGGGGACATGACAGGTCTAGGGGCCTACCCTATCTCACTGACAAGGTGGACAGGTCCCATCTCCCGAACGGCGCGATGACATCCCGCACCCGCGTCAGCGAGAAGCCGGAGGCGTGCTCTGTTCTGCAGTGTGCCTGTCCCACCAATTGTACCTTATAATCTTTCTCTATTCGGTTGGGCACCACTATATAAGGTGCCCTGCCCCCTCCTGCGCGAGGGACGTTACACAACGCTGCTTCCCTTCATATTCTTACTAGAGACAACACTAGAGCTAGAGAGAACAGCTGAGTGGCTACTCGGCCAAGAGCCATACTTTGTACTGTGGCTACTCGGAGATTTCACATATAGAGAGAAAGGCAGGAGTAGGGGTATTACCTCCACACGAGGGCCCCGAACCTGGGTAAATCTTGTTGTTTGCAGTGCGAGAGATACCCCACGCGCGACTACTCGCCGTGCGATCCCTCCCCGGATACCACCAGCGTCCATCGGCCCCAACACTTTAGCCATCCTATGGCATCTGCCGTGATACCACCACGATAGTTGGCGCCTGCCGTGGGGCTACCAGCGGCGCTGGCTGGAGTTCACATTCAGACGGGACTCGTTTCTGCTTCAGGGGAGCGCGTGGTCTGTGGCCTTGTCCACAGATTCGGCTCCTTCGACTTCGTCACCGACAACGCCGGAGATTTCGGCGGTAGGCCCATGCCTGCAGGTGGCTCGGTGCTCTCCTTCGGCACGCACCTGGTCTACGTCGCCACCACCGTCATCCGCGAGTTCCCAGAGGTGGTGCTCGTCGCGGAAGATCTTCCTGCTGTACTCGCTGCCCGCGAGAAGCCAACTGGCTGCTCTGCGGACAGCGTGGAGGTGATGATGACAGGCCCGACTATCGATGCCGGGAAAGGCGCGGCCGCTGCCGCTGGCGTCATCGAGGAACCTGTGGGTGCTAGGGTCCACAAGCCCTACGAGAAGGACCAGAACTTGCATCCTTCCACGTCTACGGCGATCCCAGTTGCTCGCGGAGGCGCAACCGTGCAGCTGGGGATGCCGCAACCCAATGAGGCGGAATTCGCCGCCATGAGGGCGCAAATCGAGCAGCAGCGTCAAGCGCTACTCGCAGAGACCCAGGAGCTGGAGAAGGTTAGGCTTGAGCTCAACCTTGCGCAAAATGAGTACAATGCAGCGCATGGCTTTACTCCTGTTTCTAGGCTGCCTAGCAAGATAGGCGTTACTCGTCGCAACTTAGGCGCTGAGCTAGCTAGAGATGGTAGGGCTGCTAGCCAATCTGCTAGTTTGGACACTGTGGGTAGGCCTAGATACAGCACCCCCGCCAAAACTCTTAGGGCTGCAGAGGCAGTGGCTGCTGAGTTGCCGCATCTCACTGGCGACGCGCGCGCTAGGCGGCAGGAGAGACTCAACGAGCTAGTGTTAGAGGCTGGCAGGCAGAACGAGGAGTTCCGGAAAGCCAATCCGGGTGTTGGCGCTTCTCAGATTGTGCACTCGCGTGCGGTCAGATCTACGGATCAGGCCTCATCGCCGCTTCCCGGCAACGAGAGGGACCAGAGTGTGCACTCTGGAAAGAGTAGACAGATGCAGGTGTACGATCCGGCTGTCGCCGCAAAACAGCACACTGTGTCGCGGCAGCCCGGTCAGAAACACAATACTGCAGGAGCAGGCTATCAAGCCAATAAAGCTCACAATAAGAGGCAAGAAGGAGACCATGCAGGACCTTCTCGGCATCCTGCCGCTCAGCCTACTCGGCAGAGGACGCAGCAGCCAGCGGCAGCACAGCGGCGTGCGGCTGTGCCAGCAGCCAACCCGGTGGTGCAGCCCGCAGTTGTGCAGGAAAACCGTTACGATGATGGCTACTCGGCGATGGGGCTAGCCGGCCATGCTGACCCAAGAGATGTCACTGACCATCTGGGTGACCGCATGCTGGAGCCCAGTGACGCAAGATACAAGCTGGACCGTATCAATCGGTCTGCGCAGCTTGAGAACAGGGGGCCACCTGGCCCAGATTGCTTTGGTCGCCGCATCATGGAGGAGCCCTTCGTGAACCATTTCCAGCTGGCTAGGGGGACCAAGTGTTATGATGGCAGCACCAAGCCGGAAGACTGGCTGAGCGACTACGTTACCGCTGTGCATATCGCAGGCGGTAACCGGAGATGGGCTGTGCGGTATGTTCCGCAAATGCTGGAGGGCCCTGCTCGGACTTGGCTCAACAACCTGCCCAAGGACAGTATCCACTGTTGGCTAGACTTCTCGGAAGCTTTCATCAGCAATTTCACCAGCACGTACAAGAGGCCGAATAGGCCGCAGCTACTCTCCGCTTGCAAGCAGCGGGAAGAGGAGACTGACCGCGAGTACCTTACTCGGTGGAGCACTTTGAGGAACACCTTTGAGGGTGTGAATGAGGCCCAGGACATTACTTGGTTCGCACAGGGCTGCAAGCATGGCAGCATGTTATGGCAGAAGCTGCAGAGAGAGATGCGGAGTACGCTCGCCGAGACGATCAAGATTGCAGATATGTACGCACTCGGCGACCCAACTCAGCCTCTGCTTGATTCTCCTGAGCCGAGAAGGAAGCACCAAGACAGCAGCAGGCACAATGAATTCAGAAACAAGCGCAGAGGTGACCGCGTTGATACTCGGTATGATCCCGAGGAGGTAAATGCTGTGACTACGGCTGCTGGGGGTAGCCAAAGGCAAAAAACTACTGGAGCCCAGTACGGGCAGAACCAAAATCAGGGCCAAGGCATCAAGAATCCATACAATGCTCTCCAGCAGGGTAGCGGCAACCCGGATCCAGCTCCAAGCTTCATCTTTGAGAACATGAAAGTTGGGCCGTGTAGCTTCCATACTCGGCATCCGAGTAGGCCAGGCAACCACACTACCTGACAGTGCAGCTGGTGGGACCAAATCAAGAATGAAGACCTGCCCCCTTCTCCCCCTCTGCCACTCTCGGGAGCCAACGTGCAGTCTGTTCGGGCAGCTTCTCCCAGGCCGGCAGTGTTTCCGAGAAGGGAGAACGTGAACCAAGTGGCTCAGGGAGCCAACCGCAACTACAACAACGACAACCGCAACTTCAACAACAACAACAACCGCAACTTCAACAACAACAACAACAACAGGAACTACAACAACAACAACAACGGCAACAATGGTGGGGAAGACCGCAACCAGTACTAGGAACACCATCAGAGCTACATGATCTTCACCACCGAGCTAGCCGACAAGCAGTCACTGCACAGGCGTGCGATGGAAGTAAATGCTGTGATCCCTGCTGTGCCTCACTACCTGCACTGGTGCAACCAAGAGATCACGTCGTCCAGAGCTGATCATCCTAGGGTGATGCCCAATCCGGGTAGCTATGCTCTGGTGGTGGATCCCACCTTCTTGGGAACTCAGAAGAATATCAGGTTCAGCAAGGTGCTGATAGACAACGGCAGCAGCATCAACATCATGTACTGGGATACACTGGAGAAGCTCGGCCTTGCCGAGAACATGTTGCTACCCAGCAGGACCACATTCCATGGCATTGTGCCGGGAGTATCTTGTGCTCCAATCGGCCGCATATGGGTGGATGTCTTATTCGGTACCAGGGAGAACTGCCGCACCAAGAGCCTGCAGTTTGAGGTAGTTGATCTTCAGAGCCCCTACCATGCTCTACTCGGTAGGCCGGCCCTCAGCAAGTTCATGGCCTCTATCCATGTTGCCTACCTGAAGATGAAGATCCCTGGTCCCAATGGAGTCATCACCATCTCGGGTGATTACAAGCGCTCCTTGGAATGCGCGTCCGCGAGTTCTCAGCTAGCAGAGTCCATGGTCATTGCTGCCGAGAAGAAGAAGATACACGAGGTGGTGGCTTTGGCACAAGCAGCACAAGTCGGTGCGCCTGGCATGCCGAGTTCCCAGTACGGAACTGCATTCCAGGCGTCCCAGGAGACAAAGAAGGTCCAGGTCGATCCTGAGTTCCCAGACCGTGTTGCCATCATTGGCGCCGGGTTGGGAGAGAAATAGGAAAGCGAGCTCATCCACTTCCTCCGTGAGAATCGGGATGTCTTTGCATGGTCCAATGAGGATCTGCCGGGCGTCCCGAGGGAGTTGGTTGAGCACTCGCTGCATGTGCGGCATGACGCCAAGCCGGTTAAGCAGGCTATGCGCCGTTTTGGTGATGAGAGAAGGAAGGCTATCGGTGATCAGATCACCAAGTTGCTGATAAGCAACTTTATCATGGAGGTATTGCATCCGGATTGGTTAGCCAACCCGGTTATGGTTGAGAAGAAGAAGGAGGACCCAAGGCCAATACCGCATGGTGCATGTGCGTGGACTACACCGACCTGAACAAGGCCTGCCCCAAGGATCCATTTCCGCTACCCCACATAGATCAGGTGATCGATTCCACTGCTGGTTGTGAGATTTTGTCTTTCATAGATGCCTACTCTGGTTTTCATCAGATAGCTCTCAACCCGGATGATCAAATAAAGACTGCCTTTATTACCCCGTACGGGGCTTATTGCTATCGTGTTATGTGCTTTGGGTTGCGGAATGCTGGGGCAACCTATCAGAGATGCATGCAGAAATGCTTGCATGATCAAATTGGCAAGAATGTGCAGGTGTACGTAGATGATATTGTCATTAAAATGAATAAAACACATACTCTGCTTAGTGACATTGAGAAAACTTTTGCCAACTTGCGCAAGTATAGGATGAAATTGAATCCAACTAAATGCACCTTTGGCGTCCCGGCTGGCATGCTACTCGGCTTCTTGGTATCCAGTCGGGACATTGAGGCCAATCCTTCAAAGATAAAAGCTAGAGAGAGCATGTCTTTGCCGAGATCCCTGAAGGATGTGCAGAAGTTTACTGGATGCCTGGCTTCTCTGAGCCGCTTCCTGGGCAGAATGGGCGAGAAGGCCTTGCCTTTTTACCAACTCATTAAGAAGAGTGACAAGTTTGTCTGGACACCAAAAGCTGATGTGGCATTCAAGGAGTTGAAGGCCATGCTCGGTAGCGCTCCCATCCTGGCTAGTCCGCTACCCAAAGAGCCAATGTTGCTGTACATTGCGGCTACCAACCGGGTAGTCAGTGTGGTGATTATGGTGGAACGAGGAGAGGAAGGAAAAACTGTGCAACAGCCAGTGTACTATCTGAGTGAAGTGCTATCCAACTCCAAGCAAAACTACCCGCATTACCAGAAGATGACTTACGGCGTGTACCTGGGCGCCAAGAAGCTGAAGCACTATTTCCAAGAGCACCCCATCACGGTGGTGAGTTCCGCTCCCATCTCGGAAATCATGAGCAACAAGGATGCAAGTGGCAGAGTAGCCAAGTGGGCGATCGAGCTAGCCGCGTACACTCCTTTGTACGCAAGAATTGAAGCCATCAAGTCACAAATCTTAGCAGAATTTCTGGTGGATTTGGCTGAGGTGCAGTATGAGCCTCCTTCGCCAGAAACCAACTACTGGAGGATGCAGTTTGATGGCTCCAAAGTGAAGGAAGGCCTTGGTGCCGGCGTGGTGCTTACGTCACCCAAGAGAGATCAACTCAAATACGTGCTGCAGATTCATTTCAAGGCACCTAACAATGTGGCAGAGTATGAGGCCGTGGTACACGGCTTGAGGGTAGCCAAGGAGGTTGGCGTACAATGCATCATCTGTTATGGTGAATCGGATTTGGTGGTGCAGCAGGTATCCGGCACCTGGGATGCTCTGGATGCCAACATGGCATCATATCGGTTTCTGGTGCAAACCATGACTGGCTTCTTTGAAGGATGTGAGTTCCAACATATACACCGAGCAGAGAATGACGCGGCTGATGAATTGTCCAAGTTGGGGTCTTCTCAGCAGTTCATCCCGGCTGGGATCTCCTTGGAGCATTTGAGAAAGCCATCCACCAACTCGGAGTCTATCTTCATTCCTTCACTACCAGGAGAAGAAGCTGTTCCCAGGAGATTGTCTGGGAGGCTGCAAAAGAGAACCCGGGGACTGGCACATGCAACCCGGGGACTGTCCCTTCTTACTCGGGGACTGCCCCTCCCAACTCGGGGACTGTCGCATTCATCGAGGGGGTCATTTCCGAGTACTCGGGGACTCGGGACCTTGCCCTCAACTCAGAAGAGATCTTAGTGGCTGATCCAATGGAAACAGACGAACTAGTGTTTCCCATCCGGGAGACACCGAATTGGGCTCTTCCCATATTATCCTTTCTAAAGGACGACACGTTGCCAAGTGATGAGGTTACCGCTAGGCAAATTCAGAGAAGATCCAAGGGCTACACTATCTTCAAGGAAGTGCCGCATAGAAGGAGTCCTACTGGTGTGCTGCAACGCTGCGTTGAGCCGGAAGAAGGAGAAGAAATTCTGGTGGAGATACATCAGGGAGAATACGGGCATCACACCTCTTCTCGGGCTCTGGTCAACAAGGCTTTTCGGCATGGCTTCTTTTGGCTCACTGCCTTGAAGCAAGCTGAAGATATCGTAAGAAAGTGCAACGGCTGCCAAAGATTCGCGAGTAAGATTCACATGCCAGCTTCCGAGTTGAAGACCATTCCCATTACTTGGCCATTTGCTGTTTGGTGTTTGGATATGGTGGGTCCTTTCAAGCCAGCTAGAGGCAACATGACTCACATCTTAGTCATGGTTGACAAGTTCACCAAATGGATTGAGGTCAAGCCTATTCGGAAGTGCGATGGAGCCACATCTGTGAGTTTTTTGAAGGATGTGATCCTGAGATATGGCAACCCGCACAACATCATTACTGATAATGGCACAAACTTTGCTGAGGGTGCTTTTGCGAGATTCTGCAAGGAGAAGCGGATTCGGCTAGATGTTGCATCGTCTGTTGCGCATCCGGCCTCCAATGGGCAAGTTGAAAGAGCAAATGGCATGGTGCTATCCGGCATAAAGCCAAGGCTGATTGAGCCATTGCTGAAAACACCTGGGTGTTGGCTAGACGAGTTGCCGACGGTGTTGTGGAGTCTAAGGACTACCCCGAACCGATCAACCGGATACACACCATTCTTCCTGGTATATGGAGCTGAGGCCGTGTTGCCCACTGACCTAGAGCATGACTCGCCCCGAGTAACCCTCTACACTGAGGCGGAGGCAAGAGAAGCTCGAGAAAATGACGTTGACCTGCTAGAAGAAGCAAGAGAGCTAACTATGTCACGTTCAGCTGTTTACCAGCAAAACTTGAGGCGTTATCATAGCCGGAAAGTAAACCCAAGGGTTTTCCGAGAAGGAGACATGGTCCTTAGGATCGTGCAGCGCACGGCCGGGATGCACAAGCTTTCTCCTCCGTGGGAAGGGCCTTTCATTGTGAGCAAGGCTCTGCACAATGATGCCTACTATCTAGTTGACGCACAACACCCCAAAAGAACATGCCGGATAGAGCTGGAGAGGAATCTGAGCGCCCTTGGAATGTAGCTCTACTCCGAAGTTTTCACTCATGAGCAAACTGTGTATGTACTTTCTTATCCGAGTTAAAATTCTAGTCGGTAATCTGAATTCGAACTCGGGGACTACCCTCGTCAGAATTGCCCCTTGTGTTTCTACTCTATTTCTTACTTTGTCTATTCGGTTGAACCTCTTAGAATTTCAAAAGCATATATAGTAGTGTGTTTAAACCCACGGGCCAACTCTGCGAATCTGCTGCTGTTCGCAACCCGGCTTCATGGCAAACCAGAGAACAAGCCAAAGGGTCACTGAACACACGAAAGATTGCTAAGGAAAGGAAGCGTGTGGCAACCTAATAGAGTGTTCTTTACTGTTTTCTTTCTTTTTCGGCTTAGTGGTGGGCAGCGTTACTATGTTTTTTCTAAGTGGCTAAGTATTTGAAACTCAAACTTTGAAATCTTGTGACTCGACTACCAAAAAAGCAACAAGTTGCAGGTAAGAGCTGAGACAAAAAGGAAGAGTGGATAAAAAATGCAACTCGGGGACTTGCATAGAAACGCAACCCGGCATTAAGCCAGAGTCGCTAAAGTATCAAACTAAAATTAAAACTGAGTAGCAACGAAATAATAATTGTACGGTTACATCTGCACCCGGCATCCCGGGGATCTGATAAGAGTTTGGACATAAAAGTGTTGCAGGAATTACACGGCAGTGGAGCCCGTGTTGTCAGCATCATTGTTGACGGAGGCAGTCTGATCGGAGGTCACGGTGGCCACGGAGATGGGGTCCGTTGCTGAGCTGGAGGCTGGAGTAGATTGGGAGCTGGGCATCGGGTAGGCACCAGTCGCGCCCAACTCAGGAGCTGGTTGCTGGATCACCAACTCGGTGGTGATAGTGGCCTCCTGAGTGGCGGGCTGCGGCTGCTCGACACCTGCGCTGGCAGTCAACTCAGATTCCTCCGTGCTGCCCTGCTGCTCGGGTTCCTCAGCCTCCTTGGTCTCCTCCTGCTCGGCTCCCCCATCTCCGGCACCCTCCTCATCGTCAACGTCTTCAGCACCCTCCTCGTCGTCAACGTCTTCATCACCGTCCTCCTCATCATCATCTTCTGGCTCGGTATCTGGTTCGGGGAGGCCATCGATGTAGAGGCCCGTGTCGGCGTAAGATGCAAGCTCATAGGCTATCTCCTTGCGACGAGCGATGTAATCTGGTTCCTTGGTCCACTTGGAGTCTTCTCGGCGCTCGCGGATCTTTTGGAGGTCCAGGTTTTCATACCAACTCAGGACGAAGTGTAGTAGCTCGTCAGCTCCTGCGCGAGCTGCGGAAGCCCGCCACTTCTTGAGCTCTACCTTGACCTCGTCCAGATGGTCAGCGATATCGCGGAAAGTTTCCGGGACCTCCTTCTCGGGCCAGAAGAGCTTGTGAAGCTTGATGCCAGTGGACACCATGGAGGTGCCCAGGCCTTTGAGGGAGCGGATCTGTGTCTTGATGCTGAGAAAGTAGTCGTTGATGGTGGAGGTATTGTCGATGGGTAGACCGGCATCAGCCCTGGCTTGTCGCGCCTTCTCCTTAGCGGGCACGCTAGCGGAGCGGAGTTCCAGGAAGATATCTTCATAAGGAACTAGGTTGAATCAGAAGCAGAACTGAGAAGAAGCGAGACCGAGAAGAAGCAGAACCGAGAAGAAACAAAGAAGAAAAAAGGAGGAGCGGCAACTTACATTCCATCTCAACCAGCAATTGCCCCAGCTTGATCTTCCAGTCATTCTCATCCGAGATGTGCCTGTCTTCAATGCGGCGCGCATCTGCGATCTGGAGAATGAGTTGCCGGTTGTGTTCCTTTAGCATCGAGATCTCCATCTCGAGCATTTTCTCCCTGGCCTTGGCGGTCTTCTTAACCTTGTCCTTCTCGGCAGCTTGGTTGATGGAATCCTCGAGGGCAGCTTTCAGGTCGACCTGCATCTTCTCATACTCCGCCCTCTCGGCGGTACGCTCTTACTCGATCTCCGCTTCTCGGGTTTCCAGCTGTTGCCGCGCCTCGGCAGGCATGAGGCAATTCAGGTGTTTCTCCCGGAATTTCTTGTATTCTTCTGCAAAGAGAACAGAAGTGTCAGCAGAGTAACCGAGTAAAAGGAAACACAAGTGCAGAGAAGGAAGGCAACTCACCCTCCAGAGTAGCAAACTTGCTCTGGGCAGAGGCAGCAAAGATTTCGTAGTCGCGATGCTTTTCCATCAGGTCATTGAGCTTGCCTGCAGAGAAAACAACGATGAAGCAAAAAGCAAACACGGACGTAAACACAAAACGCACAAACCGAATTGCTGAAAGCTTACCTTCAACTTCAGAAATCTGGAGAGTGCGGTCCAGGGTCATCTTTTCCATCGCCTCGCTATCTTTCTTGTCGGCTTCAAGAGCCGCGATGCGATCCTTGGCAATGCGATGGTTGCAGAGCACCCGGCGGAAAACCCTAGCCCTCTTCTGGACGCTATCCTGCAGAGAAGAAGAGAAAAAGTGTGAGTCTTTTGGGAGATTTGGCCCGAGTAGATGTCAACTCGGTTGAGTCTTCAACTACTCGGCCCGAATCTCGGGGACTGGGGGAGTGACTAAGAGGAACAGAGAAAGCGAGAAGAGAAAGAAGAAACTGGCAACTCAGAGAAAGCAAGATGAAGAAAAAACACTTACCGCATAGCCCTGCTCGACGTCCTCCATATTCTTGCGCATGACAAAGAGCTTCCCGGCAAGACTGCAGGCAGGGCTGGCAACTGTCATGGCGACATAACCAACATCGGCTTTGTTCCAGTCGAGGCGGTAGTGGTCGATCTCGCCCAGCTCCATGCCGTCCCATTTTGGGTTGCCATGTATCGGGCTGTTCTAGGCCTGATTGATGAAGCCAACTCGGTCCAAGATGGCAGTGAGGCCCTCTCCTTCAATTTCAGTATCTTCTTCGCTGCGCGAAACGAGATCAGGAGTAGCGGCTTTCTTCCCCTTGGATTTAGTGGTGCCCACTGCTTGACCTTCTTTGAGAACAGCTAGCCTCTTCTCTCCTTTGGATAGCGGGATCTTGTACTGCTGCGATACAGTCATTATGTACCCGGGGAAGGTAGCGCTCTGCTTCTCGTCAGGAACAATGGTAACCCCGGAGGCAGCCGGGTTGGTGTTGGAGCTAGAGGGAACAAGTGCGAGCTGGGTGCTCTTCACCTGCTTCCCGGAAGGCTTGGTCTGTGGCTTGGGGGGCGGCATCTGCTGTCCAGACTGCGAAGCATTGCACTTCGGCTGTATCCGGGTGGCCTCGGTTCCAGACTTAGTGATTTTCCCGGGGCCTGGCGTAGGGTCTGGCCGAGAAGCAGTTGGTGGCGCTTTGGGAGTTGGCTGAGGAGGTGGCAGTATTGATTGAGTTGATGGAGGAGTTGGTGCACGAGGTGGAGTCACCTGTTGAGTTGGTGGCACTGGTGGCCGGCTACTCGGTGCAGCACCTGGCTGCACTGGGTCCTGATAGGTGTGCTCCACCACGTCTTCTTCTACCCGCTGCTCTGCAGCGGGGTTTGGCCTTGAGTCTGCGTTGTCTTCTACCCGCGGCCCGGCCGCGGGATCGTCTTGAGCTGCAGCGTTGTCATCTTGCTGCTGCTCGGGGTTGGCGTCTTGCCGCTCCAGGGCGGCATCGTCTCCTTGCTGCTCGACAGCATGCTCGGTGTTTTCCCTAGCTGAGGTAGCTGGGGGAGACGGTGAGGTCTCGTCATTGGTAGCTTCCCGAGCGGTTTCCCGCACGTCAGGCAGCTACGGCTCGGTGGTGAGGTCTATTTCTACCCTGGCGTCGTCGTTCTCGGCGCCAGCATCTTCTTCTTCTTCATCGACTGGGGAGGACGCACGCGCCCTTCCCAGTGGTCTTTGATCTTCGTCATCATCCGAGAGATGAACAATCTCTTCTCGGGACGTAGTGGTGTATGTCTGAGGAGCGGACGAGGTAGCGACATCCGCATCAAGAGCCGCGCTGGAAGTAGGAGTAGTACAAAGTCAGGAAGCAGAGAAGAAACTCAAGGGACTGATGTAACAAGAAGCAGCAACAAGTTAAGGTTACTCGGAGGAACACTTACCCCTTGCGGGTAGGGGCCTTCCTCTTCTTGGACGCGCCGGTCTTGGGCACGGCGGCCTTCTTCTTGGGTCTCTTGGAGGGGGGGGTTCCTGGGCGCCACTGCCCACCCTCTTCCGAGTATTGGGAGCAGCCATGGACAGAGGATTAACCTCCAGGGGCTCATCATCATCGTCCAGCTCAGGCTCCTCTGCAGAGTAGAAGAAGAAATAAATTCAGAAACAGAGAAGGGAAACAAAGTGCGCTACTAGTGAGCAGAGAGGTGAACTTAGTCACCTTTGTCATCTTCGAACCAGTCCCGAATAGACGCATCAGATCGGGACTTACCAGGATGATTGGCGTGAGGGATGCATAGGGTGTCTTGGGTGTCGTAGGCGGTCGCATCATCCTCTTCTCGGTCCTTGGACCAATTGGCCTCGAAGATCTCAGTATCTTCTTCTAGCTAGCGATCGATGTGCTGTTGAGGCAAACATGAAGCACCGTGAGTTGTTCTCTCGGCTAAGGATTTCTACTCGGGACAACATGCAAATACAAAGCATATTCGGCTGAGTAATCCTACCCGGCACGACGTGCAAACACAAAGTATATAGAGCCAAAAGGATATTTGTGATGTCCTACTCGGTACAGCATGCAAAGATTAAGCATACAAAGCTGAGAAACTACCTACTCAGTATCAAAGTGCAAAAACAAAACACAGAATGCTAACCTGTCCAATGGGTTTGAGGCGGCTATACGGCGTGAAGCTGTACGCCCAGGTGTCAGAGAGCGGGTCTGCATGATGGACCTGGCCCAGATGGCCACCTCGGCTTTGCTGAGCTCGAATGTCGTTGTCCTTGTGCAGTCATGGGGTCCTCCCATGTGGCACATCTTGTGTGATCGACGCTGGAGCGGGAGTATTCGGCGTGATATCCAGCACGCGATGGGATCGTCCTGACGAAACCCTTCCGAGATCAACTCGGTCAGGCGTCGCTCAACCTGGAGGACATTATGGATGGTCTTGTTCGGGTCGTAGCCCCAGTGCTGGGTGGGCAGTGCATTCTTGAATTTTTGGAGCCCTATCCGGTCCTCGATAGGCTTCTCCTCTTCGGCAGCAACATTCTTCACATACAGGAAACCGTGCTGCCACTTGCGCACGGTTTCCAATCCCTTGACCCTCGGGTGATGCCCGGTCTTGCGCTGCAACATCATGGCGCATCCCGTCTGGGTCATCGCACGAATGCTCTCGGTGTTCCCAGGATCGGGAACACTTTGTTTTCTGAAGAAAAAGTATCTGGCCCATGTGTGGATTGTCGGGTAGACACCTAAGAAGGCCTCACACACGACGGCGTGTATGGATAACATTACGAGGGCATTGGGTGGAAGGTGATGTGGCTGGAGGCCAAAGTGTTTGAGGAATTCGGAAAGAAAATCGGAGACGGGAAGGCCGAAGCCACTCTTGAAATGGGAGAGGAAAACGACGTACTCGTCCTTGTCAGGCTTTGGGATGATCTCAGTACATGGAGGCCTGCAAACGACGCCGGGAGGGACGCGGCGCGTGTTGACGAGCCACTGGTAGTCTTCCGCTGTCACATCTAAGCCTTCCCAGCCGGCTCGGGCGGCAGCATCGTCGTCTCCACGAGGAGCCATGGAGGCGGCAGTGCTCGTGGGAGATTGGAGGCGGAGTTGAGCGTAGGCGTTTCTCTCTGTTTTCTCTCGCGGTGCGTGGAGCAGCGGCGCAGCAAGTACTTGCGGTGGCGGTGTGCTCAACGGCGGCGGAGAGGCGAAGGGGCGCGAGATTGGGAAGAACGGGAAAGAGGAGAAGGGAGCGTCACGGGGGTATTTATCTCTCCCCCTCGAGTTGCCATTACCGGTGGATTGATCGTGTCATTGATCGTGGGCAATGATCGTGCGGCGTGGGTTAAGCGACCGTTAGAAACGCACACATCGCACAACGTGCGCGTATCGGGCGCAGTTAATCCCACGTCCGGATCGTGGGCTCTCGAGTACGGCTGACGTGACCTAACGGGCTACTGGGCCCAGGTTGCAGAGACTGGCGCGTGGCCTGCCGTGTCCCTGGCACCGAGGCGTCGGGGGCACAGGGGCTTGACACGTGCCCCATAGCGACACGGAGAGGTGGATTTAGTCCGTTTGAGCGGGATCGTGTTCGAAATTTCACTAAGTTATTTTACTCTGCAGCTCAGGAGAGAAATTGCTCTACTCAGCTACCAGGAAGGTTGTCTCGTAAGCACAGCTAAGGAGATTCGAGAAGGAGTTACTAGTTCAAGTTGGAGTGCAACTCGGCGTTACTAATTCAAAGACGATTTGGTTTAAAACTGGCAGGGCCCAGTGAACAAGTTCGCCGGACTCTACCAGCTTCGGGGACTAATGTCGGGGGGTTACCCCCGAGTAGGGGTAAGGCAAGTGGTAAAAGGCAAAGATCAGTGCACTGTTGGCCCGGTGAGTGGCTACCTGTACCCCGCTACCCGGTAGACTCTATCCGGTCATAAGTGTTGAAGACCAAGAGAAGATATTGAGCAAATTTGTATTCGTCCGGATAGCGGTGACGTGGTCCGAGTAGAGGGACTGCGCTCCTTCTCGGGCAACAAGTCAATAGAGCCGTTCTGACAAGGGATCCCGCGTATCCTGCGTCCGTATCGGCGTGCGTTTCAACTTACGGAGCGCGTGATTATCCGCGCTACGGCGTGGCTACAGTGTGGTAGGCGCCTGTCAAGTCATGTCACTGACAGAGGGGACAGGACAGGTCTAGGGGCCTACCCTATCTCACTGACAAGGTGGACAGGTCCCATCTCCCAAACGGCGCGACGACTTCCCGCACCCGCGTCAGCGAGAAGCCGGAGGCGTGCTCTGTTCTGCAGTGTGCCTGTCCCACCAATTGTACCTTATAGTCTTTCTCTATTCGGCTGGGCACCACTATATAAGCCATGCCCCCTCCTGCGCGAGGGACGTTACACAACGCTGCTTCCCTTCATATTCTTACTAAAGACAACACTAGAGCTAGAGAGAACAGCTGAGTGGCTACTCGGCCAAGAGCCATACTTTGTACTGTGGCTACTCGGAGATCTCACATATAGAGAGAAAGGCAGGAGTAGGGGTATTATCTCCACACGAGGGCCCCGAACCTGGGTAAATCTTGTTGTTTGCGGTGCGAGAGATACCCCACGCGCGGCTACTCGCCGTGCGATCCCTCCCCGGATACCTCCAGCGTCCATCGGCCCCAACACTTTAGCCATCCTATGGCATCTGCCGTGATATCACCACGATATTATAGTCCAGCTTTTTTGGTGAAATAATCCCATGTCTTTCTGTTGCATTGTTTGGAAATATGTCTATCATTGCATCTTTATCTGCTAAACATTTTGTGGAACTAATACCTCACATGATATTTGATATTAACATTAGCTGGAAAATTACAAAATTAGCACTTGTTTTTGTAAGAAAAAGAGTTGTCTGTCCTTGTCAGGTTCAGGTCCTGGACGGTGTTCGCCTTCAGACATTGTAAACTGCCAGCCATGTTAATTTCTTTCTTTGTGACTTGTCTGTTGTCTCAAGATCACTGGTTGGATGCAAGATTATCTGAAGCAGGAGATCACAAGGAATCATGTGGCAATACAATCGTGAAATATGAAAAGTCACTCTGACCTTTTATCCACGATATTGCTTGGTGATTTGCTCAGCTTCTCACATCACTTAAGGCAGCCAGCTGCCATTTTTCAGTGCATGCGTGTGCGAGATAAATGTGCATACTGGCGACAAAAATACTGTGATTGTGTGGTTGAATTTTACACTGTTCGATCAACCAAGTCTGCGAAAGGTCGCTTCATCTTAATTGTTTCTGTGACCTATGATGTTGGATCTGAAGTTCTGAACATAAGGAGAACCCATATCTGTCCTTGGCAGGTTCAGCTCCCAGTCTTCAGACACTGAAACAACAAGGAATGTTCATTTTCCTCAGCGAGCTGACACAAGGGCAATGAAGTTGTAAAAGAGAGTTGAAAATGTTTCTCTGATGACTTTTCTACTACCCGGATTAAACATATGTTCCAGTGTGATCTGAAACCAGCGAAAAGAGTATATTCTCTGTTTCTTCGTCACACGGTTCCAGTTATTCAACTGGAGGTCACCACTCGATAGCTGTAGCGGACATTCCCAGTATCCATTCTCTTTCCTCGTTTTTTCCGCAGATCTTATAATCGACAGAAAAAAACTTAATCGAAAAATAATTGGACAGAAAAATATAAGTGAAAAGCTTGAAAAATAGATTATTATAGTCCACCCCAATGTCAACACTAGGCCACTTTTTTTTTCATACTTTGAACCATGCTCTGCTGTTATAGTCACTTTGCACTTTTGTGGGGGCGAAGAGCTCAAAATCTGAGATGGTGCCCAAAAAGCCGTTTTAGGTATACGGGGCGAAAGACGCTGCTCCAGCAGCTGCCCTAAAACGTATATCATGCCCAAAAAAAAATTGGAGAGCAAAAAAAAAACCCCTCTTGTGATGTATACTTGGGGCACCCCACTCGTGCCGAAAAACGCGAAACGCTCCATGCGAATGCCCAACTGCCGCGTGGAACATTCCTGCTCGCTCCCGCGCCAACGACGAAATTCAGCTCCGCCCGCCGCCGGCTAATTAGCCACCCCACCGTCCTCTCTCGGCCCGCCGTCCACCCATGGCTCTACCGCACCTCCGCCTCCTCATTCCGGCTGCTGATTTGGTCTCCCGCGGTCCCGCAAACCCGCTGATGTGAGATCTGCTGCACGCCCCCCGCCATATGATTTCGTCCGTTGATGAGCATGCCGTCACCTCATGGGGATTGTGGGTGGCCCAGCTGATGACAGTGACAGCGCAACCACCGCTAGGCCGGTGCTGCTACGACTGCATTTAGTCCACGGAAGGGTGCAACCACGGACTGCGGCCACTGGTAGAAAATAGGCCTACAGTCCCGGTTCGCCAGGCCCATTAATCCCGTCCGGGCAACCGGGACTAGCTACGCGCGACTAAAAGCCCCCCCCCCCTATAGTCCCGCCACTTACGGACCGGGACTAAAGGCCCGTCTACGTGGGCGGGTGGCGGAGCCTGGGGTCGGAGGACATTTAGTCCCGGTTGGCCACATGAACCGGGACTAGATTTATTTCGTAATTTTTTTAATTCATTTGGTTTCTAATTATTTTTCTCACCTTTTTTCACTCCCTTTTTTTCACTCCTTTTTTTCACTCCCTTTTTTTTTCACAATTTGTATTATTTGCTTAGTGTCTAACTAAGATTATCTCTAGTCAAATTAGTTACTCATGGTCAAACTTCCCGCTCGGTCACCCATCCTCCCACTACTCTAGCACTAGCACGCTTAACTTCCGAGTTCCATCCCGTCCCGAATCCAAGTGTTTCTCACGCATGTATGTGATAGTAGTATCATATCAATCTTATTAACATGTTGGTCGAAGCCACATTTCTTTATTGTTTGAATTTCAAATAAATCTTTTAATAAATAAAAGTAATGATGTAATTAATAATTTTGAATAAATAAATAAACATTAACTTTTAATTTGTATTATTTCTAAAAATACAAATAATATATCCAAAAATTGAGAAAAATAGAACTAATTCATTTTAAAATCTTAAAAATACAAATAATATATAAAAAATGAAGAACAATAATACTAATTCATTTTAAAATCTTAAAATACAAATAATATATCAAAAATTAAGAACAATAATACTAATTCATTTTAAAATCTTAAAAATACAAATAATATATCAAAAAATGAAGAAAAATAATACTAATTCATTTTAAAATCTTAAAATAAAAAATATATCAAAAATAAAGAACAATAATACAAACAATATTCATTACATGCATAGAGTCGATCACACATAACAAAAACATAGAGTCGATCACACATAACAAAAACATAGAGTCGATCGATCACATTTCATAACATATATATATATATATAGAGTCGATCACAAAAGATATCCATTACATATATATACTACTAATTAGATACCCATTACATGCACATAGATATCGAACGCATACATCATCTATGGCCCCGCCGAGTAGATGCGGAACAACTCGTACGCGACATATGCATCTATGGCCGCATACTTGAGTTTCGTCATGCGCAATGGGGTCTCCTCCCAATAGAAGTGATTCTCCCGGCGGAAATCAGTCTTCATCCTTTGATAGCCCTGGTGGATGAAGGTGCTTGCCATGACAGCCATCCCGGTCTTTGGCCCGGTCAACTGGATAAGATTCTGAAGATCAATGTAGTGATCTTCAGGTATCATAATACCGATGCGCATCAACTTCACACGGTCTTGCGTGATGTCAACGCTGCTAAAGTCAAACCCCGAGTTGACAAGAAAATCAACAAGGTCCGGGCAATGCTTTGAACTACTGTAACAACAAAAATAGGATATGTGTTAGATATGTTGCAACACCTGTATTCTTCACATGCAACAAATAAAAAACTCGAAGATGCATGCAAGATTGTACGTGTGCTATAGCTTCTACCTTGCCCATTGGAAGACCAACACCGACTGCTTGAACGCAATCTGGATGACGGAAACATCCTTCTGATTCGCCGTGTACTCCAGATCGAGCCCAAAGAACCGGTGTTCTTCGGGAGCTGCAAAATAGAGATCGACCAAATGACCTAGAGCTTCATGCAGCCTCGCGGAACTGTTGGTGAAGAGCACGTCCAAATCCTTGCCGCATGGTGTGGAACCATTGTATTGCGTCCAAACTTCAGCCATTTGCGTGCGTGTGCTTGGATCGAAAAGAACAGAGAGCGAGAGGAAGAACAGAGAGCGAGCAGTGGAATGGCGCCCTTCTGCCTCGCTCGCGAAATAAAAACCGCCGCGGGGGAGGCGAGAAGCTTGATGTTTAGTCCCGTTTGGCCACGGGCACGGGGAATAAAGGGCCATTGGTCCCGGTTGGCCACGGGAACGGGGAATAAAGGACCAATAGTCCCGGGCGGCCAGGTCAACCGGAATTAATTCCCTCCACGCGCCGCAACGCGCTTCCCAACCCGCGACGTCTGACCTTCTGTCGCGGGTCTCCTCCCGACCCGGGACTAAAGACTCATTAGTCACGGTGCGCGATGCTTGGGGACTGATGCTGGCATACCGAAGGCCTTTTTTCTACCAGTGGGCCCTTCTCCAGCGACTAGGAGGCCGTCGACTGCACATTGGGGCAGTTGTGCCTTCCGGCTCGGCCTCGGCAGCTTTGTCGGTCGAGACCCACCTTCTTGCACGCGGGGTGTTTGACAAATCGTCTAGAGGGTTATTTGCCACCGATTGATTTTCATTATGTCGTTGCACTATAGAAATGCAAGTAAAAATGTGTGCGTTTGTTTTTTATATGAGTTGGCTAGGTAATTAATCGTCCAATGAGAAGGATTTGATGAATGAAAAAGAAGATATTGCCACGATGTTGTTGTTTCGCAAGAGGAATAGGCCGAAGCATGGTGGTTCTGTTTATGGCTATGAGTACTTGAGAAGGTTTAGGATTGATGGACACAACAAATAGATTTCCACCTACTTCGGCGAGAACCTGGTGTATCCCGAGCGGTACTTACTCCATTGGTTGAGGATGCCCACAGATTTGTTCAAGTACATATCCAATTGTGTTCCCGTGCATGAAGTTGTAACTGGCACATCGAAGTTGTGCACTCATTTCCTAGTACACCCATGGTCATATATAACAAGACTATAGCCACACGCAAGGGGGGGGGGGGTTCCGAAACCCCGTCGCACGTTTTCGAGGGAAACCTATTCTGCTGTCGTCCTACTTATGGACAACTTTGAGGGGTCAGGCCATAACGAAAATTTCTCTTCGATGTGTTAACCTTTTTCGTATGTATTGTTATGGCAAACTAAAATTAGTCCCAAGTTATCGTAATCCCCTCCTCATGTTGCTTCGATCGGGTTCTGCGCGGGGCTAGGGAAGAGGGGGAGAGGGGGCGGGGCTTACACCTCGTCCACATGTCCGAAAGTACATATGCCACACCAAAGTTTTGTGTTTCATCTTATAGCACGACATCCTAAACGACTTAACACAAATGTCGGTGCTGGTTTTTTGGGTGAAGAGGGGTGTTGCCGGGCTCCGACGCACGACGAACCCCGCCTCGTACTCTGTGGCCCCGCAACGTGCGCCCTTGTCGTGGTGGTGTCACGGCAGATGCCATAGGATGGCTAAAGATGTGGGGACGAAGGACGCTGGAGGTGCTCGGGGAGGGATCACGCAACGAGTAGCCGCGTGAAGTAAGAACTAAACACTGCAAACAACACGATCTACCCAGGTTCAGGGCCCTCGTGAGGAGGTAAAACCCCTACTCCTGCCTTTCTTTGTGTATTCTGATGTCTCACCGAGTAGCCACAGTACAATGGTTCTTGCTACCGAGTAGCCACTCTTCTCTCTACGTGATGAACTAGGTCAAGAATCTAGGGTTTCCTGTGTTCCAGCATGCGATCCCTCACGCAGGAGGCGGCGGGGCACCTTATATACACGGTGCCCAGCCGGATACGTCCAAATACAGACAAGTGTCGACATTGTGTGCACATCGTCCTTCTTCCGAGTTCCCGCTGACAGCTTTGGTTCCTAATCTTGTCCTGTCCGGAAAGTCGTTGGGCAAAACCAAGTGAACAGTCTGGTATCACTGTGCGAACACAGAGTAGGTCCCCCCTATCCTGCGACGCCCTGCTGACAGACTGTCGCTGTCAGGCACGCCGTCCCCAGATGAACAGTGCGGTGAACAGTGCCAAGTACGGACCCGGGATACGCGGGATCCTGTGTCAGAACGGCTCCTTTGACTTCTGGCCCGAGTAGGTTCCCGCCAGTTTTACTTGGGCCAACTCTTCTACTCGAACGGACGTAACTTGCTTGATATCTCCTTTTGGTCATCTCTTCTTAAGACCGAGTAGCTGTCGACCGGGTAGCGAGTACCGGGTAGGCGGCTACTCGACCAAACTTCTCTTCTGACTGTTGCCTTCACCACTTGCCTTTACCCTACTCGGGGGTAACCCCCCGACAGCAGTCCCCGAAGCTGGTAGAGTCTTGCGAACTTGTTCACTAGGCTCTGCCAGCTTAAAAACTAATCTTTGCAACATCGCCCTTGAACCTCAAGATGCCGAGTAAAACCTCCGAGTAGCAGTCTGGAAAGTACCTTGGGTTTCCTTTCTTCCGAATAGGGCTAGTCTCCTTCTCTGCGTCCGAGTAAAAAG